>CM062390.1:5587748-5936798 GCA_031304145.1 Cardiospermum halicacabum | reverse complement strand
AAAATTAGGAGTTAATAAAGAAATCAAACCACTGAGATAGCCTCGCTAATATGAAGTTGCTCATTAAATAAGCAATTGTACAAGCCCATAATGGGCTGATCTGAGAAATTCTTGTCCTTTATCATAAAGAATGAAAAACCAAAATAGACTTAATAGGAAATTAAGAATTTATTTTGGTGACATGGAAATAAGTTAGGACAATTTTCGTACCATTGCCTCATTTTCAAGATCAACTATGATGGACAAAAATAAGATGGACAAAAACATTACACCCCATCTTTCTACCACAGAGAACAGGAGTACTGTTTTTTTTCATACATTTTTTTTCTATGGATCATCAAGTAGTCATAAATAAATCACCAAATTCATGAATTATTTGATGCAAAAGCAGAATAATCATATCAAGATTAATTAGGACCTTGTAAATCTTGTGATAGAAAACTTCCAGCAGTCGAAGTTCTGCATCAGGATGAGACAATTCCACCTGTTTCAGATATAATATAAGATTAATCAAATGGGAAACAAAACATTATTTCACCCCAAAATATCTCCTAAAGCAAACACAAAGTGATCTATTCATACTTAAGATAGAGCACATTAGGCATACCTTTGATTTAAGATCATTGATCACGTCCCCTACTGTGCTCTGTCTTGGTAGTCTAATGGTATGTATTGTCACCTGAAAGAAAATAAACACAATTTTATCATGCATATAAAGAAATTAAATGATATGAATTAATTGTAAGAATCTGATAAGCAGACTCACTTCATCCTTTGTAGAGTGATGAAATGCTACTTTGAGAGTTTTCAAACATTGTAATTCTGGCAAAGGAAGGTCTAATACTTCATAGTACAATATATCAGACATCTGTACCAAAACATGATAACAAGGAGGATTAGACTCTTTTACTTGCAATTTAATACTCATACTATTCAAAGTTACATAAAAATATTACCTGATTATAGTGGACGAGCATGTCAGACAAATGATCCATGCCTCGATACTTGATAGGTGTAGGTTTTGGTTGCTGAGAGTAACAATTATGTGCTGTCAGCCTGAGTTTAGAGGGATCATCCAATCCCAACTGCTGAGCTACTTTTTCCACAACATCATCATAAGTATAGAGCTTGGACCTTGAGATTCACATAAGAAGTATCAGATAATAAACATAATTAACTGTACTGATTCACTTTTTCATGATTATTTTATAAAGACGGATAATAAATTAGAGAAGATAACCTTAACAATAATTTGTGCACTTACATCTCTAGACAGAAATCATCTTCCTTTGGTTTGTCAAGCTGCCGAAAGTGAACAACCTATCACAGAATCAAGCTATAAGCACTTAACCGAAAGCTAAGCAGCAAGCACTTCATATGTGGTCAGACAATGCAAACACTTCTATGTGAAACCTTCGCTCCATATATATACAGGTCAACTCACAGATTAAATTAAATGTTAGAAGCCAAGAACATTCAAGAAAGACCATTTGCGAATTCAAAATTCTATCTTCCAATAAAATGGCACCACCTACTAGGTGTACACATGCCTTCAGAAATTTTTAAAGAATAAATTATCCATGTTCACATAAATTAATTCAGAATCTGAAGATTCAAGAACCAAACTACTACTAATCAAGAGGCAAAATAAGAGAAAAGAAGATAAATCTCATATGAAAATTAAAATCAGGACAATAATGTCTAAAGTTTCTCGAGATTGGATATTGAGAAGCATACTTGGCGATTGTGCACATAGTCTAAAAAAGAAGGTACATCTGGATAACGTAGTTGTTCAGTACTTTCGGTTGAACGACTTTTCTGAAAGCAAACTATGTCTCCATCTTCAAGCTGGAGCAAACATTGATACAAGTTAACACCATCATAGGCTGCAAAAATTACATAAAATCAAGCATATACCTGGCTAGCTCGAAATGTGAATCTCTTTTCAATTGGTTCACACATCACACTAGGTTCAAACTTGATTTCCTGATAGAAAACCACAAGAATAAATCATCAGAATAGGATATTTCGTGAACCAATTCAAATAGCATAATGACACCAAATTGATCAAAGAGATTGAATGCAATCAATATATGGACTGAGAAGCCCGCATAAAAAAGGGATTATACAAAACAAACTTCACAATTCACAATTTTTGACAACAATATCAAGATAAAGAACTTTCAATGTTGCTTATATGAAAAAGTGTGAATAGGTGACTGAGTTAGTGGAGAAGATCTAGGAATTATTAGACCAGCAGCAAGTGACAGAGATCGCCGATTAAACTAACATGTTCCATCTTTAACTTCTAGGGCTGGAAATGAGCCAAGCCAGTTCACAAACAATCTGGGCTCGGGTATACTAAAACTTGGCTTGAGCTTGGATTGAAACGAGTTCAAACAATGCTAAGCTCGAGCCCAGCAATTAAAATCTCTCAGGCTTGCCAAGCCTAGTATATTATATATATTTATATAATTATTTATTTGTAATTAATTATTAAACAATATATTTAAGATATATAAACAAGACCAACCTCCGAGCTGAGCTTGAGCTTTTGTAGAACGAGCCGAGCAGCGCAGGCTTGGCTCATTTACACCTCTAAGTTCAACAAATGAACATCTTACCATACTAACTAGCTAATCCATTTATTCATGCAAAGTAAGGGAAATAAACTAACATGGCCAACTTTTAAGTTCAACGTATAAACATACTAACTAGAAGTAAACCACTTGCTAACTATTTCTCTCAAGTTTTATGGATAATATTAGAAACCTCATGGTCATGCAATATATAAATTACAAGACAGTACCCTCCTTCCACTAAAAATTATAAATAAATAAAGGCAAAATAAAATAAATAAAACTAGAGAGAAAGCATACTTCATACAGATCAATTTCCTCATCAGGAGAATAGCCAGCCATTGCATTTAGTTTTGATAGATATTCTGTCGGCTTACCCACACACTTCACAAAAAGCCTTCCTACATAACTATTATGGTAAAAAGAGAATCATTATATCAGAGTCTAAAAATTGTGTCCCAAAGAGAAAAATGATTGCACATGCCCACTGATGAATGAAGTGAGAAAATTACCGCAGCTCTTCCTTTTCAGGGTCATAAAGCTTGAAGAAAAGCAATATCTCTTCCTTGGTCTTTTCAGGAGGAGCTATAGGGAGTAAATCCTGAGGAATAAATGCTAATGATAAATGACACAGTGGAATGATAGAATAATTAAGAAGAAACTAAGCTGCATAAATAAAATTACCGGTCCACATTCAACCTCCAAGAACAACTTCAATTCTGCATTATGAACCTTATTCGATACTTCCCTCAGCTGTCCAACCTAGGATACAGAGGAAATAAGATAAGTGGGATCAAGCATTACATAGAATACAAACGACATGCAACAGAAATCAAATTTTAAACTTTGATTATTCTATCAATACATACATACATACATACATACATACATATATATATATATATATATATATTAAAACACAAATTAAAACCTTGAACCAATGCTGGATCCAACACTTGAATAATTCAAAATGGGACCACACAATAGATCTGTCACATTGTTGTAAAGCATTACTGCTGATTTTCCATCAAATTTGCATTGCCAATACAATTCTCAAATAGTCAATTTTTACTCTTTTTAAAATAATTTAACAGGACAAAAAATAAAGTACAGTGGATGACATCATACTCCTTGAACACACTTAGAAGAATGTGTTATACTCAAATCAAATCATTTATAGCAAACAATTATGCAAAATACCGATACAGTATACGGTACAGAGTACAGTACATCTGGTACGGTTTACTGTACGACATCATCCGATACATGATACGGGCATATCATTGTGACCTGTGTGGACCGATGATATGGATAAAATTAAAACAAGAAAAAAGAAACAATTAATACGATATAAGTTATATACTTTTAAATTTATAATCAAAATAATGTTAATATATAATAAATGCTTGCTTCTTATCGTAGATAAGAACATAGTGGGTGTGTAACACCTGCCAAAATTAAAAGTAAAAACAACAGTTAAGCAACACCTTTAACAGTTTAGTAAGGTAGGTTAACCATTAGCTTCGAGAAAAATACGGACTTATAACATCTGTCATCTATGAAAACTTACATATGTTTATATAATTAATCACATTGTTTTAAGTTTGAATACAGTCATTTATCTAACTATTAACTGCAGTGCAGTGAGCTGTAGTGAAAGACGGCAAAGGATTCAGGTGACAGAAGACTGGGGAGCAGACAGATGACTTAGACAATTCTTCTTTTCTATCAATTCCTTTTAATCAATAACTATCCCGTACAGCCGTATATACTACAGTATATGCAGTTTACAGTAGGGCGCGGTACATATTTCCCATATGGAAATGGTGCCGCCAGTATCAGTCATATACACAGCAGTTTATACAATACCAAGCTATACACAATCCTACAGAATGTATTTCGCATCACTGATAGCTAATACACTTACTGTTTGTGTTTCCTCTGCCGGTGTCAATGGCCGATTAGGACGGTATGTATGGTTCTGACGCTTTGCCCACAGCCAAAACCTCTGAAATTGCACTGGGATACCAAACTCTTTAGCAACTTCTTCCTGCATTAATCATGTAATCATAAAATTTCCCAAGGGCAGTGCAATATCAAAATTTTATAATGATAGTGACCACAGAAATTTCTCTAATATTATCTGATATTACCTTGAAGAGGTTGAAAAGTATCTGCTTCTGAATACGAAAACTTCTGACTTTATCATGGTCTACTAGATCAAAATATATATCCTTCCCAATCTGCTGAATAAGATCATCATCTCGTGCTACCTAGAAACACAAGATATATGATCAGAAGATATGCTCAGCAACACAAGCATTAACAATAATAATCAATTCATTAGAGAAATAGTTAAAATTGAAAACCTTTATAATGGTATAAAGGTGTGCCTCGGCCTTTTCTTTCTTTTTGTGCTCTTTTTCTTCTTGTTCTTTCTTCAATCTCTCCTGGAACAATTAGAAGTTTATAAGTCATATTACCAAAACAAAGTCATCAGAAAGTTAATTCTTTCAACATCCTCCATATTAGCTTTCCACTAAATTAACCATTACCATCAATCTTAGCAATTTTCTTTTCATCACAAACTTCTGAGAACTCTTTGTCCATAAAAAATAATAATATTATTATTATTATTATTTAAATAAATTAAAAATAAAAAATAATAAAATAATAATAATAATAAATAATAATAATAATAATAATAAACTCCTCACAGAATTTTGAGGTAGTAGGTTTAACACAAATCATTTGGCTTTCAATTTATAAACAAAGCAACAACTTACCCTCAGATGCGCTGCAATATCTTTTTCATCCACATTACAAATGATTTTGTCCTTGTCACTTTCACGAATATAAACCAACATATATGCATTTGAATATTTGGTAAATTTCAAAGGGCTGTTGTTGAATCCTGGATTTGTCTGTGGTAACTGTTAATAAGCAAGAAATTATGTTATTCATAAAGCAGCAACATCAAAAATAGACGTGTCATGTGATAATATATTACAAGCCAGATATCACCTCTTCTTCACCACCATACTGCTCTTCCAGTGCCCTCTTCATGTCTTCCTTGGTAACCCTTTCGTCATCAAACTTATACCTGAAGGGTACTGAATCAATTAGACATGCAATGAAATGATAAAATGTATTGAGCAATAGTCAACAACTTAAGAACATGCTACACAGTAACATTTTCTAGTTTTTTTTTTTTTTTTTTTTATGTTTTTACTGAAAGATCTATAAAGTAATAAATAGCTAGAAATTGTTATGATAGAATGAGTAATCCTCCTTGCTTCCATTAAAACAGAGTTATCTCAACACCCTCAGGTTTTTAAATTTTTATTTAAAAAACTGAACTGAAATTTAGTTTATTGTGTCTAATAAGCTCTTCATTTCCTTCATCAGTGACAAAAGGCCTGTGACAAGAGGTCCACTGCACAAATTGGTCATTTTCTTATATTCTGAATCTCAAATACAATATTATCATGGTATAATTGGTCTCAAATCAATCATGTCAAAACAGGAGCTAGAAATGAAATGAGAATGTAAGCGCATACACATGCAGTTGGTTGAGGGGAGAGTTGTACTTTCATCATAGTTTTATAAAGCATGAGGCGCAAACCCAGGCGCTCTTTTTTAATAGAAAGTACATTCTAGAAACAAAATTAAATAAATAAACATACTAAATAAGTAGTAGAAGCATCAAATTAATTAAAATATCATATCCATAAAACTTATATAATGTTAAGTTCTTAATAGCTTAAAAACCATAAACTTATATCAAGAAAAAAAAATCTATCTATTCATCATCAACAGTTACGTCAAAGATTGATATATCAATGTCTCTCTCCTCATCGAAAATAGAAAATCTTTAAGTCACATAAAATATAACTAAAGCAATGCCAATGGGGGAACAAAAAATATATATAGAGTGATAAGACAAATAAAATTTATCATAGAATTGAAAAAGGCATTAAAGTAGAAAATGTAAGCAAATATGAGAAAGAAAAGAGAATATGAAGCATCATTCCAATGTAGAAAAGCACACTTCTTAATGTGCCTTGAGCCTCACGCCTAGGCATGCTTATCTAATATGGTTGCGCTACTACCAAGATGAATCCTAATTAATGCTCCTTGTTGCGCTTCATGCGCTTTTTAGCACTATAACTTTGATAGTTATAAATATTAGCATAAAATATTCAAAATAAGTTAACCATTTAAGATTTTGCAACATATTTCATACAGGCAAATCTATATACAGCCAAAAATCATTAGGGATTCATTATACTTTTAAAATCAACATGTCAAAAGTTCGTAATTTTTTTTTAAAGTATTAAAAAGAATGACAGTAGTTTTGCGCATAAACAGGTATTTTTCTAGTTCAGAGTACTGCAAGTTAATTCGAATTCTTTGTTCTTTAGTAAATTTATCTCCAGCCAATTAAGACTCATGTCTATCAGTATGTTGCAGCATTGAAACATTTAGCAGCAAAACTAAAATAACATACACATACGTATTATAGATGTATGTAGACGTGCATAAGTAGATTTTAGGCAATGAAAACTGGGAATATGAAGGGCAGCTCACCATTGATCAGAAAGTGTAGGTCTAATAAAGGCATAATAGTGTCCACCATGAACCCCTCCACTATGTACCAAAACACTGAAAAAACACATGTGAATAGAAGAGACTACATATGATGAACATAAGTAAACAGATGCATAAGACTACATAAGAGACATGAGAAAGTAAAAAGACACTACTGGAAGAGTATGGATGTGCCAAAAGGCCCATAAGTGTACCTGTGCAGAGTGTAAAGGTTTCGGACACTCCTATCAGCTTCAGGTGACAAATACTTGCCATTCTCTCTATCAAGGTCAAGTTGCAACGGAAACTCATAGCGATCATTAATCTACCATGGAAAGAGAGATTCCAAATTAAGGATCCTAATGTTACAGAAATAATTTTACAGCTCTATACTCAATAAATACATCTAGATATATCCTTATAATTCAAAAATGCTTAAATTAAAAAAATTCAAGTGCCTTGTTAGCATTAAACATACTCAGAGGAAATGAAGATGCAACAGAAGCAATTAAAAATTATATTAAACAAGATAGTAATTGAAACATATCCGCATCGATAACAAAAGGTCATCCCTTCAACACTAAAGAAAAAGGTGACAGAGACAATAGAGCAACACAAAACAACATTTTTCATAATTAGATACTAATAAATTCAATGAGATCAGATGGTGGAGTTCCTCGCTGATATAGGATATAACTTCCTGGACATATAATTCGCAAAGAATAGAAATCAGAAAATATCTAAGAAATGAATTCTATTTACTTTTCACCACTACATTTCATACCTGTCATCTTCTCAGACAAGTACATACTCAAACATGCTTTAATTCCTTAGACAATTTTTGTGAGTAAACCAAGCAGACATATACACAACAATCTTTTTATATTAGTTAATAAATCAAATCTGTCTGGTGTAAAGCACAAGAGTGAATACATGGTAGTTAATGAAGTTTGTATTGCTTTATACCAACATCAGGCGCAATGTCACAGGCAAACAATACGGTATAGCAAACTAACCTTCACCATAGTGTCCCGCATAAAATCATATTCAAACCGTTTCAGCTGAAGTTGAAGCACAGGTGGAAAGTCAATAAATAGCACACCCTTTTTAGCATCCTGAAAAATAATACAACATTCACGATCAAGACAAATTGCCAATAGAAATCAATGAGAGTTTAGGCATTGGCATTAACAGCACCACCACCTTAAACAGCCTAATTTCAAGGTTGAAAGCTTAATTTTAACTGTCTATTGATTAAAATATAAGATATAAAGCTTGCTAACTAATCATCAATGTTATTGTTAAATTTTTCAATAACATAGAGTCAGTTGTATTGAGAGTTCCATACAGCGAGACAAAATATATAGACTTCCTATTTTTATTTTGTAGGTCAACCTAGCAAGCCTTACTCCCACAAGAAAAATTGGAAATGAGAAATCATCAATTAAATCCTAGGCTGTTTTACTTTGATGAACACTTAATTACTATTACAAGTATCTCTACTTAAAATCTATAATTAACTAATTAAAGGACTAATAAACTAAAATGCGGAAATTTTCATCAATTTTGTTCTATCGAGTTCTATTATGTTGGGGAAATTGGATTCCTAATTTCAATCATAATACCATCATCAAATGTTGTAATTGTTCTATGCGGTTTAGTTTAGAAATTTGACAACTCCTACATGGTTTAGTTTAGAAATTTGACAATTCCAACATGATAAAATATATAAACTGACTGTGATCTAGCAAGAAACAATAGCCACAAACAAAAATATTTAATGCCAAACTTTTTACTTGTTCTAAGCCATTTGGAAATAAAACTGACCAAATAAGGCCAGAAATCTGACATACATAAGATTCATATTATTTCTTTTCTTTATAAAATCAATCATGGTTAGACAATTAGAGCCAAAAAAAAAAACATATATCAGTATCAAAATGACTTGAGCTTGCAGCTTGTTTCATCAGTACATCATTATGGGACAGAATCGAGTCCAGAAATAACTTTCAATACTACCACAATCATACAGAGGCAAATGACTGCTGCTATGAAAACTACTGCAGATGCATTTATTCACACTAAATTTCCTTACTGTACTTTATTATAGCAAAGTTATTAAAACACAAACTTGTGGAGTAGGGATTATATTTTATGGTGAAAATAAAAGATTTTCCATAATTTTGATAACAATGTTACTTCATTGTTAACGAAAAACGAGAAACTATTACCGAAAATTAAAACTAGGGAAATTATCAACAGTTGAACAACAAATTTTTTTTCTGTTTGATATGCAGTCACAATCAAGAAGCAAAAATATTTTGAAAGAGTAATGACTATAATTAATTGGTAGCTACTTTATGCAATAAATTATATAGCATTTAAATATATAAAAATAAAAATAAAATAAAATAAATAAAATTAAAAAATAATAATAATAATAATAATAATAATAATAATAATAAAATAAACAACAAAGTGATGAGATACCCACTGCATGATGACCTTTCAACAAAACATAACCTAGCAAATTTGGTGTAAAAATCATTATCAAGAAAACCCAAGAAGGGATGATACTAGTACCTAGACAATTAATTTGATAAAAGATAAGATGTCAAAATATGAGCTTCAATCAAAACTAAATCAATGATCCACATCAATAAAGAGACAATAACTAACCTGCAATCCATATTGTTCAGCATGGTATTTATTATCCCCCTCAAGTCGTTCAACTTCCACATACTTGTCAAAAGATGCGTAAACATCACGGCAACCTTTCACATCAAGCTGAAGGTCTGTCCAAAAATAAAATATACATTGACAATATGCAAGATGAGATATTGCTAACATATCTAAGCATACTTAATAAAAGAATAGATACAAGTGAAGAGTTTTATATACCATAAAAGGATTCTTTTCTTGTTGACTTATAATCTACATTGATACATTCAATGTAGTTCATGTGATGCCCCTCAAATAATTGCTGTATAGTGCCCTCTACAACAGTTCCCTAGTGAAAAGTTCAGAAAAGTGTCAATAGCTAAGTGTTTGTTTAACATACTTAAACTCAAAAACCATCCTTAAGTGATTGCTACCTTCATTTTGTCTTCAAGCTTTTCACAAAGAACTCTATTAAGTTCTTGAACATCATGTTGCATGAAAGAGTCATATGTGTCCCATCCAAAAGATTTCGTCAGCTCTTTGGTTGCAACACTGCTATCACTGTACTGGAGCTTGTAAAATAAACTCTGAAGAGCCAAAGGAATACTTCCAGAAGGCATATCATTCTCAGTTGTAGGCATATGGTACACAGCCTAATAAATTAATAATTAAATTATTCTTCTGTATATCTCTAATAATATTAAAATAATTACAATTATAATTTTAAAAAAATATTAAAGAAAAAAGAAACAACCTTTCTGAAGTATGGTATGTGAAACAGTGTCTGGAGAAGGGAGTTCATGTAACATGTGGCTCCCTGATTCTTTAGTCCAACATAACCAGTCTCCTTTTTTGAGTCATATGCCCAATAGTCAACAATGCGACGAACAATAACTTCAGCTTCAACTACAAGAGTGTCATTCACAAGATACCCTCTATTGGGATCATAGAGCTCCCCAAGAGGCATAAAGGATGTGAATCCCCAATCGCTTTCTCTCGCATTAAATTGATGTTGTGTATCTACAACATGACATTCAAATAAGATGTTACAAGATTAAAATTGCATTACATATTCATAATTATTGGGGGGAAAAACATTTTTTAGTAATAAAACTATAAAACCAACAATTTTAATAAGATGTAATTGCCTCAAAGGACGTAGTCAAGAATATAGATAAAACAAATCATTGTGTGTGCATGTGCACAAGAGCATGAAAAGAATATGTTGACAAAGAAATATCTTAAACATGACCTCTAACACATCTTAAAAATGGCAATCCACATGTAAATCTCAATCAACTGATGTGAGGCAATAATCATTTCCACAATCAAATTACACAAGGCAATAATCATTTCCCCAGGAAAATTGAATGCAGAGAGAATTCCATACATATCCGAAGATCCAACTTAAAATTATTATCAAATTCACAATTATCGCACAAAATAAAATTATTATACAAAATGTAATTAACCATGGAAACCCAAACAGGTTTCAGAGTGGATTGTCAGAACCAATAGTTGACTAGCGGATCAAGAAGATATAGCTACTCCTGAACAAATTGTGTCTAGTATCACATGATTTAGATGTAGGCTGCATACATTTGCAAATTATGAAAAATTTGCATTTGGCTTCTTGTGGGTCATTAATTTATTTGGTGGTCCACTGGGCCCCTCAGTGATATTAGGTTGGTGACATTTTGTTCTGTAGGTATAGAAACAAGTATTTGTTAGATGCTTCAGAGGGTCCTATCACTTTTAACCATTCATTGATCAAGTCTAAAGGGGTAAACATAAACCATAGTGAACTGTGATGTTATTAAGGTTCCTTGTACATTTGAACCAACTTTAGCCATCCTAAAACAAGTACACTAATTACCAAATTAGGGGCTGCATACTGGTAGTTAGAAACAAAAAGAAAGTACAATGCTATTATGAAAAAATAGAGAGGGAAAACCATCAATAGCATGGTAAGTCCTCAAATAAAGTTTCAAACTAAAACCTACAAGGAAATAAGAATCCTTAAATTCTTTAAGATTAATCAACTACGTGATTAGAAACAATAAATTCAAGTAGATATTGAACCTGCTCAACTAGAGAATTTACCATTTTATTTCCATGCATTAAAAAATTCCAAGTAGATGCAGAATACAACCCCAAATAATATATCAGCTTATCTTTCATGCGTAGCTCAATTCAAGAAACGTGTAGTGTCACATGAAAGATAACCCATTCCGTCATAACAATGTCATCCATGAACTCAAAAAAACGAAGTATACTGGGAGCAAGCATGTCTAAGCCAATAATTATACAGCTCCAATACTTTTGTTACAAGAATTATGGAAGTTTGGCACAGTCGACAAGAAATTTGAAAGTTTGCATTCTCACTATTTCATAGTGACTTTCATTCCACATTAAAAAATCATTAGACATAATAATTATAACGAGATTAAATGAAAGATGATTCGTTTATTTATTCAATTTCATCTTCTTCATTTTTAACATACTTGACACTTACAAATCCTCCTAAACCATTGCTTACCTAGAACATGAAGCAGAACAACACTGTATTCTTGTAAACTTAATTTCCCTAATCATACCTCTCAAGCAACTTCAGTTATACTAAATTCACTACCCCATATAGAACATTTGTGTTAGGCATGCTTCCACTAAAAAGTGGCACTAATCATGAATCAAAAACACTTGTCTTAGTTCGAATGCACAAACTATACATCAAATTTATTTACCATGAAATAATTATGACCTCTTCATTCCTTTAGAGTTTTATATACGAAGGCCTGATTTCTCTTGTTAAAGAAATTAATAATCCAATTTACCTTTTCTGACAGAATACTTGATATTAACTTGATTAACGACGGCCAAACTAAACTGCGCATATCTACTCCAACCATACGGCAAAGTAGCAGAATCCGCGACATCAAGATACATCGAAAGATGATCAACATTGTTTCCCTTGGGAAATATAAGAACTCGCCTGTGAAACAAGCCAACACAACACATATAAGTGATAATATGTAGATAGATATAGTCAAATCGAATACAAGAATAAAGATAACATCAACATACCATTTATATCCACCAACAACGAAAGAATCAGAATAGTGTTTCTTGGTGTTCAATCGAGAAAAGTTATCAATCCTCCACGTAAACCTAGACGACGGAGGATCCTCCACCGCTACCTCCGGTTGCCCCACAACTGGCAATTCGCCCATTGAGAAAATCCATGTCGTATACTGATAATTAAAACCCTGACTACAAAACTACTTGACTTACCTTCCATTGGCTGCTGATCCGACTGCGGTACTAGCATTTCCTCCTCCTCCTGTTGCTGTTCGAAACAATTTCAACCATTAAAACCCTAGTGCATCGAAATCGGCAGAAGAAAAAGAGTAAGGTCGAGAAAAATAGAGAGAGCGCGAGAGTACATCGATGGGAGCAGGCGTCATCACTGTCATGATTGTTGTCTACACAGATTAGAGTGTTGATTGGAGAGTGTTTGACAGATCCTCCACAATAACCAGCTCTGCTATTCACTCGGACACACAAACAATCAAACCTCTTCTTCCGTTTCGCTACTACTACCTCCCTTCAGGGACTTTTTTGTCTTTTAATATGCTTCAGCAATTTACAATACAAAAGTCGTCTGCCTCTTTATGTTTATATATGCGCGCTAGTCACTCAGCCCAAAATACAATCGAAGGAATAGTGTTTTGGCGAAATTCGCAAGTTTTTCTACTATCCTTGAAGGAAAATTCGAAAACTAGCAAAGTTAGAAATTTTAATTAAAAAGTGGCCAAGTGTAATGGTCAAACACACCATAATAAATTTTAAATACATCAATATTTTTAAGATTGGACCGACATCAAATCGGCAAATAAGTAGAATTTAATCGAATTAAATCATATTTTTTAATTTTAAAAAAATATATATGAAATTAATTTATATTTATTTAAAAAATAAATATATTTTTAATTAAAATTATAATTATAAATATTTTTTAAAAAAAACTATCAATATGAATTATTTACCAATAAAATAAACTATACAATATTTATAGAATAGACTTAAATTGAAAATATTCATACTACTATTTTTAAATTTTTAAATTTATTCAAACAATAAAATATTTATTCAAAAAAAATAATAAAACTAAAATAAATTAAAATTTTCTTTATATATAAAAAAAGTGGTTTTTGACCGATTTTTCACAAAAATCGAATCAGATAGACGGCAAATTTTCGATTTAACCGGTTCGACCGGCCGATCCGGTCCTATTTTAAAAATATTGAAATAAACTATTTAAATTATATTTTAGAAACTAATCACAGTCATTTATGTATATTTTTTCTTTGGTTACGATTTGGCTACTCACAGTCTCTTTTCAGATGAGTCAGTTTTTAATAAGATAAATTTTTTTTGGTATATTTAATGGATTCACTCTGGAGCAGTGGTGGTATCATTTTGAAATATGTAACGAATAAGAAATCGACGATACTTGAGTAACCTAATCTGGGTCTTAACTCTTAGATAAGAAAAGTCGTGAAAAGACAAAAATTAAAATAGGGTGAAGTGCAAACTAATGGTTTGATATGTGCACTTGATTTTTCAGGCGCTTGCCAGCTATTACTTCCAACTATTGCTCTAGACTTCTTTCTTAATACGTGGGTTCAAGAAACAGTAGGTAGATGAGCCCATTGGCCCTTCACCATTTGTTTTTCTGCTTCGGCACGACATTGGAATAATCAGCGCTGCAGCATACTCCTAATAATTTCCACAAGAGTCAGAAGTGAGGGCTACCTGTCAAACTTAAAAGCAAGCTGAATTAAGTGACTCCGTTTATTACTATGTTGTACCTCCTTATTGGGCGCCCACAGTTGATGATACATCCTTAATCTAATCATAACTAGCTTTACAATTTGATCGAAAGTTTGGCCATATTGAACTCCTTTTCATTCCCATCAATTCCTTTTACAACATACATCATGCATTGTACCTTCCACTAATATGATGACCATCTACGGTGACAGTGACAACAAGGCGTAAGCACATTCGGTAACTAACAATCGATGCACTAATTGCCATAACGGGTACATAATATTCCATCTCCATCGCGCAAAGACATTCATAATTATGTCATGATTGGTTTGTTCAAAGACGTAACAATGTGAAGGCAGGTGATCATGAGTGTTAGAAATTTCAGCCTTTATCCATTAGGGCCCATGAGAGAGTGTCGGTCCATTAATATTTCATCCAATTATCTCTGTTGATTTTAGCATGTTATTAGTTTTTGGGCTTGCTTATTGGTAGAATGACTTAAGTCATATTACCACAAGCCCATATAGTCCTTATATTCAATTGTTTTATCATTTACTCAATCAGTGTGTGATTCTATTTTTAACACTCTCTCAAGTTCAACTGGTCCGGCCTATTATCTTTGCAGGTCGGTTGATACTTGCATTCTGGGCTTGTGCTTTTTGAACCTTAGAGGCCTTTCAGGTCATTGCCTAGGTTTGTTCGAGCCTCAGAGGCCACAAATCCACATCGGTGCCGGATCATTGGCGGTCAAGCCCTTTAGGACCCATGAGAGAGTGTCGGTCCATTAATATTTCATCCAATTATTTTTGTTGATTTTAGCATATTATTAGTTTGTGGGCTTACTTGTTAGTAAAATGACTTAAGCCATATTACCACAAGCCCATATGGTCCTTATATTCAATTGTTTTATCAGTTCCCTAACCAATGTGATGTCTACTTCCAACAATAAGATTCCAAGCATCGCCACATGTTAGAGTTAGTGCATGTTCTAAGACAGAACATGCTTTTGAATATAAAACCTGCGGACCTTACAACTCCCAACAATCATAAATTATATCCGATGGCCATATCGATAGTCCAGACCATTTTGAAGTTTAGGAGCCACATCACAAGCTTTGTGATTGAAACAGTGTTACAGCTCCGGCGGACACTAATACTCCTTAATAAAACTACGAATTTTCCACATCGATCCTCGTGAGACTTTCATAATTTGGAGCTTCCATATACAATAAGGGATCTTACAAACAAAATGGATTATGATATTGTTCGAAGCATCCATATATAATAAGGGATTTTACAAATAAAATGGACTATGATATTGTATGATCAATGAGTGCCGCTTTACATTATATTCTCCATTCCATACAAAGCAATTGTTGTTTTGACATCTGCTTAATAACTTTTACACACCATTATCCATGTAAAAAACTTTTTCATTTACTCTTAAATATAGATATATTGTTAACTTCCTTGAGGATAATATGCTGCCAGTGTCAGTCTTACCGTATCAAGAATATTTAAATTACTCTTAAACATAGTTATAATTCCCTGCTAAAAAGATTTAAATTACTCTAAGCATTATTATAATTCCCTATAGTAATATCAAGCCGATTATATATAGTTGATGGACCAGGTTAGATCGACATTAGTTGGTCAGTAAAGGATGCGACTTAAAAATAACACGCATCACAATAATTATTAATTAAATTTAAAAGTTCAAAAATATTTTTGGAAATTCCTCTGAACGAAGAAATTGCTGAACGAGAAATAACAATTCTCATTTTATTTTCCTCCCATTACAAAAATTGTAAGTTGAAAAGTTATAAATTGAAAGGAAAAATTGGACGCATCCCAAATTATTTTACATTTTTTTTCAAAAATATTATTTTCCATACCAAGTATTGGAGGCGGGTGGTGTTATATTATATGGGTTTGTAGTATGCTGTTCCATCTTTTTACAAACGGAAAGTTGATGTTTTTATGGTCTGAGCGGGAATATTTGATGTTTGGTTTATGTTGGAAAATTTATTTAGACAACTAAAACAGCATGTTCGTTTTCATCGCGAGCCCTTGATTGGATTTTTATTTATTTAATATTTGATATATGGGGTTCGTATGGTTTTGCTTGTGTATCTGCAAGCTGGAGCTGTGATGATGTGATTGGGTTTGTATTTGTTCATCTTAATTAGCTCTTTCTATAACGAACTTCCATGCTTACCGGCTAATCAATTTTCAATAAATGTGTTGCAGGAACACTCAAATTAAGGGCTTATGCTGATGGGATACTCAATCACATTGTTTGCGGCTAAATTGTTTACTTGCTCTAAGAAGAGAAATTGAGGTTAGTCACTTGTTGATGCTATGTATTTGGAGATTTTTTAATGTTCTAGATACATTTGTATAAATATCTGAATATTTGTTTACCTGGCTCAAGAAACAAAGGGTTTTGGAGGTATGTCCAGGTTTTGTAGGTCTCCTTCAAGCATCTGCAGTACTGCTGTCATGGACGGCCTATCTGTTGGATTCCACTGGATGCACCATAGTCCCACAATTGCTAGCTTCTTAGCAATCTCCTCATCTCGATCTTCCTCGATTGGTAAATTGATGTCTCCTCCTTGGCTAATTTTATTGTAAATCCATTCAAGAAAATAAACTTGGTTTTGATATTCACTCATTTGATCACTTCTCATCCTGCAGCCAACCATCTGCAGCAGTATCATTCCGTAGCTGAAAACATCGCACTTATAAGAAACCTCACCGAAGTTCCTAGAGTATAACTCAGGAGCTATATAGCCCTCTGTTCCTCTTATAGTTGTCATAGATACCATGCTCTTCTCCCTAGAGCAGAGTTTAGCCATCCCGAAATCTGAAATTTTTGGTTGAAAGTTATGGTCGAGTAATATGTTATGTGGTTTGATGTCGAAATGAAGGATCCTTTGCTTGCATCCTTGTTGCAAGTACTCAATTCCTCGAGCAATTCCTAGCGCAATCCTTTTCGTTTTGTCCCAACTCAAAACCTGATGACTTGGTTTGCCTTTCTCACTAAAGATGAACTTTTCAAGTGATCCATTAACCATGAACTCATAGAGTATAGCACATCGCATGCCTTCTGAGCAAAATCCTAGAAGTCGAACTATGTTAAAGTGGTGTATTCTTCCTGTAGTTGCTACTTCATTGATGAAATCACTTCCATTCCCTTCTGAGCCTTCGAAAATCTTCACAGCTACTGGAACTCCATTGGAGAGCTTTCCCTTATATACACTTCCATAACCTCCTTGCCCAATTTTATGCTTAAATTTACCAGTTATTTTCTTAAGCTCGTTGTAACTATATCTAGTTGGATTGAGAGTCTTGTAGTCTTCAAGAAACTTTTCCACTTTTTGCTGAGTTTCTTTTTCTTTGCCTGATTTTCTTGACTTACAGACAAGAAATATTGCCAATGTCAGGAGGACTGTTCCTCCAACACATATGCCTATGATTACTGCTATTGGAACTTTAGGGCCATTAGAACCTGCAATTGAATTTCAAAAAGTTGAGAATCAGATGAATTAGACCTTCTGGGAGATCAAAAGTCATGTTTTTCTTCATTACCTTTATGGTAAAAGCAGACAGTTGAATTTGATGTAGAGTTGAAGCTACAAATGTTCCCAGATCTTTCACAGTCGGAGCATCCATCAATAGTTTGCCATTGTAAAACTATCCTTCTTGTTCTCATCAGATCCTTAATAGTATTCGACAACTGATCACTCTGTCCCATAATTTCACCTGATCGAGATCTTCTGCAACTTGAAGGCATCATGTCCATAGAAGCATCAGCAGAAACTATGTAAACTAAATTTTCATCATCCTTCAAACAATCAATTGGTCCAACTACTTCTCTTTGAAAAAAAGCATAGGGTCTCCCTGGTTTTTGTACTGCAGGAGTTGTATCGAGCTTCTCACTGCACTTCAACACACTAATATCTGTGGGCAGGTAAAACTTAGAGCTGTTGAGATTAAGAGAAAGTAGGCTTTGCAATGGGCATATAGTGTCATTAACATCAATAATGGTAAAACTGCTGTCAGAATATGAAATTTGTTGGACATAGTACTCATTGTTGGTCGAAGAAGGAAGGCGTATCAGGTTGTTGCTGTTGGAGCACGATATCTCAAAATCTTCAAGGCCACAATTGGTTGGTTGTGTTTTGAGTCTGAAGGGAAACCTGATGTTTGGATCCTTCTGATTACATCTTGTGGATGGACAGATTCCATTTGTGGTGTTTCCATTAGAGGTGCTTTTGGCTTCTGTGAATTGTAGGAGGAAGAGGACTGCACTGAGCAGCAGAAGAGACATGGAGATTGATAGAGGAAAATATAGAGTTTGGAATGGTATTTGAGGTACAAGTGTGACTAACTAAACCTCTATACAATTTTCAATGCCTTTTAATTTAATGGTTGAAAATTGCAAGCAAGTGAAACCCCACTAGTGGGAAACTCAATCACTTATCCAGCTTGGTATGCTATCATTTCCTTGGTTGACTCATCTACTGTTGTTATTTTTGTTATTTTTATGAATCAACACATGGACTTCAATTGTATGAAGCATTATTATTTGTCCATTTGATTTAATTAATCTACCCAAGGTCTATATAAATGAGCTAAAATAATCAATATCATTCACCAGTCTGAGGTCAAAGTCAATATTGTCACCTTTCAATTATTAGTTGTCCTTTTTAGGTGTGAAAATAGTTGCAGGGAAGGTGGACTTCAATCTCTATTCACTCTTTCAGTTATTCTTCCAACTAGGTACTCATTGTCTGATTAAGATAGAAGATTTTTCATTTTTCACTTCTCTGGGGCAGAACCATGGGTAGAGAAGGATCATCAATTTTCTCAGCATTTGTTCATTTGTCTCTATTAAGGTTTCTGTTTGTTACTGCAGCACAAGCCAGGAAACTTGAAGAGGTATTATGTTCTTCTACCTGTGGAGAAATCAGAAACATAAGCTACCCTTTTCGTCTCAAGGGTGATCCATCAGGATGTGGTGATCCTGACTATGAACTTTCTTGCCAGAACAACAAAACCATTCTTGAATTCCATTCAGGAATATACTACGTCAAAAGAATTTCTTACACGGAGCAGATAATCCGTGTTGTTGATGTTAACTTAGCCAGTGGAACCTGCAGCCTTCCAAACAAGCCTCTGTCACATAATGATGACAGAAATGACCCGAGGTATTATGGAAGAATAGATACAAAGATGGAAACGGCTAGTTTCATGAACTGCTCTAGGAATATCAAGGAGACGGGTTACAGACTAGTTCCTTGCTTAAGTAATAATCAGTCATATGTTTATGTCCGCACTGGATCCTTTTCGATTTCTATGCTACCCGAATCATGTCTTTCAATATCAGTGGTGCCTATTCTAGATGGAAATGAAACTTTTCCTTCTTATGATACAATCCGTGGCTTACTCAAGTCAGGATTTGATCTTGGATGGTCGCTTGAGTGCAGGAATTGTTTTGCAGATGGGGGTAGTTATTGTCTTCCTTCATCTCAGAAACCATATAATTATCTGTGCGTCAAAGCGCCAGGTAATGCAGCTTAATCTGTAGAGAATGATCTCAAACATTGATCCTCTCTAAATTCATTTTCTTGTGCCCTTTTGCAGAATCTGTGCCAAAGTTTATTGTTGCAATCCTCAAATTTGTTCTGCTGATTGTGATAACTTTTCTGCTCGGTATAATTTCTTGAATTCAATTTCCTAATTTCAGTTTCTGCTTACTAGTAATGCATTTACCTAGATTAACTCTCTCTTCTTCAGGGCTTGCACTGGTGGGTCGATTTATCGTTGTTCCTATCGGTTTGATTGTTTTTCTAATCTACAAATACAGAACAACGAAGAAGACAATCACTAATGTGGAGAAATTTCTGCACAATCAGCAATCATGGATGCCAAAAAGATACACTTACATAGAGATAACTGCAATAACAAACCATTTCAGAGACAAATTAGGTCAAGGTGGTTTTGGCTCTGTTTATAAAGGACAGTTAAGTGATGGTAGTCTAATTGCTGTTAAGCTGTTAGAGAACTCTAGCTTTAGTGGGGAGGAATTCATAAATGAAGTCTCTACGATTGGAAGAATTCACCATGACAATGTAGTGCGATTACTCGGATTCTGTTCTGAAGGATCAAAACGTGCACTTATATACGGGTACATGTCTAATGGATCCCTAGACAGACATATCTTCTTAAAGAAAGGTACCAGTAAATCATTCAGTTGGGAGAAACTCAATGAAATCGCATTAGGAACAGCTCGTGGAATCCAATACCTCCATGAGGGATGTGATGTCTGCATTCTTCATTTCGACATCAAGCCTCACAACATCCTGTTGGATGCCAATTTCAATCCAAAAGTTGCAGATTTCGGCCTAGCAAAATTTTATCCAAAGGACAATGATCTCATCTGTGTTAGTAAAACAAGAGGAACAATAGGGTACATAGCTCCTGAGCTAATCTCCAGAAACTTTGGAGCAGTTTCTTGTAAATCAGATGTTTATGGTTTTGGAATGTTGCTGTTAGAAATGGCAGGAGGAAGGAAGAATTCAGATGCAAATGCAACACGTTCCAGCAAAGCTTATTTCCCAGCATGGGTATATGATCAAATGATACAAGGAAGAGTGTTAGAGCTCCAAAATTTGACTGAAAATGATGAAGCGATTTCTAAAAAGTTGTGTATGATTGGTTTATGGTGCATTCAAGTGAAGGCGACAGACCGGCCATCAATCAGCAAAGTTGTGGAAATGTTGGAAGGAAGCATTGATGATTTGGAAATGCCAAACAAACCTTTCTTTTCTTCTTATGTTTCTGCTGCTATTCAGCCTGCTTTGTCCACAGTAGATACAGATTTTTCTGATTCAGGTGAGGAATATTCTTATGCTGATGAAGAAGACGACTAAATCGAATGGAGTAGACTTGGAGCCTTATGCTGCTGAAACTGTATCTGCTGTAATAAGCAGCTTTGCAGATTTGTTAACGTTTTGCTAAATTGCTTGTGCAACGTTAACAGAGTTTGTATGGTTTTGGTGTTTTAGGAGGATATTAAGATTAGGTTTTAGACTTGATACTGCCATTTTTAATCTTTTCATTAAGGGTTTGTTTAGTGTGGGTAGGGAGATAAGGCAACGCGATTGTTAATCAGGAAATGTTAGTGCAGTCTATATAGCTCGTTTTCAATTATTCAAACATGCTATAGTTCATTTTCAGATACTATTATCAATTGAACAGCATTAAATCTTAAGACATTAGTAACCCATCACCTCCCACACATACCATTTTGACGGGTGAAGTCTAATATTGTATTTTACCTACCATTCCAGTATCAACACTTTCCAAAACTAATGCATCCAAAATGCATAGGAGTAATCAACTATATTACGTGTAGAACTACAGTTAATCTGCAATCCCCAAGTGAACTCTGTATGATAAACTACTTTTCATCAGCCCAAATGATAACAGCTGTCTTTGTTCTCTAACTGGGCAGATCAAAGGTTTATAAAGCCCATGAACTTGAGAAATATGACCCTGATTTTGAAGAGTTGCACATTTTGATCCTTTTATGCCTTCCAGGTTTCCTCCGCTTCAGGCAGCTACTGCAAAAATTCTGGTATATTTTTATAGTCAATACAGGAAAAGATTGAGATTTTTCATCATCATGATCTATTTTAATGAGTTTCAAGCAGCTAGGACAAACTAAATGCAAGCAAAGTGGGAGGGTTCCCAAACAGCTAGCACCGTTCCGCAACCACCAAAGGGAAGCAGAAATACTTTCAGATTAGAATGAATGTAGATAACCACCGATCACGAAATTCGAGTACAGCCCAAACCAAACACAACCCAGAATCATTACTCACCACCACCTATCATTGCTGGACCATAAAACACTGCTCATCAACTAGAATAAATAACATCTGAATAAAGCAAACAAGGTAATGAGAAATTTTTTCAAATAAAATTTAATAATAAGAAAAACCACCCAACTATACCCTGTATACATTCACTAATCCAAAATCTCCTTTCATTTTATATAATGATAAAATTACACTGAACTGAAGTTTGAAGACACTGATATACTTTACTCAGAATGAGAAACCTCTTCAAAAAACTGGAAGAGTAAAAGCTCCGTGATAGCCACCATACTTGCAGACACAGAATTGCTACTTACCAGAATAAGTCCTCCATGTTCATTCTACCAAAAACAATTACACAGTCAATCAAAGAACTTTACATCTTCACTTACATTCCACACTTTTTCCCTTTTTTTGAAGATTCATGATGATAGTGTAGCTGGTTATCTTCATGTTCATCCACGGCCTGAATCAAATTCACGCATCATCATATCATCCTAATTGTAGATTTTAACGGGCTTCTCAAGAGTGTGGCGATTCTGAAAACAAAGATTTCATGAAATTACATAAAAAGGTAATCAAATGTTGACCATACCTCTCATTTTATTTTATTTTAAATGATAGAGAATGCACGCGATAGCTATCCAAAGAATCACAACAAGAAGAGATGCACATGATTTTTGCAGCAGTAAATAAACAAAAAGATTACTGCTATCAAGAATCTCTCTAATTTTTTTTTTTTTTAAAAAAAAAAAAGAAAAAAAAGAACCATACAGTATCGATCTCCAAATATGCTGTTCATACTTTCTAAAATCAATCTGAATAAGATTACATATTAGAAAAGAATGTAAATTCACCTGATTAGCTGTATAAGCTCTTTTAGGAGCACTGTCAGAATGTTCTAATCCAAGATATTGTTCCCAAGCACCGTAAACGTCTCTCCTCTGCATAAAGTCAACTTGAGTATCTATAAAATCTCATTATATTTTAACAAACACTAATTATGAAAAGTACTACACAAGCACCTGAAAACGAGTGGACACAATATCACTGTCCTGAAGATACTCGGGACGACCAAGCGAAAGAAATGCAAACTTCCACTGCAAAACAGAAATATTAGGAAAGGTAAGCCTTTATGAATGACTTTGATAATTCTTGTATACCAGTAGTTTCTACCGAATGATGCAGCGACATATAACTAGTGCAGCATGGGAATTCCTGATGTTGCATATGCAGTGTAATGATATTTGCTAAAACACCATTAACAAAGTAACTCATTTTACACACAAATGAAGCACATTCGGTGAAAAATATATATAAGTTGTCCAACATACCTTCGCAAATTCATCATCTGGAACTTGTAGTTTCTTTTGTATTCTCCCTTTTATTTCAGCCAATGTCTCCCCTTCATGAATGACTAAGAAAAAAGGTTCCCCAAAGTTCTGAATTTGCTATCAAACACAGGGTAGAAGTTAATGACTTTTACCAATTTTTTTTATTTTTATTTTTCCTCCAGCAGAAAGGAATCACATAAATCTTTACCATCTGATTCTGGGTAGTATCCTTTGTGAAGTGATAAACATGAATTAGACGATCATGAGGACCAAGATGTTTTTCTTCCTCTGGAATCTATGAAGAGAGAATCCAATTATGAGCCAAAAAATAAAAATAGGGGGTTATCAAATCACAAAACACCAGTTTAATCAGGTCTTAGGCATATGCCTGACACCTTACCTCTTCAACTCTCAAAGTCCAGTACTGATCATTGATATTCTCAATTTTCTCATTGAGTGGGAAAATCTGCATATAAATAATAAAAGAAAGCAGAATTAAAGGAAACATGTCAGGAACACTGATTAAACTGGAAAAAAAAATTTTATATTAACAAATTAAATCCGATAACTAAGCACTCATTTTATGTGAACAAAACCATCCATCAAGTAGGTTAACATCAGAGGCATACTGATTGCTTTTAGAGGACTGAATCCTTCTAGCAGACGATGGCAGTAAGAGAATGCCTCATTTTGATAACAGGTTAATAAAGTATTCAAATGGACACAGCGCCTTAACAAACATGATGTTAGGCTTACTATTTATAAGTCACTATACAAGCCCGTACCGGGACGATGTGAAGAATTCTTGTAACATATAGTTAGTTAGCTCAAGAATGAACATCCAAAATGCAAATGAAATTAATACAAAATTAAGAGAAACATAGCATATAAATATAGTTTCTATAAGAAATATTTAACCCCGTGTGAGAAAAATATTGTTTATCATGCACTTGCTCTATTGATCATTAAGTCGTCTTAAATTAAATGATCAAAGTCGTGAATTCTTTATTAAAACAAAATGAAGCAAAAGAAAAATAATTATATCAAGATCAGTTATACCTTGTAGATCTTGTGATAGAAAACTTCTAGCAGTCGAAGTTCTGCATCAGGATGAGACAATTCAACCTGTTTCAGATAGATGAGATAACAGATTAGCTAGAATGTAGAACAGATTATTTCACCCCAAATATCTCCCAAGGCAAATAAAAATATGCCGAATCATAATTAAAATAGTATAACACTAAGATTACCTTGGATTTAAGATCATTGATCACATCCCCAACTGTGCTCTGTCTTGGTAGTCTTATTGTATGTATTGTCACCTAACAGCAAATAAACACAAAATTTTATCCCACAGTAAAATACAAACAAATATATTAGATGATATGAATTTATTATCCGAATCTAATAGGGTGACTCACTTCATCCTTTGTAGCATGATGAAAAGCTACTTTGAGAGTTTTCAAACATTGTAGTTCTGGCAAAGGAAGGTCTAATACTTCATAGTACAATATATCAGACATCTGTTCCAAACAAGAACACAAGGACGATTAGATTATTTTACATCATACTGTTTGAAAACATGTAAATATTACCTGATTATAGTGGACCAGCATGTCAGACAAATGATCCATGCCACGGTACTTGATAGGTGTAGGTTTTGGTTGCTGAGAGTAACAATTATGAGCTGTAAGCCTGATTTTAGATGGATCATCCAAGCCCAACTGCTGAGCTACTTTTTCCACAACATCATCATAAGTATAGAGCTTGGACCTTTACATTCACATCGGCAGAGATAATCATAAATTAATGATACTTGTTTACTTATTCATGCATATTTTATAAAGCTTGATAATAAATCAGTAAAGATAACCTTGAAGTAATATTTTTGCACTTACATTTCTAGACAGAAATCATCTTCCTTCGGTTTGTCAAGATGCCGAAAGTGAACCACCTATAATGAGCCCATGCTATAAGCACTTAACCGATAACCAAACAATCACTCCAAATGTAATCACCAAACACTATCAATACTGCTATGTAAAATCTTGCTCAATGTAATTACAGGTTGTCTCACAAATCAAATGCAAGTATCCAAAAACATCCAACACAGACTATAAATGAATTCAAAATTTTATCTTGCCGCAAATTGCACACACCATCAAGATTACATTTGCCTTCAGACAGCTTAAATGAATTTATTATCTATCTTCTCATAAATTATTGCAAAAATTGGAAATTCAGTACCCAACTTACTATTCACCAAGAAATGAAATAAAATCTCAAATTAGGGTTAAAAATCAGGACCAAAAGAAATTGTCTAAAGTTTCTAGACATTGGGTATTGGGAAGCATACCTGGCGATTGTGCACATAGTCCAAAAATGAAGGCACATCTGGATAACGTAATTGTTCAACACCTTCAGTTGGGCGACTTTTTTGAAAGCAAACTATATCTCCATCTTCAAGCTGCAGGAAACATTGAAACAAGTTAACCACCATCAAAGGCCACAAACATTACAAGCAATCAAACATGTACCTGGCTAGCCCGAAATGTGAATCTCTTTTCAATTGGTTCACACATCACACTAGGTTCAAACTTGATTTCCTGATTAGGAAAACACAAGAAAAATTCATCATCTGAGTGGGGCATATAAACTAAGCAGAAATAAACTAAGCAGCTTAGGTATGTTCATGAAATGAAGATTAAAATATTAGTTAGCTAATCCATGTATAAAATGTAAACTAAAATTATAAACGTTCGAGCTCAACATATAAACATCTTACAGTACTATAACTATAATGCTATATCCTCATTATCTATTCCGTTCACGTTTATACATAAACAAGAACCTTCGGTAACGAAAATATTAATTAAATGATAGTATCCCTAACCCCTAAAGAAAGAAAGCTGAAAAGACAAACATACCTCATAGAGATCAATTTCTTCATCAGGGGAATAGCCAGCCATTGCATTTAATTTTGACAGATATTCAGTCGGCTTACCAACACTTTTCACAAAAAGCCTCCCTACATAACTATTATAATGAAAAGATGATCAGTAAAAAAAATCATATCCTGATGAGGAAAATGACCACACTCACACTCCAAAAATTAAGTGAAGAATTACCGTAGTTCTTCCTTTTCAGGATCATAAAGCTTGAAGAAAAGTAAAATATCATCCTTGGTCTTATCAGGAGGTGCTATAGGGTGTAAATCCTGAGGAAAAAATGCTACTAATAAAAAATGACACATATGACGGTATTGCAAGGAAGAAATTAAAATGCATGAGTAAAATTACCGGTCCACATTCAACCTCCAAGAATAACTTCAATTCAGCATTATGAACCTTATTTGATACTTCCCTCAGCTGTCCAACCTATAATATAAGGGGAATAAGATAAGTGGGATCAAACATTGCACACCTTCACATCAACAAGCACTGGGATCAAAATTTGAATTTTTAATTATTCTATAGAAATAATAATAATAATAATAGTAATAATAGTTATTATAAAACTTGAGCCCACATCAGCTCTAAATGCTCAAAAAACTAGATATGGAACCACACGATAGGTTAGTGACATTGCCATAAAGCATAGCTGCTAATGTTTGAGAACCTCAGGCCAAACATCAGAAAATGACCAATATACACTAACTAAATGATACAATATAGATTCTTCTTAACCACTCCTAGATGGATGTATTCTACTTGGACAATAGAATAGAATAAAAAACAATACAAGTTTCATAGAAAATTCCTAAAAAAAGTAGCTTTACTTACAAAAATCCACAGAAATATAGAAGATTATCAGTCTAATTCTATATATGGCAGCAGGACAAGAAATAATTATCTAGCCAGAATACATGAAGCACAAAAACCTAAAAAGAGAAAAAGGAAAAATAAAATAACTGTAATATCAAGCAAGAAATATACTTACAGTCTGTGTTTCCTCTGCTGGCGTCAACGGCCGATTAGGACGGTATGTATGGTTCTGACGCTTTGCCCATAGCCAAAACCTCTGAAATTGCACTGGAATTCCAAACTCTTTAGCAACTTCTTCCTGCATCAATCATGCAATCATAAAATTTCCAAAGAATAATGCAAAAGCTTAACTTTACAATCACTATTGAATGCAAAAAGTTCTCAAATGTTACCTTGAAGAGGTTGAAAGCTATCTGCTTCTGAATACGAAAACTTTTGACTTTATCATGGTCTACTAGATCAAAATATATATCCTTCCCAATCTGTTGAATAAGGTCATCATCTCGTGCAACCTATAAACACAAGATAAATATAAGAAAATTTGTTCAACCACACAAGTTCAATCCACATCATCTATTCATTGGAATTAATGATTAGAAGTGTAAACCTTTATAATGGTATAAAGGTGTGCCTCGGCCTTTTCTTTCTTTTTGTGTTCTTTTTCTTCTTGTTCTTTCTTCAACCTCTCCTGCAACAAATTAGCATAATGTTTTAGAGCATATTATCTAAATGAACCCATTTCAATTAAACACTTTCAAAAGCCTTATTCATATTAGTTGGCCACCAAATTAATCAGATTCATCAAACTTAGTATTTTCTACATAGTTAACTACTAAGACTTTAAACCATGAGCACAATTGACTCCACACAGGGTAATAGATTTAACACAATGCATTTGGTTTTAAGTTTAAAAGAAAAGCAACCACATACCCTCAAATGTGCTGCAATATCTTTTTCATCCACATTACAAATTATCTTGTCCTTGTCACTTTCACGTATGTAAACCAACATGTATGCATTTGAATATTTGGTGAATTTCAAAGGGCTGTTGTTGAATCCTGGATTTGTCTGTGGTAACTGTTATAAGAATAAATTATATTATTGATAAATCAATAACAACAAAACTAATTGTGTCATATGATAATATTGTAAAATTTCAAGTTAGCTATCACCTCTTCTTCACCACCATACTGCTCTTCCAATGCTCTTTTCATGTCTTCTTTAGTGACTCTTTCATCATCAAACTTATACCTGAAGGTCACTTAATCAATTAGATACGCAATAAGATTATCAAATTTGAAGTAACAGTCAACAATTAAGTTCATATTATGCAGTCAAATCTTTTTTTTAAATTTTGATGGTTTTATCAAACTATATGTATAGTCATAACAGCTGGATATTGAAATTTTATGGTAGATGTAGTTCATCCATGCATTCATTAAAATAGAGATAATCTCAAGACAATACATAACTTTCTACATCTTTATTTAAAAGATTGCTCTGAATTTTATTTATTGTGTATAATAAGTCATTCATTCCTTATATCATTTTATATTTTACTAAAAAGATTGTCCAGAATTATGCTATTCATTTGCTTCATCTCGGACACAAGGCCTGTGACTAGTGCCACCAAAGAAACTGGTCATTTTCTTGTAGTTTGAAAAATACTGGTTTCAAAGTTAATCATATCAAAAGGAGTAAGAAATGACATGTACTAGTTGTAAATTATTATGAATTAAAAATATCACAGTTTTAAGTAAAATATGCTTTTAAAAGTTTATCACTATTTTTTTTTTTTTTCAAATTTATTTGAAGCATTAAAAGCATGTCATTCTAGAGTTTGAAGAACTGCAATTTCATCATTTTCTTCACTTGAAAAACATCTTGTAGCACAAAATAATATACAAATGCATTGCAGACTAAGTGTATGCACAATGCTGATCTTAGGCAATGAAAATTGGATACATTAACAAGTAAAACTTACCATTGATCAGAAAGTGTAGGTCTTATAAAGGCATAATAATGCCCCCCATGAACCCCTCCACTGTGTACCAACACACTGTACCAAATACAAACATGAGTAAAAGAGACTACATATGATGAACATAAGTAGCCAAATGTCATAAACTACATAGCATAAATTTAAGAAATGAAAGCAAAAGGTTAGAAGAGGGGTTGGATTGCCCAAAAGAGCACAAATTATACCTGTGCAAAGTGTAAAGGTTTCGTACACTCCTATCAGCTTCAGGTGATAAATATTTGCCATTCTCACGGTCAAGGTCAAGTTGCAAAGGAAACTCGTACCGATCATTAATCTATAACAAGACAAGTGAAATTACAAAATAAGAATTCAAATCTTATAAAAACTCATAGTATCCTAATAATACAAAAGGCTTCAGGTAAAATCAGAAAAACTGCCTACTCATGCAACTAATTATGAGTAATAAGGATGCATAAGAAACGAGTCTAGTTTACTTTTAAATTTAACCACTATGTACCTATCATCTTCTCCAATAAGTACATATTCTATCATGCCTTGCTCTTATGACAATTTTTACTGATGCTTAAAACCATAAATAAACTATATTCTTTATACTGGTTAATAAACCTAATCTGTTCCATGTTCACCAGTTAGTATATATGATACTTAATCAAATTGCTGGTGCTTAATACCAATATCCAGCATAACTCCATTGGTAAATAATAGGTATTGGCTGACAAACCTTGACCATAGTGTCCCGCATAAAATCATATTCAAATCGTTTCAACTGGAGTTGAAGCACAGGTGGGAAGTCAATAAATAACACGCCCTTTTTAGCATCCTGAAAGAAAAATACAACATTTACAATCAAGAAAACTTGCAGAAGAAAACAAACTTTCAGGTAATATATTTTAGAGTAATACTAGTAACTAGATGATAAAATGATCGCTTTATCTATTAGAACTCCTAATAAGGTTGTACCTACAAGTAACCCGTTGATTATGAACGTATTAGAAAACCAATAAACACACAGGTATCTGCTATACAGTTTCTTCATATAACATTAGAAGAATAAATAAACAAAATCAACTTGATGTAATAGTAGGCCCATATGACAACATTCCAACAGGTATAAACCTAGCAATTTTAGCGCAACGAACATGAGAAAATTGAATAAGTGATTATATTAGTACCTAGACAACTAATTTGCTGACAGATAAGATGCCAGCTCAAATATGAACTTCAGTACAAGCCAAGTCATTCACCTGCAGCAAAAAAATATAGAAACTAACCTGCAATCCATATTGCTCAGCGTGATACTTGTTATCACCCTCAAGTCGTTCAACTTCCACATACTTGTCAAAAGATGCATAAACATCACGGCAACCTTTCACATCAAGCTGAAGATCTGTGGGAAAATAAAATACAGGTTGACAATATACAATAAGATATATAGTAAAGATATCTAAGCATGCCTAATGAAAAGAAAAGACAGGAGTGAAGGGTTACATATACCATAAAAGGATTCTTTTCTTGTTGACTTATAGTCAACATTGATGCATTCAATGTAATTCATGTGATGCCCCTCAAATAACTGTTGTATAGTACCCTCTACGACAGTTCCCTAGGAAAAAGTTAAGGAAAAAATAATAATAAAATAACTGTTGTTTTTTAACATACTCAAACTCAAAAAACAACCTCATGTAATAACGACCTTCATTTTGTCTTCAAGTTTTTCACAAAGAACCCTGTTCAGTTCTTGCACATCATGTTGCATGAAAGAGTCATATGTATCCCATCCGAAAGACTTGGTCAGCTCTTTAGTTGCAACGCTGCTATCACTATATTGTAGCTTGTAAAATAAACTCTGGAGAGCCAAAGGAATACTCCCAGAAGGCATATCATTTTCAGTTGTAGGCATATGGTACACAGCCTAATAAATGAATAATAAAAGCATGGATTATTCTTCCATATATCTCTTACTAAAAATGTAAAATATAACCAAAAGAAATAAAGAATAGGAATCCTAACCTTTCTAAAGTAAGGAATGTGGAAAAGTGTTTGCAGAAGAGAGTTCATGTAACATGTGGCTCCTTGGTTTTTAAGTCCAACATAACCCGTCTCCTTTTTGGAGTCATATGCCCAATAGTCAACAATGCGACGAACAATGACTTCAGCTTCGACTATAAGAGTGTCATTCACAAGATACCCTCTATTGGGATCATAGAGCTCACCAAGAGGCATAAAGGATGTGAATCCCCAATCACTTTCTCTTGCATTAAATTGATGTTGTGTATCTAGTACACACATTCAAATAAGATATTGATCAGACTTGCATCAGAGGTGCAAAAAACCTTGGAAAGTCCTCTATTCTTGTCAAACCAGTAAAAATAGCAAGATGTACAGATTGTATGGCGTGAAGTCACATAGCCAAGAATGTAGACAAAAATTAGAATGTGTGCATCTGCATGTATAGCGTCATGAAAAGCACATGTTGACCAAAAACCAAGCTTAAACTGGGCCTCAACACATACCCGGGAGTGAAATAGAGGACCAAGAAGAAATTGACAATATTTATTGCCATGCGAAAACTGAACACTGGTAAATTTAGTTTAGCAATCCTAGAACTACAATATTTATGCTGAATACCGAATTTGGAGTAGCATAATAGTATTGGAAAACAAACAGAGTAAACAACAATATTAAGAAAAATTGAAAAGGGCAACAAAACCGTGTTAATGTTCTAAATTATAAACCTTAAACAGTTTATGATTAAACAACTGCATGAACAACAATGGTGAAGACAATACAAAGAGATGATTGAGCCTGCAAAACTAGAGAATTTAACATTTTATGTCTATGAATTAAACAATTCACAGTAGATACAGAATGTAATCCAAATATATCACCACACGATTCTTTCATGTCCAACCCATTTCAAGAAAAATGTTATGTCACATGATAGACAATCCATCATAGCTATGTCAGACATAAACTCATAAAAACAGAGTACATATGTGAATACATGTCCAACCTTATAATCCTACAACTCCCATACTTTTGTCAACAAGTAACTCAAAAGTTTGTCTCACCCAATATTTGATATATATAAATATATTATCACCTTTTACCCCATGAGAACAAATCTTTAGACATAATAATTATAAAAATACTAAAAGATTTAATCTTCACATTCTTCATTTTTGACATACATGACACCTACAGATCCTCTACCTTTGTCTACCTCACAAAGAACAAAACATTGTATTATCTAAACTTTCTTCCCTGACAACACATGTAAAGCAGTTAAATTTACATAAAGTTCAATTCCAAGCATACAAGAAGATTCGCATGCTTCCACTAGAAATGTGTCCTCAACATAAATCAAACTTTAGCTCTCATGCACAAAACTATGCATCAAATTCATGTTACGTGGAATTAGTATTACCACTTCATTCATTCATGGTTTTATACCAAGGTATAAAAGAACTCATATACTCTTGTAAAGAAAATTAAAAACGGAGATAAAGATAAACTATCAAATCAAAGCTCATTATAAGGTATGATTGCAAAAGTGAATACCTTTTCTGACAGAATACTTATTGTGAATTTGATTAATGATGGCCAAACTAAACTGTGCATATCTACTCCACCCATAAGGCAAAGTAGCTGAATCCGCAACATCCAGATACATGGAAAGATGATCAACATTATTTCCTTTAGGGAATATAAGAACACGCCTGGGAAACAAGCCAACGCAATACATAAACATAGTCACCAAATCGAAAACAGCAATTGTTGCAATTCAGTCAAAAATCGAAAACAATAAAAAAGCAATACCATTTATAACCACCAACAACGAAAGAATCAGAATAGTGCTTCTTGGTGTTCAATCGAGAAAAGTTATCAATCCTCCAGGTAAACCTAGACGAGGGAGGATCCTCAACCGCAACCTCCGGTTGCCCCACAACTAGCAATTCACACAATGAGAAAATCCATGTCGTATGCTGACAATTAAAACCCTGACTACAAAACTACTTGACTTACCTTCCATTGGCTGCTGATCCGACTGCGGTACTAGCATTTCTTCGTCCTCCTGTTGCTGTTCGAAACAATTTCAACCATTAAAACCCTAGAGCATCGAAATCGGCAAAAAAAGAGAAAAGGAAAAAAGAGCGAGAAGGAGAGAGAGTAGATACATCGATGGGAGCAGGAGTCATCACTGTCATGATTGTTGTCTACAGAGAGAGATTAGAGTGTTGATTGGTGAGTGTTTTGAGAGAGAGATCCTCCACAATAAACCAGAGCCCTGCTCTTTCACTCCGACACACAAAACAATCAAACCTCTTCTTCGGTTTGGCTACTACTATCGCCAGGGACTTCTTCGTCTTTTCACATACTTCGTTCACGCTTTAGCGAGTTACAGTGCAAAAGTCTTCGTGCTATGTGTATGTATATATTGTATTATTGTCACACATCACATGTTTTTATTACCTCAATTCTGGTTATTTATTAAATAAATATATTTAAATTTAAACTACATTCTAAATATAATCAAGATTTTAAAAATATGACAGGATATGGAATCGGTAAGTTTATATTTGGTTTATAATTTTCAGGATGCGACTGAATTGAATTTATTTTATAAAAAAATATTATTAAAAAGTAATTATATACATATAAAACAAATTTTATACATATTCTTTCCAACAATTTAATACATATTTTATTTTATAAATAATTTAACAGAATTTATAATAAAAAATATTTTAAAAAAACTCACAAATTTTAAGAAGGGAAATAAAATAAAGTTTTAACTATAGTTTTTTTCCTTCTCTTCTTAAAAATCCAAACGTAATTCTTTTTATTAGCAATTAACTGTTAAATGGTGATTTTTAAACAATTATTTAAAGTAGCGGTTCACAAATCGTTAATAAAAATATTTCGATAAAATAATTTTTCAATTTTAATTATTTCAAAAATATTATAATAAAAATTATTTTTTTTAAATGGATTTTATTTTTATACACTCTATCTCTCTATATATATTACAAATGGATAAAAAAAAAATTATTTGGTTCACAAAATTTTTATTTATTTTTTCAATCGAGTTTAATTACAATTATACTTGAAAATTTTATAACAATAATATTATTTTATGTTGAAAAATGATTATAAAGGAAATTTTATAACACTTTTTTTTAGTGTTAAATTAGTATTTTACAAATAAGTTCAAAAGATTAAAAAAATAATAAATATTTCAATTACAACCATTTTAAAGTTTAAGCTAAATAAATACACTTTATTTTTAAAAATAATATATATATATATATATATTATTTTAAATTTCGATTTCATAATATTAGATTCATAACATTTTGTTGTCTTGAATACCGTGAAGGACATTAGGAAGAATTTATCATGAGTCATCTCATCTATCATAGATAGTCAAGAATATTAGAGGAAATTTATTTGAGGTCAACCTCTATCATAAAAGTATCACAAAAGCTGAAATTAAAAAAATTAAAAATTAAAACACAGCTTATTTAGTTTATAAATATAAACTTAAATTTGATCAAATTATATTTTAAAAATTTTAATATAAATTTTAAAAATCTAAAAATAAAAATATAAAGAGAGTAGTTTAAAATGTTAAAAACGGGTTACCTCAAAAACAATATCCTAAACCATCCTGAACAATAAAATACCATTTTTACTATTAAGAAAAATATAAAAATATTATATAGTAAACCGTATTTGGATTCAATTTAAAAATAAAATAAAAATAAACATCTAATCTAAAAATAATTTATTCAAATTCCAAGCTATACAACTTCTATAATATTATCACATCACCACATTACTCGAGAATTCTTTCAGTCCGTTTTCCGGTCATTTCACGTTCTTTGAATGTAGATTACCTTAATATCTTGCAAGTATTTAATTCCGGTTACAGTTACATGCATTGCATAATTTCTCTCTTTCATGGAAAATCCGTTGAAAGAGAAAACATTGATGTCGACAATTTCAGTCACATGGCGTGTAAGAAGTGAAAGTTAATAGATTCTCTTCGTTAATCTCAGCTAAATCTAATGCATTTGTATTATTGCTATGATGTCACTTAACAAGAAACACAAACTTTAATTGCTATGACGTCACAGCTATATCTAGGTAGCAAAGGTGTTTTATTCTTTGTTCAGAAAAACAAAAAGCCTTTAGTCATGACCTAAACATATATATGACCTATATTTATTCATGATTAAATAAAATCTTTCGATTCCAAATTTACCAGATATCCATGCCCAGATGATAATCATGAGCAAGTTATATAGATATAACTGATAAATTGACTCACCACAAACCATTGCTCTTTCTATCTATTGGTGATAAATTGACTAATGAAAATGGTATGTACAATATCACACAATTTTCTTCGAAAAAATTCCTACAAAACTCAATAAAGGAAAAAAAAAAACAAACAAAAATATTTCAATATCGCTAGAGATTAACCCCACACATCACATAAATAAAAATAAATCTGAGTAGGAGATACAAAGAATGCAATTTATGCTACTAACCTGATAGGAAAATTATATGTAAAACATAATGGAACACACTTGACTACAAAAATAAGAGTTTTAGCTACCATAAACACACTTTCCAAGTCACATGGGAAAGGAGCTCTTTCAAGACTACATTCAACAGGCAACAAATAAAACACCATAATTATGGTTCAAGAGTTTACCTAGATGTATACAACCAAGCCTAAGCTACATCTAGTTCGGCATCATACAACAGAGTGTCTACTTTTATAGAATACATATTATAGTCCAATGGATGGAAATATAACTGAATACTAACCTCAATCGGCATTGTGAGATTGATCTTGTTCAATAAACTGTAATGCATCATCTTTAGAGACAACACTAACAAAGCTAACTCTGCTTTTGTGTGTCACCCCGTATATTTTGTCAGCTACTTTAACGAGTTCAGGTCGAAATGTTGTGGTTATGAATTGAGTATTTGCCATGTCTGCCAGGCGACGGATCATATCTATAGAAACAAATGGTGAAGGATTCCAGAGGTAATATACATAACATAGAACTCAGGCAACAAATAGCAACACAGCTCTAAAGGAAAAATGGGCTCATGCACAATAAGCAACACAACTCTGAGGAAATAAACAGTGTTTATTGGAGCAGTCAACTAGAGAAGACAAGACAAAATTCTATACCCTAGCATACAGTCATGGAAACTGAATCAATGAGAACAGACATACAACAAAGTTAGCAGGTCGATGTGCGATTAATGCCAGATTTAGAGGAGCTTCAGCTAGCTATAAGGAATGAGTAATCAATCAATCATCCATAGGAGGCTAGAAATTCGACTATTTTAATTCAATGGGAGGTAATGTAAGCTAGAACAAAACACAATTCTTAAAATGAGAACAAACCAGTGGCATTTGGTAAATTCGAACTTCTCACATGTAACGGAAGAAATGTGCAATATGTATAAACTGCATTCTTAGCTCTCCTACAGTTTAATATAGACACACCAAACAGATTGAGATAAATAACCATTTATTAAGAAGAAACCAGCCATTTTAAATTTAGATTAGTATATAAAGAAACAAGCAAATATCTATTTAATAGGATACTTCCAACAGCTGTTCTGTATTGAGGATCAAGTGCGGCATCTATTTCATCAAACAGGTAAAAGGGCGCTGGATCACATCTCTGTATGGCGAAAATAAGCGTCAGGGCCACAACAGTTTTCTGGCCGCCAGATAATTGTTTCATTGACTGTGTCTCCCCTTGCCCAGTAAAAGAAACCTATCACATCAAATTCCAACTAGAGGTGAAAACTAACAACTTGCAAGCAGAAACCGACAAAAAAGAAAAATGAAAAAAGAGCATTCACTCTGCAGACTATTGTTAAGTCAAGGATGATATAATAGGGACAGGATTAACTTTGGATCGATGAAAATCTTAGACCTGACCATTTATACCATACTTGACATGAACTTCCCTCATAGTTAAAAGATACATAATAACTATTAAAAGTTTATACAGAAATGACTTGTTATGGCATCACTAAAATTACTTACCAATTCAGGTTCACCACTACTCATCTATCTTTTTTAAAAAAAGCAAACGAATTGTTCGTGAATGTACTTGCCTTTACTTTCACTCCGATGTACTTCTCAACTCTTCCTTCCAAATCAGCTTCACGAGGTCCATCATCATCATGTTCATCATCATCAAGATCACCATCCTATGGAATTTATCCAAATTCATTACAATGCCAATAAACGACTTCATTGAGAAAATAGAAAAAAGTGGCATACAGATTTCAAATAAAAAATGTCAAAATTGCAAGCTAAATTGGGGAATATGGTTCTAAATAAACCAATCAAATGAATCTATGACTATCAAAATATCTAACTATAATAAACATAATGATAGAGGCTTACATATCAGAACCAAGTATCTAAAATTAAGAAATGAGCAATACTACGTAGCCTACTCTTTTGTACAACTTTCATTGCCTACTCATACGTGGCAGCAATTGATTGGACATTAAATACATAAAAATAAATACATAAAATAATTAATAACAATTCAACCAATCATCTACTGACATGTATGAGGAGGCAAGGATAGTAGTACAAAACAGTAGGCTATGTAACATTACTCTTAAGAAATTTACTTCTCTCATCAAAGAAACTATGGAGAATCAATAGTTGGCACAGACATTCTTTCTATAATTTGCTTGTTAACAAGATCTACAGGCTTTCAGAAAATAATTTCAAAATTGCAGGTATAGAGGAATTTGGATATCATTTAAACTCAATCACATGAATACACCTGACTTTATCAGCATTTTGAGTTATTAAAAAATAATAATAACAACAATAGAGAGAGACTTGCAGCAAGCAAAATCAAAGATAAGAAATTTACTCTTATTAAAGAAATGAAAGAACCAATTGTTTATATATCGCTTAAGCACACAAATAGAGATTTTAAAAAGATGGATACACCAAGTAATTAGAAACCATATGGTTTTAAATATGATGTCTTTTCAGATTGCCTTAATTAGAAAGCATGTGATTTTAAGTATCATGTCTTTTCAGATGGCTAAAAATATAGAGTAAAAAAACAAACAGATTTAAAGGACCTGGAGCTCCAATCTGTCATCTTAATGGCACACAATATACAACTAGTACACAGACATCAAAGGAGATAAAATCTCTAGCAGACCTTTTTTTTCATCATAACCAGGTGGCCATGGCCCCCTTGCACAAGTTCAGAGAATACTTCACGAAAGTGACGAGCAACACCTTTAAATGTACGTTCTATTGACTCGTCCTTCCTTTGATCTAGAACAGATATAAGCTCTTTGATTTTCTACAGACAGAACAGAATAAAATGAGATATTTTAGCAGACAGTAAACTTTTAAGATGAACATAGACCTGTTAAATGGAGATTCAAAACAGAAGTACCTCATCTCCATCATCCAATTCACGTTGCCTTTTCTGGAGTTCTTCTCGCTGCTCAGTGAAATTAACATATTGATCAAGTGCTTTCTTATTTACATGGCTGAACTGCTGCAATTGCTCATTGCACCTGTGAAGCATTTTATTCAATTCTTTGATGTTCTTGCGTTTGTATCTGTCCAATATAAAAGAAACAATCAATAAATTGAACACAGACCACAAAGAAACATATGCACAGCGGGCGAGCATCAACTCATATTGCATCTCAACTCATATCGCATCACAAATTTTGCCTTCTGTAATTTGTCATGTGCAAAGGAACACATAAATGGAGGAAATACATGAATATAAGACAGAACAATAATATCTGTAGGTATTGGAAGTGTAGGAAATTTGAGAAATGAATAATAGTTCAGAAATGAAAAATAATGCAGAGAGGAAATATACGTGTCAAATGCATCCGATGATAGTGGACCCAAATCCCTAATTTTCTTTGTAAACTCCCCCTTTTTTGCAAGAAGCGTATTCTTTCTACTAACTAGTTGATCAAGCTCCCTAGCCTCATCCTGAAGTGTCCTCTCATAGTTGTCTTCCAAGGTCTAGATTCACCAATGATCATCTTAGTAATAGCTCAAAGCAAAATTGACAAAACAACTACATTATATGTACACCTTCAGCTTAGCTTTCTCATCTTTGATCTTCTTGAGTTGCTTTGCACGTTCATCTATGCTGTTAGATATACCTGCAGAGCAACAACACCATAAATAGCATTATACCATGAATAAACCTTCTAAAAGAATAACCTTATTTATAGCAATCGGAAAATCCTACTTGTAAGTTGCTGTGTTGCATCTTCAACCAATATTCCAGCATCTTTTAGTTCCTGCCTCTTTAATTCGGCTTCACCAGGCAACATGTCATTCTCTGCAGAAGATACTAGCACTTCCAACTCTTGCTTTCGCCTTTTAAGGTTGGTGGTTAAATTAGTCTCCAGCTCTGCTTTCCTTGTCTCAGTCTAAAGATAGAATATACATATATAAGTAAGAAAAAATATCATTCAGACTGCAGCTACACTTTCAACTTGCTAACCTCAATGCGATCAGCTCGGCAGGCAATAAGTTGCTCCTTAAGTTCAGTTATTTCAGGATTCAAACGTGATAGAAGATTTTTTTCTTCTGGTGTCAAGTGATCAATGAGCTCTGTCCCCATTTCAGCCTGTTTCATGCTCATACTAGCTCTCAGTTGTTCGATTTGGTTCCGAACATCTGCAAGTGACTTTTCCTGCCAAAAAGAAAAACAAACCAAAGAGAGAAAAATAAATAAAAAATTGAGATACAAGCACTAAGATGGCAGAGAGAGCAAACAAACAACTTCCGTTTGCTTTTCAATCACTAGTCACATGACACTTCAATTTAGAAAAGACAAACTATAAAATTAACTAAAAGTAAAAATAAAGACCTTATTTTCAAGAGCTTTCGAGATGATTTTTTTCTGTTTATTGGTGTTAGCAATGTCCTGCTTAAGCTGTTCCAGTTCTGATTTACGGAGAGATCTCTCGGCTTCAATTTTCTGCTGCTCAGAGACGAGATCAGTGATTTGCTGGTCAATACGTATAATAAGTTAAGTACCAAAACACAATTCAAACTGATGAGTGTCAATATAAAATTAAATAAATCAAGGCAATAGAATCCAAGTTTTCATTACCATTCAAGTACAGTTCAATGAACTATCAATACAACTAGCATAATTACAATCAATGAAAAAAAAATTAAGGCAACAAAAACCAAATTTTCATTCTCACTCAAGTACAGTTAGGTGACAGTAAACTTCACTTGAGTTCAGCTGACCTAAAAAGAAAGCAATCAATTTTTACTCATCAAATGACATGCTCTTTGCCAGTTTTAATATATTCCATTACACAAAATAAAGACACATAAGCATGCAAATTCCATTCATGAAATGATTGTCTAACAATAGCATGCCACATCTATAGAACTTTGACGGAGAAAACAACAATCATATTTTACAAAGAACCACAGTAAACTTAAAAACAGAAGGCACACATGGAAGAAATTCTGAGCACAGAAAAAAGCACAAACAAAAGGATATTTTGAAGCCTATGATTGACTTCTTTCAGCTCGCGTTCTTTCATTTCGATCAATTTGTTATTACTCTTGCTTATGTTCATGAACCTCAATTTGGAACGCCCATAATCATAAAAGCCTCCCGTCATACCACCTTTCTTGCTTACTTGGTCCCCTATTACAGAAATAATAGTTAATATCAAAAACAGCAAAGAGACAATGAGACAATCACATAAAGCTATCACAGAAATACAACCTTCTAATGTTATGCAGTCCAGACCATCATTTCGAGCAACCCTAGTAGCTACGTCCAAATCGCGGCATATTACTGTTCTAGCAAAAACCTGGCACAAGTACATAACATGTTGGATAACTGGACAGTCATTTTTATTTAGGCAAGATAACACAATCCGCTGTTGATAACATCAAATTATAAAAACAGTATGTCCTCTTACTCAAGAAATGCCTTTGTATAGTTTAAAATTATAAGAGGGAGATTCACCTTCTTTCCTGATCAGAGAGATGAGAACAAAAGATCTATCAAACCCTGACCTACTTAATGAGCACTTGAGCTAACAAAATTACTTTATTTACTATAATACACTTTGAAGGCAGCAAAAAACATAATGGGAGTCATGTTTAACACTATCAAACTGCACAGCTACACATGTCTAAGGCTTAATGCGAGTCATGTTTCACCATTCACATTTTGCAGGCAGCAAAAGCCTTGTCCAATGCATCTCTTCTTTTCAGAGCCAACAAAAATATAGCTAGCATGAGTCCCCAAAATTACTAATAATGTGCTTGATCTATAAGCTTGAAAAATACAAATTTTTATCAGGTGCAAAACCAACCCTGAAGGATAATGGGATTAGGGAAATATTAGTTTTTCATAATTCACGCCAAATATTCCTTCAACATATTCACACTATCAAAACAAATCATCTGACATTCACTATCTTCGGATTTGAATATCAGCACGCATACTGGTAACAAAGGCAATTAATAACCCTCAATTGTTGATAACTTTGTAGTTTAGTTAATGCCAAGCGGTTAAGAAGCACATTAATGACATGCATTGCATAAAAACAGACTCATATCTCTTTCAACATTTTAAGCTTTTTTTAGACAAGTATGTTTTCCTAAGTTTTCAGATTGAACTTAAAGCAAGCAACACACCTGCAGAAATGATAACTCACAGAAACGATAACTCAAAGAAAAAAGAACCCCCCAAAAAAAGAAAAACAAAAAAGCAGAAAACTACGCCTATTTTTAGCACCAGAAACTACTGTTAAAAATGATAAATAAATAAGAACAGGTATAACCTAACCTGCACAAATGCTGGTTCAAATTTGGAAGAGAAATTCAACTTTTCCAATAGAGGTATCACATCATTGCTTTCTGGATAACGTGGACGATGAGCCTTCACTCTATTCAAAGGAATAAAAGTAACTCGTCCTCCTTTCATAGAATTCAGTTGCCTAATTATCCGGGTTGATATGTCATCATTATCAACCACTACATGAAATAAGCTGCTCACAAGTCAAGCGATCAAACACCCACATGTCAAGTCTAGTACTCAAATAATGAATAACGTAACATACTATAAGCAAATGCACTGACGTAGATCATGTAAAACAATGTATGTACCTATTCCCAGCAGTGACCTCAACTGCAGTGAAGAACTTTTTATCACAATCAAGCAGCTCAATAATTGGACCATGAACTCCATTAATATCATACTCTTTACAGATTCTGCGGATGGAATTTAATCCTCTTCTCACATCCTGACAAAATTATATAGGATACTTATAATAAAAAAAAAAATAATAATAAAAAAACAATAAAAGTAAAAAGAGAGAGAAGAAAAAATTAACTAATACTTCTCCGAACAGACAGATAGATCCTTGATGTCAGGAGTCTAAGATAATTAGATGATGAACCACATTAATTTTATACTCACTAACTACAAATCCGCCAGACAGATAGATCCTCTCCTTACATACTGCCCGCAGTTTACCAAATAAATAATAAGACAATGGAAGAAGCTGGACAAGATGTCAGGAGTCTAAAAGTTCAGTTACCCAAATGCACTAGGTTTTACGAACTGTCTTCCAAACTACTTTCATCCGAAAAAAACTACTCAGTTCTCTTTGGACTGTCAAGACTCAAGACACTCATTTACCAATACGACAAAAGCTTGAGATCAATTCTTAAACATCTTCAAATCAAGACTTCAAGCACCTAAGATAAACTTCAATTTCTTTTTTCTTTTCTTACTTAATCAAACTGCTTTCAATCTACCGGTTATGAGACTATAGACCTATTAATACATAGTAGCAAATCTGGATTGGAAACTTGATGTGAATAACATCTTTGTGGATGGTGAGTTAGAGGAAGAAAAATAAGCAGATGCACCTGTGGAGCTTGATAGAGATATGAAGACGGGAATAGTCCGTAGACTGTTCAGATCTTTTTAGGACTCAAATAATCCTGATGTGGTTAACAACTATGGCACTAGTAGTTGTTGGTTCTAAACAGTGTAATAAAAGTCGTATACTGAAGAATACAGCAACAGGAGAAATTCCTGTCCTTAGTGCTGAAATTCTTGTCCTTAGTGTCAATGCTAATGACGTCCTACTCACTGGCAATGATGAAACAAAAATCAAGGAGTTGAGAAAACTACTAGCTAGAGAGTCCAAAATTAAGGAATATAAGACAATATATTTTTGAGAAGAAAAATTGAATAGAGCAGTAGGGGTTGCAGTGCCAAAGAGGAAATACAACCCAAGACTTGTTAAAAGGAGATATCAATGCTTGATTACAAGCCATGTGAGTGAAAGTGGGGCTCCAATGGATATTGGTTGATTCGGAGGTTGGTAGGAAAGCTTATCTACATTTCTCATAGCAGGTCTGACATTAGTCATTCAATCAGCATGCTTATGAGAAAGCAGGACAGACATTTCTCATAGCAGGTCTGACATTAGTCATTCAATCAGCAAGCTTATGAGAAAGCAGGCAAAAGAACATAAGGAAGGACTGTACCAAATACCGAGGTATTTCAAACCATTTCTGGGAAATAGAACTTATTTCAAGAGAACAGCATAATGACTGGAGATCCACACTGATGGAGACTGGCCAGGGTCTCTGCTGACCAGGGCTTGCTTGGGATTGCTTCTACATTCGACTTGGGGCTATAGAAGAAAAGATGCAGAAGGCATTATGTACAGTATTTAGATTATTTATTTACATTGTTATGTTATTTCTCCAGTACTATCTTCGTTTTACTTTCAGTAGCTTAGTAACTTAGATTCATCAGGTTAGTAAATATCCTGTCAGTAGGTATAAGAGTAGCTTCCTCAAACTGAGGAATTGTAAGCAGTTATTAACTCAACCTGAGTTCCCTATGAATCAAGTCAATGCAGTCGACAGAAGACACTATGAGTAAATAAACCAAAATCCAAGTAAAAATCACAAGTTATAGGTTAAAATAAAGTGAGTGCTCACTCCAGGAGTTGCATGTTCAAGACTCTTCTCTGCCTTTTCAGATTCTGCTTTCAACTTATCAATTTCAGCACCAAGCTCAGTTTCCTTACCCCATAAGGATCTGTACAATAATGAGTTTAGTCCATTAGCTCAGAAACTGCCAGCAGACGTTTTAAGTAATTTTAAGTAACAAAAATAAAATAACATACTTTCGTTTATCCTGGAGTTTGTCCCTCTGTGCCTTGAGGTTACTGAACCCTTCACGTGAGGCAGAGATACGGGCCTCCAAAGTTACAATCTCACTTTTATGTCTCTCAATTTGACCATCCTGCTCCCTTAGATCATTAACAAGCCGATTTATTTCCCCTTGAAGTTTTTCCTCCTAAGACATAAAAGATAGTAGTTGGATAGTACGCCAAATTCAACCAAGTGCTTAACAAACATTACAAAATTATATCTGTAACTAAGTACAGTTGTTACAGCAGAAACACATGCTGGAGCAGATAAAAGTAACAAAATAAGCATTCAAATCCCTTTTAAGATCCAATTATCTCTGGTCCACCAAAAAAAATTCACCAATGCCAGATATATTGATAGAAGTGACTATGAAAATGAAAATTCTGACTAGGAACATATAATACGAAGAAAAAATCTAGTCTTCTAGCCATCTGCTGCGCTAATCTCAACCTAAGTCTCTAGTCTGACACACACACACACACATATATATATATATATACATATATATAGGTGGAGAGCGAATATATTTATTACAATTGCGTCAAATGACTCGATTGAGAGACAGAATCTATCCAATACAAAAATATCATGTGGAGGTGAGCAAATACATGCCAGACATGTAATTTGATACATTTGTATTTTAAAAAAAAAAATTATTTTAAAAAATTATTCCCACATATTAGGCATGGACCCCACAAGAGACTCTGAGTAGGCACTTTGCACTGGAGATGGTTTTAAGGATTAGTATCTTCAACCACCACACTAGACAGTTTCTTATGAGCATAGGAATTATATGCAGTCACAATAGAAGTGTTAACCCACGCAAAATCAGCATGACTCAGTTCTAAAACCAATTTCATAATTATAATGATTAACTAATTTCCTTCAGATTAACTGGGTGACTTCAAGTATAATTCTGACTGAAAAATATACTTTGATAAAATACAATAGAAACAGAAGCTTCTGTTTCAAACAAATAGAAGCAGTAAAATATATACTTCAAAAATATAGGAGAAAACTACCTGAGCTAAATTTGAAGAAAGAACCCGTTCAAGATCATTAATTTCCTTCTGAAGCCATTCATCACGGGCAGCTCTACTTGGAAATTGGGTAGCACGGCCTTGTTTTTGATATAGAAGGCTAAGTTGCTTTTCGCGCTCCATGATTCTATATGTTATAAAACATTGCCAGGGAAAAGAAGATGCTATTATTTCAGCGCAACTTCTAAAGCAGGCCTATTTAAATTTCATTGCTATACACATAATAAATTATAAAACAGAATGCAGAGGCTCAGCACAATTAGAAGTAAATAAAAACTGTAATAAGATATTCAAACTGTGACGCATTGAAAATTTGAAGTTAAAAGATTTTGACCTGCGAACACACAAAATTCTACAAAATATAAGATCAATCACTACAAATTTAATGTAAACACTCTGTAAGGCTAGGGAAATACAGTAAACCTTGGTGGTCACTTGATACAACATTTCAATGGCTCAGTGGATTGGTTTTGCAATGAGATTTGAAATTATTGGACTAGAAGACTTGAAAGTCACAAATGGAAGGATGTTGTACACGTGTAATAGATCATGCTGACATGCTTAATGACAACAGAATCTTTCACTTACATACCCTTTAGTTATCTCCTTTTCCTTCATGACTTGATCCTCGTAAAAAGGTCTAATGTTGTCAAGTTCCTCCGTGGAGTCTTGTATTTCTCTCTGAAGTAAATTAAGTTGTTTGGCTGCATCATCCTGGAAGAATGAATTATTTGATCAACAGGGAGAAACCAGTCCTCTCACGTGTACACATATATTCAACACAATCTTACAGAACAAGCAGATTAGACTACTACTTTGGCTTGCTGATTTCCATATATCTTCTCTTCTAAGTCTTTCAGATCCAGTTCAAGCGCCGTCAGCTCTTTTATTGCTTCCTTCCGTCTCTTTTCCACTCCTTCTTTTTCATTGTTTAATGCTTGAACTTCTTTTGTTAGATCTTTGAACTTGTTATCTAAATTTGTGGATTCGTCATTAGCATCCAACACCATTTGATACATCTTAGCTGTCTTTTCAGAAATCTTGGTTCGAGTGTCATCAATCTAAATAGTGTAGAAAAATACACAAATTAAACTATTTTATTATATCAACAGCAGAAAGAGAACAAGAACAACAGCATTCTTTTTAATCCTCCAGCATAGCATTTTAAACGATTCTAAGAAATACATATATTTCTCAAGGGAGAAACAAGCAAAGGAGTCACAGAAGTATATAATGACTACTACCAGAAACCAGAATTCTTCAAAAAGAACCACATATATCGCTGATAAATGAATTGATAGTATTAGACATTCACATGCAACATGGTTAAGAACACAAATTAGACTGTGCAACAAACAATACATCTAAAAAGTTTATAGAACACAGATCACATTGCTTTTATACATTTTAGAAGTCACATTCAAGACACCAAAATGTTTTAACCACAATATAAACAAAGATTATAAGCAATAGATCAATTAAGGGGGAAAACATGCATACTTACATTAATGCCTCATGATTCAAGAACTAGTGCACTTCAAATTTTCTCAATAAATTCACATAAGCATAGGCTAACTATTGAACTAACCCTAAACAACCATTCACACCACCAGTCATCTGTTTTCCAATCAATTTATACCTTCAAGCAAAATTCCACAAGACAGAAAAAGAAACAATAGAAGAGCATCAACAACATGTGTTATTTCTTTAACCAAAAGAAAGCATCTTTAATCTCCAATAATGAAAATGCTAAAAATTGCTAGTTGATTGTAAACATAAATAAATAAATAAAACTCTGTCAAAACTCTCAATTCTTAATAGACAATGGATCATGAAGGAAAGAAAAGAAATACAGCAAAATACTCCAAACAAAAGGCAAGTCAGATGAACAATTTACAGCAAGCAAGAGTCAAGAATATACCAATAACAATATACAGGTCAACATCTTTAACCTGTCTTAACTAAAGAATTGATTACAATATCAGAAATTAAAAAACTGACTCACCTCTGTTAATTTCTGATTGGTATCCTGAAGTTCCTTTTCATATATAGTGTACTCTAGAGATTTCCTTTGCTTATCAAGTTGTTGGTATTTTCTCAGCTCTTCTTTCTCTTCATCCAACTCCTTCAGCCTCTCATCCAAGTACTTAACAACTTGAATTATTTGCTGTCTTTTGTTGCCTAAAAAACAAATGAGAGAAAGTTAATCTCTTTTACACTTTACCACCAGCACATGCCATCACAACATAAAAGGATCATTAGGAACATCTCGGCCAAGTACTGCTTTGAGGCAGAACAAGTTAATTTTGATTGATGGATGGGAATGAGGTGGAATATTACCAACAAATTACAGTTTTGTATTACCAAATATTATACTACATTTACCAGAGACACTGCCATGGAATAATAAAGGTATGTTTGGGCTTTAGACCGTCTCAGCAGCATGTTCATCACATGATCCATAAATTTATTAAAGCTTTACTCATTCATTCAAAATTTTCCTATATAAGGTAAAAAATACAAACAACTTACTAGTGTCTTGCATGATTTTCAAACTTTCACGACGTCTCTCCTCATATACTCGGGTGCCACCAATTTCCTTCAATAAATCCAATCTCTCGGAATCTTTCATTAATGTCAAAGACGCTATCTATTTTACCATCCATAAAAAATTTTAAAAGTTAGACTATATAAACATATATTATTGGTAATTACAAGTTCATACATGTGAAAACAACCCACCTTTCCTTGTTGCACAACATAGTAAGGATTAGAGCGAGAAAATCCAGCGCTCTCAAGTAAATTCATAACTTCGGTTTTCCTGTATATTATACAGCATTCTATCACCAATTGATCAAGCAAGCAAAGACGAAACAAGTGGACACTCAAAGCTAAAAATGATAGGTTGGCACTTACGTTATGTGTTTTCCATCCAAGGAATACTCATCCTTCTTCAAACCAATAGTCCGACGCAAACGGACTTCTTCCTTATCAACCTGTGATATGTGCAAAAGCATTCAAAAGTATGAAATAAGACTGAGTCACAAAACAGAATGCTCAGCCTATGTCTCTCAAATGTCACTTAATGGAATGAAAGCTTAATGAAAAGGAAGCTTAATGAAAAGGATAACTTGCTGTTATAATTATTGATGGTTACATCATCTCAGAAAATAAGTTAATCAATAAATTAAAATGGGACCCTCAGATTCATGTACAGTATAAAATAATTAGAAATAATAAAAGGTAACTTATTTAAGATTATTCGAATCAGGTTTAAATCAGGTCTCAAGCTTTAGTAGATCTATGGAATACAAAAAAAAGTTCAAACCATTTACAAAGGTCATCTAATAAGAATAAATAGTTGTACAATCCAAAGCATCATCTAATCCAGGATTAGACAACAAAATAATACCCCATGACCTACTATTCATGTTTTACCACTTATAACAAAATTATGTTAAATAGAAGTATTTTGATAGTCAACGGCATAGTACAGATAAAAATGACAAAATAAAGAAACAAGAAGTATTACCACAAACTATATTGCACCGACACTTGAATACGGATGAAATGCCAGTGTTCAGTGTTCAATATTTAGCGGACACCCGACACATCAAATATATATTTTGTAATAATTTCCATTACTTTATCTTTTCTTCGGATACACAGAATAGACTTTAGGTACCATTCAAAATACACCAAAAATCAAAGGTAGAAGAAAAAGAAGTGGTTAATGAAAAGATAGAAGGAAAAAAGTGGTTTAGTTAACTTGAGTTTTATTCGGACTTATAAATTCACTAACATAATGTAGTTACAATTCAGACTTCCGATGCATGCAAATATTAAATAATAGTAAATTAAAAATTATAACTTAGATTCAATGAATTATTAAGTGCTACATAACTTTCTTTCTTTCTTTTTTTTTTTTTTTTTTTTTTTTTTTTTTTTTTTTTGTGATAGGAACGTCCATACTCAAATCTACACCTGAATCAGTACTAAATAGACCAGGAAAAAATTCATAAATGGCAGTCTATTTAAGTGGTCTATTATTTTACTAAATAGAGAAAATTGATATATTAAATTAGAAAATAATATCACATGGCTGTATTCAAATTTCCATTATCTAATCCAAAAGATGAAAGAAAATAAAAAGAGAGCAAGTTACTATCTTTTTTCCATTATTCATTCTGTCTCTTTTTGTTTAGCAGAAGTTCAATAGCATTTTGTTGCTATAAAGTTCTTTCCAAAAACCGATCGAACTACCAGATGAGAACAACAACTTAATCCCTTCATGCATTTAATGATGTTAAACATTACCGGAATCCGATTGTCAGAATTGTCAAAAACAATCTCCACGTGGGCCATTAGAACTTGGTGCCCTGCACCTTCCTGTTTAAAAGGTCAAACAATTAGATAAAAATAATCACATGAACATAGAGTTAAACATCATAACTAAACAAAATGTTCAAAACGGTAGTGAAACATACATGTAGTAATGCATGCCTGTCTTCACTGCGAAGGTTGTGAAAGAGATCACTCAAGACAAAACGAATAGCTACAGTTCGACCAAAGATGAAGAAAGACAAAGGATATCATTAACTAGTCACAGAAGAACTGCCTAAGATGCAAACACCATTATATAACATAAAGCATCATTACTCACCATGGAAAAAATTTGTCTTTCCAGATCCATTAGCACCAACTGCAGTAATCATTTTATAAAACAATAATAATAAATTTAAATTATCAAAAACCGAACAAAATCATAGCTAGAAGAAATATCATCATTCCAAATATGCACTCAACAAAAAAAACCATTAAAATGTCATTAAAAATTTAAAAAAAAAAAAAAAAAAAAAGTTTTACAGTCTAAAGACCCTAATAATATGCATTTTAAAGACTTATCGTTATAGTGTAAAATTAAATTAAAACACAAACATACAACAGACCATCAGCGAAACGCAGGGAAATAGTATGTGTCTTCACGAGGCAACTGTCTATAATTGAATTCAACACAAGAATCCAAAACGAAGAATAGTTGTTATCATGAACTTACCAACACAATTGATTTTAGGGCTGAAAGGTTCAGTAGCAACTTGATCTTTATAGCTCTTAAAGCCTTCGATTATAACCTAAAGTGAAAAGAGAAACGAAATTTAACCTCAGATCAGTCGTTAAGTACAACGTTTAACTTGGTATAACGATTCACTTACTTGTTTGATGTGCATCCTCGATTATGACTTTCAAGTCATGAACTCAAAACCCTAGCCAGTGAAAGTAGAGCTTCGTTCCCCTACCTGCAACAAATGCTTCAATTTTCACGGGAAAATTTTGAATTAAGAGTTGCAAGTGAAGTCACTTATATATTGTGTTGAAGAAGCTTTGACAAATGTCGGTCACGGGAAAACTCTGGGTTTTCAAAAAATGTCGCCTCCGAATTGCGCACTTGTACGTTTTTTCCCTCTATTTCGCATAAACCAAATTCTGTCATGGATTGGTCAATGTCCATGTTACCCTCGCACACCAGCATTTTTCGAAATTGCATTGAGTACGGTTTAAAATGTTTATTTACAAATATACCCTCTTATATATATTAAAATATAAAATATGATGATTAAATAATTCTTAATAAAATATAATTAAGATTTTGTATATTGGAATTCATATAAAAATTATAATTATTTTTTTTATTTTCAGAATTATTTTTAAAATTTTTTATTAGTATTTAATATAAAAATAAAATTTTAATTATAGTATTCTTTGTATTAAAATATATTAATTTTATTTACCTAGATTATAAATTTTCTAACTAAACAAATTTAATATATTTTTAATTTTAAATAATTATAAAAATTTAAATATACTATACACATTAAAATATTTCAATTTATTTTGAAAAAAAATTATAGTAAATTGGTTCATATTTATTTAAATAAGTTTATAAAATAAAATATTAAATATAATTATATGTTAAAATAAATTTATATCTATAACAATTACTAACAATTTAATTTAATTTTAATAAAATTTGAAATAATAACTTTTTAAAGTATATTTTAAACAATCAATTTTATATATAAAAAAAATTAATTAAGATATCTTTATGTAAAATTTAAATTTATAAATAGATAGATAAAAAGAATTTGTATTTATAATTTTAACATTTTAAAATAATAAAATTATATATATTTATAATATATATAATAATATTATTTAGTGATGATTAATTATGATAATATTGATATTATTATTGTTGTTATAATAATAATAATAAATAAATAGGTTGTAAGTGATATTTTCCTTAAAACTAATGGGCACATCAATAAATAATACCAAATTGAAGGAGCAATCGAGACTTGAGCGAACACTATCCTTTGGATAACATTCATTTATCAACCAGCCAACCATACATACAGTCACAAGTACTAACTCAACAAATAGCACTTATTCTGTAGCTTCTCCTTTGTCAGAAACCTGTGAGTCAGATGGCGTTTTCAATCCAGAATCCAACTATACATACTGTGAGGTGTGAATCATCATCTGGGGAATCACCAAGAAAAACAAAACTTGGAGTTGGGTCACCAATCATAGTCATTGAAGCTCCCAAAATGATCAAAACTGCAGCTTCTATTCCTTGTCTTAGGGCCAATTCTGGTCAGATTAAAGCTGGTGATGTTGGAAGGTACTCACTCTTCTCTGTCTCCTTGTTATGAAATTATGGTTTTTGAACATTAGGATTTAGATGGGTTTTGGATTTTGATATGCAGGATTGTGTCTAGAAAGCCAAAGGATGTATGGGCAATTCGACTAAGCGTGGGTACTTATCTCCTCGACGGCAAATATTTTAAGGCCCTCCAGCTAGATGAGTAATTGTTTTCTCTAGGATATAGGAGACACTTTTGTATTTGTAACAAACATTGTTGTCTATGTTATTCATCATTCAATAAAATTGCTGTTCTTATGTACAAATAAGTAAACTTAGGATTGGACTTGTATTTTAGAACAAAATCCATAAATTAACTTAAAATCCCGCATAAAAACAATGGGTTTACACATTTTGAAACTTAGAAAATGGCAGACTAACGTATAATCAATTAAATTAAAGCTACAAAAAAGAGCTTACAAAAATACATGTGAGATATAGCTCATAAGCTAAATAACTTGAACACCTACCACCAATCATAATTTCTCCTATATCCATCATTATAAGAGTTGTCAAATCTTGATGCTGAATATCTATTCTGATGAAAATTCCTATTTCCATAAGGCTGGGGAGGACTTGAAACACTGCCATTGGCTGTTAAAGCAGAAATTGGGTGTCCTTTACCGTATGGGTTTGAGGTAGATGGAATTGGGTGTCCCCTACCGTATGGAGGGGAAAAAGCAGGATTGGGATGTCCTCTGCCGTATGGAGGGGAGGCTGCCAGATTTGGGTGTCCCCTGCTGTAAGGAGAGGAGACAGGCGGAGTTGGATATCCCCTGCGGTACAGGGAGGAGGCAGGCGGAGTTGTATATCCCCTGCCATAATGGGAGGAGGGAGGGGGAGTTGGATTTCCCCTGCCATATGGAGAGGAGGCAGGCGGAATGGGAGGTCCCCTGCCATACGGAGTAGAGGGCGCCGGGGTCCAATGTTTCTTACTGTATGGGGTGGAGGAGGCGGCTGCTGGATGTCCCTTGCTGGAGGGGGTTGCAGAGGATCTCCAAGGCTTCTTTACTTTCCCATTTCCTTGTGATACATCATCTCCAGGATCTTCTGTCATCCAGCCTCCTCGCTGTTTTGGTTTTTTTGGAGCTGTATTTATTTTTTCCTCATGTCCGTGTTTCTTCTTTCTCCTAGACTTACCAAGATCAGGAGGAGCAGACTTGATCCTCGATTTGTCTTTCTTCTCTTTTTGACGTTTTGGCTTGGGAGTTGATGGTTCGCGATTCCTCTTCCGAGCCTGAAAAGAAACAACAATTTGTTGAAACTGGTATGCTAATAGAAAGAAGATGAGATAACACCAGGGAAACAAAATCTTGAAAGGAATTAAACAGCATCAAGATTCTGTGAACCGGTGTAGTGATTTCCTGAAACTGACCTTGACGGAATGGGAACATTCACGTGCAAAATGTCCCGTTTCACCACATCTGTAGCATGAACTAGGTGATGCTGCATCTGTGTTAGATTCACCTCGTGAACTATAGCATGCCTACATAATAAAGAGCAGATAAATATTTCTTGAAAAACAGACCAAATGAGATTAAGAATTCTAGAACCTTTTTTTGAACACAGGCAAAGATAGCAAATATTATTTCAGGCCGTGACTGTCAGTCAATGCCACCACATAAACAATAAATGCACAGAAAAATGAAAACAGTTAGCAATGGTATATGAAGGAAGCAAGGTACAGATTCAATTTCTATTTAGAAGTAACAGATCAAATTAATGACCAAGAACATAAACATTGTCATGATTCCAAACATCACTCCCAGAAATCACAAGCAAATTTGAGATATTTTAAGCAAAACCCAAAAAGCTTCAGTTCCTAGATGCCCTTGGCACAACTTATAACATCATACCAAAATATTGAGCAATGGAGTTGCAAACCAGATATATATTTAAATTAAATAAATAAGTTGATACAATAACACCAATTGCGATAAGCATAACATAAGCAATCAAAGAGGATTACGAGGAAACCATGCTTAAGGCAAGCTTGTTACTCGACAGTACAGTCAAACAAGATATACAATACTAATTTCTACCTGTAACCAAGCAAATTAAAGAGAATGGCATCTGGAAAAGCTAAACAAAGAATCTTACCAAACCAGTATGACCTGCTTGACCGCACTTGTAACAAGAAATCTCTGTTGGACAAGGATCAACAATATCAACACAGCACAGATGGCCTAAACTCTTGCAGATGTAACATTGCACTTCCTGGTTAAAGTAAAGCAGAGCCGCACCAGAGTTATTAAAATTCGAAACATACACATATATCAGCAAGGTTTAGCCAGTAAATGAGGCACACACCTTTAGATCATAGACAGAATATCCATTTGTGCAAGAAAACATATCATGACCAGAATCCCCACATTTCAAACACATCTGGGAGCTAGTCTTGTGTTTTTCCGGACAATCTTTCGCACGGTGACCGTTTTGTTTGCAAATAAAGCAATCTTTAGCCTAAAGTAGACAGATAGTTGAACTGAAAACCGACAACAGGAAAGCAAAATAACATAAAACCATTAAGCTGATAAAAGGTAGATACAAAACCTTAGAACAATTTCTTGCACCATGATCCAAACTACCACAAACAAAGCAAGGCTTCTTCTTTTTGAAAGCAGAAGTACAGTTAACAGCAATATGACCCTCTTCCCCACAATTGAAACACGCTTGCACATTGCTATTGCTACCTGGAGGATCAAAATACCTAGGCACCCGCTGATAATAAAAAATAACATTCTTGTAACACGAATTGAAGAAAAGGAATTCACTATCATTACTACTACTCAATAGACTCACAAGAAGCTTGCGAAGCACAGCGTTGTTCCCCTGCTCTGCTGTAGTCGCTGGTGACGACTGAGATCCCGTATTGTCGACAACCTGAACATTGTCCTCCTGCGCTGCTTCAACTTCCGATGACGGTTGAGATTCCATGTTATCAACGAGCTCAATATCCTCCTCCGGCTCTTCAACTCTTACTGGCGACATATAATCCTCGAGGACGACATTGTCCTCATCCGAATCTGCAACAGTCGGTGATGGTTGAGATGGCGTGCTATCATCATCAGTGTCACGATTGAGCTTGGCGGCGCGCTTCTTATAGTGCTTTTCAATTATCCGAAGACTTAAATCTTCGTTAGCCTCCTCGTCCTCGTCGTCGCTACTAGCAGTACCCCGCCTCAACCTCTCGTCTTCCATTGCCTCCGTCCTCCTAGGGTTTCTGATTTCTTCCATTCGCTTTCCTTTTCTTTTATATTTTAGAAGTTCCTTATTTTATTTTATTTTTTGTAAGGGAAACATATAAATCATATCGTTTACATGTTTGCCATCACATCTGGCTGGTTTGCCCGAGAGGTTAAGGGGGAAGACTTAAGATCTTCTGCACATAAGTGCGCGTGGGTTCGAACCCCACAGCCAGCAGTTTCATTTTATTTTTAATTAATTATTTGATTTTTTAAACTAATTATATAATATGAAATTCTATTTTATTTTTTAATATTATTTTTAATTAATTATTTGATTTTTTAACTAATTATATAATATTAAATTATATTTTTAATATACGTGATGCATGTAATTTTTTTTTTTTTTAAAATAATGATAACCTATTAAAAAATTTAGAATAAAAACTTTCCTCATCTCGATTTTAAGTAAACTATTTTTAAAATGATTCATTTTATTCAGCGAAATGGTCCTCCTTGCCTTTCATGACCGTCACAATATCATTGTCCCTGAACACCATAGATAGTACAATAGTTCCCGCGCTGCAAAATCATGAAAAATCAAGCACCATAGCTAGGTTTCGTAGTAAGTCCAAACCCAAACGGAAACAATGGATCATAATTCTTATCACCAACATTCATCGGAAGCTGATCAACTCTCTTGAACCAAGTCCTCGCAAGCTTCCCACTGAACCCAAAATCCCCAAACAACACATCCGCCACTCCTTGACCTTCAGTTCCCGGTAACCAAGCCGCCACAAGCGCATCCATTTTCTCTAAATACGGCTCCATCACCACAGGTCGACCCGAAACAACCACCACCACACACTTCACGACTCCGCACACGTCCTTGATCGCTTTCGCTCCGGCTTCAGTGATGGTGAGGTTGGAACTGTCCCCGAAGGTTTCGGCGTAAGGGATCTCACCCACGACGACGATTGCGTATGAGAAGTTTTGTGATTTGATGGATTTAGGGTTAGGGTTCGGAGAGTGGATGATTTTTGTGGAGGGGTCGACGGTGGATTTGATTGCGGCGAGGATTGTGGTTCCGGTTGTTAGATTGTTGCCGTCGAGTCCTTGCCATGTGATTGTCCAGCCTCCGCATTGGTAGCCGAGATTATCAGCGTGTGTGCCGGCGACGAGGATTTTGGTCGACTTTTTGGGGAGGGGTAGTATTGGTTTTTCGCCATTTTTGCCGTTCTTTAGTAGAACCAGAGATTTTCTCACCGCTTCTCTCGCCAATTGTCTGTGTTCCTGTTTATCACATCGTATTAGATATTATGATGAAATCCAGATGAAATATCGGGTAATTGACCGACCCGACCCGACCCTTTTCACCAAATACATACCCGACTTCCGAGTTGGTTGACTAGACTAAGATCAGCAAGAGGGTTCTCGAACAGACCCATAACAAACTTAACTCTGAGGATTCTCCTGACAGCATCATCAATTCTGGTCATTGGGATGATTTTTCTCTTCACTTGATAAGTCAAATCATCAATGAAATCTGTGAAGTTATAAGGAACCATAATCTGCAAAATGTAAAATACTATATTCAGTTGTCTCACAAGTGAAAAGTAAACACCAGTCAAGTGAAAAGCTAAACTAACCATATCGATACCAGCACTAACTCCAGTCTGGACGGAATAGGAGTAGTTGACTCCAGGAGGACTTGTGATCCTATCTATACCTTGCCAATCCGATATTACAAACCCCTGCATGCCATTATGACATTAGCTTCTAAATTAGGTTTTATATCCGAATCAGGTGATGAAACTCACCCGGAAGTGAAGCTTATCTTTGAGGAAAGCAGTGACAAGCTGTTGATTAGCATGCATCTTTTTGCCATTCCAGCTTGAGTAGGAAACCATAATAGTTGCAACACCTTTGATTATAGCATTGTAGTAACCAGGCATATGAATCCCCATCAAGTCATTGTAATCTATTATCGTGTTGTTCTCATTTATCCCCTTGTTTGTTCCTCCATCTCCTACATAATGCTTTGCACACCCTGCTACATTTTTCCTGACCACCATATACAATTCTCAAATCAGAATGAACCTAATTGAATTGATTTGGATTGGATCAAGTCTAGTAAAGTTAGAAGCTTACGTTCCGGCAAGATAAGGGACACCTTTCTTAAAATTGAGAGGAGGGTCTCCTTGTAAACCGGTTATAATTTCAGTCATTGCTTGAACAATTTTGTGATCTTCACTGTAGCTTTCGTAACATCTACCCCATCTAGGGTCTCTGCACACCTGTGTTCAGTCCAATATTTCAATTTTCGATCTATCAATGATGAATTAAATATATTTATATGTATTACCGCAATGCATGGAGCAAAAACATATGGGATTCCAGTAGCTCTAACTTCAAGAGCAGTGGCTTCTCCAATCTTCTTAACTAGTTGAGGGTCCCTGTACATTAAGTCAAACATTAACAACTCATGTTTTTATACATGTGAAGAAGAAACATTGAATTTGAAATCAGTGTCGGTTCATGTTGGCTTGCCTGGTGACACCAAGAGCAACATTGTGAGGAAAAATGGTGGCATTGTAGACATTGTTGTGACCATGAACAGCATCGATTCCATAGATCATGGGGATTCCAAGACGAGTTAAGAGTGATCCCTTTTGTAGATTGTTCACCATCTTCACCCATGTCTCTGCACTTGCTTGCTTTGATGGTACACTTCCTCCACCACTCAGCACACTCCCTGTGCGTCATCCAATTAAATTCAGTTCCAATACTGTGATAATGATATGATAGTCTCAACAACACTAGCTAACACTAATGAGAACCTATATGACCTTAGAAATTTAACTACAGAATCCAAATCGATATACATAATCATAAACATTCTATGATATAGACATAATCAAGTGAAATACAGAGAGTTGGAGTGAGAGTGTAAAATTTACCAATGAAGTATTTTTTCATGACTTGAGGAGTAGCCACACTGCGTTCGATCTGAACCATTTGGCCAATCTTTTCTTCCAGAGTCATTCTGCTCATCAAGTCCTTGATTCTCACATTCAATGGCTGCTTTGGATCTTTGTACTTCACCAAACTCTCAGCTTCCGTACTCATAATGAACAACAACAACAAAATACTCAACAACAATGGCATTGGTATTGAAGAAGAACTCCATCTCCTGCACACAACCATGATCTCTCTGTGTCTCTCACTCTCAGTGATTCAATGTGAAATCAACAGTGAGAGATGGTGAGAAACAAAAGAGTTATTAGTACTAGTAGAAGTACTGCTAACAATTATTGACCAATTAGGTAGTATAAAGATATGAAATCAAAATTTATAAAGAAACAGCATCTGGTTTTTCTTAATTCAAGTGGTGGACCATTTAGTAGTTTAATGTAAGTCAATACAAAGAGTGGCAGAGAGACTTAAATGCATGGTCCTCTAGATTTTCGTAACATTGCATGTGATGCATCACATTCTACGTATTGGAAAACCAAGTTTTGTCTTTATTTCTCCTTAATTTGACTTCTCTTACAAAGTATTTAATTTTGATTTTGAATACAGAATAATGCAACCGAGGAATCTAGTTGAGATGAGATGTTTACGTTGCTTTGCCCAAGGCCAAGGGAAAGAGATTAGAATGATTTCTAAATATCTGTACCGGTGAAGTCTAGCTTTCAATTGATGATATGAAGGGAGATCCATGCAACCTTTTGGTGGACCAAAGACTACGACAATCAACTACTTTTTATTTCTAGCTTTTTTTTTTTTTTTTTTTTTTTGGGAAGATTGTTCTCACCACCATCTTGTATTTTGCTTCCTCTTGATAATATAAGCCACTAAAAAGAGAGAGACGTGGTTGCATTATGCATTCACTAACTAAGTACGAAAAACCTATGTGAATATCATATCAATCTATATCCAATGTATGACCACAACTTTTCTACGATCCACATTGACTGATCCATGCAACTTCAACAAGTAAAAAAGAACCTTTTTCGAATAAAAATTTACTTTTCCCAATCGAGCAGCACTAGGTAATGTTTCTCTGTAGACAGTTTTTGATCACGCGTAAACATAAACCTAAATGATCATGCATATTAGCAACTATATCTTATGCTTGTTTATTTGCTATCTTCCACTCCAAGTACCTCTCAACGCTGTCCAGCCCACAGAGCTCCTTCACCACCGGCATAGTCGCGGGAACCCCCAAGTTGACGAAGGTTAAACTACATTTATCTTGGTTACTCCATGAAAGAAGCTGTTTCCGTGCTTCTTTAATGGCTGCTCTAGTAGCACAGTGAACTGAAGCTGCTAAAAGCAATGGCGGCTCACCGGATGCTGTTAATGATAAGATGAAGAATTAACTCATTGAGTGTGATCTCTAAGTGAGTGCAAATGTAGATGAAGTAATTGTTAAAAACCATATACTCCTGCCACGACCTGCATGAATCATTCTGGAAATTTTAACATATAAATTTGGAGTTGTACCTTTTGAAGACAGTACGCGGTTCTGGTGATGTCCACTGTTTAATATTTCAACATTGAACTGTTTAGGAATAGTGTCCAATGTTGGAATCTTGTAATCCCATGTGCCTTCAGATATCACCAAGCCATCTGAATTTGTTTGGTACTCTTCAAGCATGAAAAACCCAAGGCCTTGAACAAAAGCTCCTTCGATCTACATCAGAATATGGTTAAACTCGAGGACTAAAGAGATAGTATAAAGGACATCGGGAGAATGCAAGAGGTTAATGTTTCTATACATATGCCTATCACAACATACTTAGAAATAGCAACTTAATCTGATAGTTGGAATTAAACTTTACAGCATACTAGCTCTGATAGAACCCAATTTGAAAACCCCCTACCTTATTAACATAACAATAGCATTTACAAGAGAAGATTACATTAAACTAAAATTCAAACGATTTTAGGCAGGGGCAACTTGAACATTGATCATGGTGGCGCTATCAGCCACCAAAGCACATTAAGAAGTGATGATACAACTAATTAAGTTAATTGTTGGACATACCTGTCCTAAATCAACAGCAGGGTTGAGGCTCTGTCCACAATCGTAAATAATATCCACAAATAATATGGTTGTTTCTCCAGTCAGAAGGTTTACCTCGACCTGTGACAGCAATACATAAGACAATAAATTCAGCAGCATGGATATAGTATGCAAGGTACATCAAACTCAATGGCCATCTTTTAATTGTACTTTAAATATAACCACTTCAACATAAAACCAAGAAAACTGAGAAGTGTGTTAAAGAGAACTTGCCTCACTCACTGCAGCACCGTAGTTTAGGTAACTCATTAAGCTAAAGTCAGGCACATAGAATGAACTGGCTGATAAGTTAACAGCTTGCATATGGGCCTGCATTGTTTAGATTTCAGAAATGGGGTTAGATTTCAGGAATTAATTAAAGTGTTAACCAGCAAGGAAAGAGAATGTTAGATTTTAGGCAGGTTGTTACTGGCAGGCTTGATAGGGTTGTTAAGGGCAGCAGTAGTACTAAGCTAGTGATAGTATATAAATGGTGACATATATCTGTATCCAACTTTCTTATCACCTTTTTAAGCTCAAATATTCGGTGACATATATCTGTTGCCACATAAATTGAATGGAAAAAGTTGGACAAACAATGGATGTCAGCCATTATCTATTGTTTGTGTGTGTGTGTGTGAGATTCAATGAGATAAACTACTTCATTAGACAGACAACTACCTGCAAAACTAAGGTCTCCCAATTTACAGAACCCTTTTGTTGCAGCAACGTTTCCTTGAGAGGAGTCAATCTGTCAACCAAGGTCTGGCAACAAAGTCTAACAGCTTCACAGCTAGACTCAGATGTAGTACTACCGGTAGTGAAACCCCCTTGAATTAAGCTCAGGGTATCAGATTGTATAACCCGTACTTTCTCCAATAGATCTCCAGACCCAACACATTGGATGGAACTGAGACCAAATGCAGCCATCTGTTTCACCTTAGTCCAAAGCCCCTGACCCAATTCTATTCCTCCGACTTCAACAACAACAGATCCATCACTTAGAATGCTTACTTTTCCCGGGGTTGGTCTGAGAATAACTTTATGCACAATAGGTACACGAGAAATACCCCTCTTCCTCCATACATTTAACTTATTGAACTCTTTTATAGTTTCAATCCTTCGGCTAAAATTTGATGATATGGCAACGGTATTCCATATTGAAGGTAAAGTATATTCCATACTTTTACCTGCACAATCCTCATAAGAAACTTTAAGGCTACTGTAGGTGTGAAGATTTACATTTCGGACAACATCAACTTCCATGGCTAGGCTAGATGCTACATGTTCGATTACAGCTTCAGCAATATATGACCCTTGTACCTCCCCTGGGGCTCGCATTGCTGATCTACTCAAAAGGTGTGTTTTACATACCTTTACATCAAAATGAAAGGCACCCCAATCATACTTTTTCAGCGCCTCAAGAATGTTATGAGGCATTGCTGGACTTATATCTGGAGCCATCCCTGCATCAATCAATATGTCAAGTTGCAATGCTGTAATCTTGCCGTTGTATTTAAAACCCACACTGTAAGTTATCTTCATGGGATGCCTTCCTCCTGCCATTATCATATCTGTTTTGCGATTTACATATGTTCTAACTGGACGACATAATTTGTATGCAGCAAGGGCACATGCTGTGGCAACCTAAAAACACCAAAATAAAATTAGCATAGAAGCTGCACCATGGACATTGCTAAATATTGCATATTAGCATTTCAAGATTACTGTTCTGCCAAAACGGAGAGAACTAATTTGCTTCTTCTACTAAGCAGAACATGAGAAGGAATAAGATTATGATTTGTTCTTTCTGTTATTTGAAACTCATGATTGACTTTTGTTCCGCCTAAGGACTTTTAGGGGGCAGCTGACTATGGTTATGGTCTAGCTTTGAGCATAATTAATGGGCAAGACATCCTCAAAATTTGAATCTGTGCTCTTACGGGGAAGCATGACATAAACAAATATAATTTGCATTGCTCGAAGTTATATGCTTTATAGTAACTCATGAAAGTCTTCTTGGATGTATAAACACAAAGGCACAGTATACAATTCTTTTCCATCTCACAAAATTAAACTAATAACCCAAGGGAGTACAATTGAAAGATCAAATTCCTAAATCCTAATACTTTTCTTCTGCAGTCTAGTAAAAGGGGAGTGTTTACCATGATTTGTGTTTTCATCCATATCTGTAAGGTATATACCCAAATTACTTTTTTATATAATATCAAAGTGAGAATCAGTGGATGAAGACCATTTTCCTATTTCAATACTACAGCCAGCTTCCACTACCAAACAGTTGAAGTATCACATTATCAAATTCCATTTCCATAGATAAAGTATCAATTCCAATAGCAAGATACTTACGGGCATAGCTTTTATGGCTTTTCCTCCAAAGCCACCTCCAACTCTTCTTGTGATTACACGAACATTGTGCTCAGGAATACCTAAACATTTAGCAATTACAGCGTGTGCATATTCAGGGCACTGAATTGAACTGTAAACCACCATGCAGTTGTCTTCATCTGGAACAGCCAGAGCAGATTGTGTCTCTATGTAAAAATAATACTGTGACCCCAGTTTAATCTGGATAAACCAAAATAATACAAATGTAACACTGACCTCGAATCATAAATTAATAAATGAATTTGAAAAAGGAATTATTATAAAGTTTATAGTACTCAATAAAACTATGGAGGGCACAGAAATTTAAAACATTAACCTCAGATGCTATTATCTTCTGATCGGCTTCATCCATTCCCTTCAATAAATCACCAATCTGATTGGGGTAGAAGAAAGGAGGGACCTCAAAAAAGCTAGACCTCTCCTCAGCCTCTTCGACAGAGAGTATAGGAAGCTCAGTATTTGACACATCGTAATTAACCACCGCACTGTTTGCTACCCTATTTGCATTCTTCTGAGTGTCAGCGACCTGAAAAAAATAATTACATCTTTGAGAAATTAAACATGAAAATTCAAGTCTTCTGCTCATGCAGTCTATAACTCAGCATACGAACAACAATTAGTGTCTCAGGCACAGCTAAAGTACACTGAAGATATCAAAAAATTACCACAAAAGCAACACGCTGACCAGCACACTCGGTAAGCTCATTTGAAAATAAAGGTTCCGGACCAAAGATGGTCTTAGAGCCAATATTCTCCCCACCTTCTGGAATATCTTTACAAGATAAAACGGCAGTGACTTCACTTGGCAGCATTTTGGACTTAAAGTTAATTCCCATTATCCTTGCCAAAGGTCTGGTACTATATATAAATGCTCCATAGAGGCAATGTGCTGGAGAGGGAATGTCATCAACAAAAACTGCTTCACCTACAGAAATTACTTGATCATCATTATTTGTTTATTGATTTGGGAGATTTGCAGAAATCAATTAATACACACATTAAACTAAAGTTGCAGAGAAGAGTGTATATAAATTAGAGCACAAGTCAACTACAATCAATATAAATACAGCACTATTAAGGTACTGCAAACAGTGTTTCTATAAGCTAAACTAGAGAACACACATACACAAACATATCTCTCTTTTCTTTGGTGCTTACTGATATTGTCATTCCAGTCAGCAACCATCAGATTCATGTACTTGATTTAATCAATTGTGGGTAATGCACTTGTCACATAATCAATGACCCACAGACACCTTGAGCGCACACTGGGGGGAAATTATTTTCAACAAGTAATTTAGTGAATTTCCAAGTGTCTGCAAGCAACAGAAAATCATACAAAAACAAATTCAGACACAAAAACTGCAGACACAAACATTCAAGAGAAAAAAATATATTAATACTACTAAAATGTCAAATAAAAATGATTAAAGACATTGTATTTAATTTCTTTTCTTTTCTGTTCTTTTCCTTTCCCTTAGTTCATCATAAACTATAATAAAGATCACTATACATATAGCAATCTCCAGATTTTATAGTGAGTCAGTAATTGGTCATATTAAGAGTAACTTTTCACCAGTACAATAAGTCAGCAAACCTCAGAGTACTGCTGAAGAAGTAAATATTATGATAACATAATAGTTCATCAAGTGCTTTCAAAAGAGTAACAAACCTGAAGCTTGTACAGCAGCCCCAGCTTTGGTAACTGGTTCACCAACTGGATGATATTCACTACTTAAACCAATCACCTGCTTTGCAGATGATATCATAGTTTGCAATTTAGTTTGATCTCCTTGGTAATTGTTCTGTTCTACTTCCAATCCCTTAAACGAGAATCCATTCTTATATCCATCCAAGCAGTTACTTGAAGTTTCAATTCTCTTTCGGGTCAACGAACTTAAGAACTCAAAAAGATAGCCAATGGCCAAGCTTGATCGATAAGCAGGACTTGAAGTACCATAATCTGGCACCACAGTAGCTCGAACTAATTTTGTAGCTTCGTAAATAACAGAAACACTAAGAACTTTCCCTATTAAAAATTCCTCAACCTTCCTCGCTCTAACTGCATGTTTAGTCCCATATGATCCAAATGCCAATTGAGAGTTGTTTATTCTAATTCCATCAGACGTATTACAGGGAGCAACTTCCGCCAAGAAAGCAGCATTTAGATGGGGCAATGCACTACCCAGTGGACGTGGTGCAGCTCGATAGGTTTCAAAGAATAACACACCTTTGCTACCTAGATAAGGATTTGGGATTTTAATACTTAAGAGAATACTTCTAGAACACAGTGGAGGCATTTTGAGAAAATCCTCAAGGGTAACACTTTCACATTTATGACTGCTCATTATGTCAACTGTTGCACCCACAGACAGAAGTACAGTCGAAATATCAGAAGGAAAGTAATTTCTCTGTGCCATCACCAAATTTCCACCTATACTTGCAGAATTCCTTATGAAAACAGTGGCTATTTTTTCCAAGTGATTAGCAATCCTTTTGAACACCATCAGCCTTGGAGAGTCATCCTCCTCATTCAAAGCTTGAATTACTCTAGAGATGGTTACAGCAGCGCCAATTTCAACCCCAGTCTGATCCCTCCTAATCATCGAAAGCTCAGGGACCTGCCTTAAATTGAAATATCTATCAAAATTTTCAATCTCTTTGTAATACCCCACACTAGTATTACCTACAACTAACTTTATCGACTCATCGGATTTCAATAATAAGCTTCTAAGTTCCTTAAGATTACCAGGAGTATGCCAAGAATATCCATTCAAATTCAGCAATCGGTTTTCCTTCTTCAAAAACTCTGGGAATGTACAAATATCTGTACTAGGATCATAACGGGGCAATTTATCGAGCATAACCTGTTTGCTATCTCCCTTTCTCCAAAAAGAGTTAAACCCAAGATCCTCCATATCAACATCACTGGCAAAACTTTTACAAACATCAGCAATAGGACGATATCCAGTACATCGGCAAAGATTACCAGCAATTGCTCTCTCAGCTTCTGAAACAGTAAGCTTGGAAAAACCTTTTGGAGGCTCAGGACGATCAGCTTTATTAGCATTTACAAGAGCCGAAAAAAGAGACATACACATGCCAGGTGTACAAAAACCACACTGAGAAGCATGAAAGCCAGCAAACCTTTTGTGAATTGGATGAAAGCCAGATTTGCTACTTCCAAGACCTTCACTAGTAGTGACTGAACATCCATTTACACTGCAGAGTAAAGTTAGACATGAACTCACTGTAAAATCCTCAACTTTATCAGCCACAGCATCGTATCTCGATACCAGAACAACACACGCACCGCAACCGCCTGCAAACAACCATAACTTAGAATTTCACAATACCGGAACTATACAAGTACTTCAATTTTTTTTTTAAAAAAATAAAATAAAATAATCACACAAAGAAAAATAACCTTCTCCACAACCGAGCTTGACACTCTTGAAAGGAGTCTGATGGCGCAGAAATTCGAGCAAAGTAGTCGCAGGATCAACTGCAGAGACCTCGAATCTCTTTCCATTAACAGCAAACACTAGGTTATTTCCTTCTTCTTCCTCCTTCGACATTTCTTTTCACCTCTATTGTGCACTTGAGAGCTAACACAGTGATACTGTAGCTTCTCTCACAATTTTCCCGCAATTTCAGATCTAACACAGAGTGATATAGGTTGTTACGCCTCTTCATATTCTGGAAGAGTGAGACAGAAGAAGAAGTCAATGTAAGAATCACCGACTTGACTAAACTTTTTTGAGATTCTTTGCTTTGTCTTTTTCGAGACATGCTTTCTTTATTCTGATGGTTATTCGCTACGTCCGTAATATTCGGTCTCTCATTCATAAGTCATGAGGAGTCTCTCTCTGCAACTTGTTTCGTTTTCATGATCCCATTCTCGTGAAGGAATTTTCGGATTATTGCACATGAGCCAGTCGGCATTCGACATTGTTGTTCACGGTAAATTTATCGATGCCATTGTACAGTAATTTACTTTTAGCATTTATTTTTATTTGTTTTGTCCAAAATTACTAATGGACCGTCTAAGCCCAACCATACTTGGGCCATGACCCATTTAGTAACGGCCCATACTTATTGTGGTGAAAATTGACATGTAGATTAAACTTAAAAAAAGGCACAGGTAGAGATCAAATGGCTGTTGACATTTTCATCACAAATTTGGCCACGATACTTTTGGCAAAATCCCAGTTTATAGATAATTCCTATAGAGAATGTACATAGGTGATAGATCAAGTTGTGAAACTTGTGCTTGGATATATACAGAGGGTATGAGAAATCTGTTAAGCAAAGAAACCAACCAAACACCTTTTAAATACTTTTCATTCTCCATTGCAAGTACTTCTCAACACTGTCCAGTCCACAGAGCTCTTTCACCACCGGCATTGTAGCAGGAACCTCCAACTGTGAATATGATACACACCCATCTAGGCCGTTCCATGAACGAAGCTGTTTCTGGGCTTCTCTTATAGCTGCTCTTGTAGCACAGTGCACTGAAACTGCCAGAAGCAACGGAGGCTCACCAGATGCTGCACACGAAACAATGTTAGAATACATTAACTCATTGAGAGTGAATCTTATGCACATGGATGCAATGCAATGTTGTTCCTTTTTTAAGTGGCAAGTCATGAGTCTGAAACATGAGGACGAAGTTCATCAAGTGTAAGTGAGAGCAAGCATCTTGCATGCTTATAGATAGTAAAAAAAGCATGCAAGATAATGGTGTAGTTGAATTATGAAGGGAGTGATATGCACCTTTTGAAGATAACACCCGGTTTTTATGAGGTCCACTGTTAAGTATCTCCACATTTAACTGTTTCGGTACAGTATCCATTGTAGGTATTTTGTAAGTCCATGTACCATCTGAAGTCACTAAACCATCTGAATTTGCTAGGTATTCCTCAAGCATGAAGAACCCAATTCCTTGCACAAATGCTCCCTCAATCTGCAAAGGCAAATAATATCTCAACTCTTGAATAATTTTCATTTAGGCACTATATGGGAGGATTTATGTCTCTATATGTATAACAGAGAAACATAGGCATGTTGATTACTAGATTCAGGCGTGTTATGAGAACATTGGACTGACCTGTCCTAAATCCATAGCAGGATTAAGGCTCTGCCCACAATCATAAATCATATCCGTCTGCAGAATTGTTGTTTCTCCTGTCAAAATGTTAACCTCCACCTGTGACATAGTAACTTATTAATAGCCAGATCAATATGACAGTATAGAAGAAAATGACCTTAGCTTGATTATATCATATTCACTGGCAACCTCAAATTGTACTTTAAACAGAGAACAAAACAGTGTCGTATAGAAACTTGCCTCACTTACTGCAGCACCATAAGTTAAGTACTTCATTGAAGCAAATTCTGGTTTAAATAGAGCACTGGCTGATAAGTTAACTGCTTGCAAATGTGCCTGCATCTTGGAGACTTCAGTGAAAAGACAACACAACTAGAATTGACATTTTTTGTCATACTGACAATTAGGTTCAGAAGTTTTCAATGAAGTCAACTCAATTCGATGATACATATAGAGTTTCTGAGAAATGATATATACTGGCTATAAAACTTGATTCTACTTTTGCAGCTTTTGTCTGTAGCTATAGAAGAGCAGATTCATACCTGTGAAATCAGAGTCTCCCAATCTATGGAACCCTTTTGCTCCATCAATGTTTCCTTGAGAGGAGTCAACCTCTTGACCAGGGTATGGCAACAAATTTTAACTGCTGCACAGCTTGCCTCAGTCGTAGTACTACCAGCAGTGAGACCCCCTTGTATTAGACTAATAGTATCAGATTGAACAACCCGTATTTTGTCCAGTATATCAGTTGAGCCAACACATTGGATTGAACCTAGAGCAAATGCAACCATCTGTTTCACTCTTGTCCAGAGTCCTTGGCCCAACTCAATCCCACCCACTTCCACAACAACAGAACCATCACTTAAAATGCCTACCTTCCCAGGGATCGGTCTTTGTATCATTTCGAGCACAGCAGGCACACGTGAAATACCCCTTTTGTGCCATATATTTAGACGATTGAACTTTTCTATCTTAACAATTCTATCATTAAAATTTGAAGATGCGGCTAATTTATTCCATATACAGGGTAATGTATACTCCAAGCTATCATCAGCAATATTCTCATAGAACTTATTGACACTATCATTAGTGTGAAGATTGATGTTCTTGACTGTGTCAACATCTAAGGATAAAGTAGATGCAACATGTTCAATTACAGCTTCAGCAATAAATGACCCTTGTACCTGCCCTGGGGCTCGCATTGCTGCTCTACTCTGAAGGTTTGTTTTGCATAACTTTATATCAAAATTTAAAGCACCCCAGTCATACTTTTTAAGTGCTGATATGACCGTCATTGGAATTATTGGACTTTCACTTAGATACAACCCAGCATCAACCAATATGTCAAGCTGTAATGCAGTAATCTTACCATTGGATTTGAATCCAACACTATAAGTTATCTTCATTGGATGCCTTCCTCCTGCCATTATCATATCAGTTTTGCGATTGACACATATCCTGACTGGGCGGTGTAATTTGTGTGCAGCAAGTGCACATGCTGTAGCAACCTACAAATACCACATCGCAGGTAGCACCAGGAAGTATTAAAACCAGACCGTGGACTCAATTTACCAGACAAGAAATGGAGTAAATCCACCGAGCAGAGATTATTCAAGGGATTACCAAATATATAATACTAACACCTTTCTAGTTCAGTATACTTGATGAAAAATATGACCTGAAATCAAACTTCAAAGAAGAATACTTACAGGGATAGCTTGCATGGCTTTTCCACCAAAGCCTCCCCCAACCCTTCTTGTAATTACACGAACATTATTCTCAGGAATACCCAGACACTTAGCTATTACGGTATGTGCAAATTCAGGGCATTGGTTCGCACTATATACCACTAAGCAGTTATCTTCATCTGGCACAGCCAAAGCAGTTTGTGTCTCCATGTAGAAATAGTACTGTGACCCAAGTTTGATCTGCATATAATGGTTTATTCAAATCAGACAGTGAGGTAGTTTTATAAGAGTTGTTAGCAATGAATTTACAGTTACTCTATACAAACATCAAAATTTCAAGTAATGAAATTGGGTTTAGTATTCAATAGTGTTTAGTAGAAGAGCTAGCACATAAAAATCACCTCTGCAGATTGAATCTTGTGATCTGCTGCTTCCATTCCTTTAGATACATTGCCGATTTGATTGGGGTATAAGAAATTAGGGACTTCAAAATAGCTCGAGTTTTTCACCGCATCCTCAACGGATAATATTGGAAACTCTAGATTTTCTGTGTCGTAATTAACCACAGCACTATCAGCAGCTCTATCTGCATTTTTCTGCGTATTCGCAACCTGAATAAAGAGAAAGAAAACTACTATAAAGAGACTCATGCAATCAACAAAATCATAAAGTTTGTAAGAGTCTTTACCACAAAAGCAATCGGTTGACCAGCACAATGAGTTAGCTCATCTGCGAATAAAGGATCAAAGCCAAATGATGACTTAGAACCTATATTCTCCCCACATTCTGGAATGTCTTTGTAAGATAAAACTGCTGTCACTCCTCTTTGCAGTAATTCAGATTTAAATTCAATGCCCTTTATCCAAGCATATGGCTTTGTGCTATAAATAAATGCTCCATAAAGGCAATTTAGTGGGGAAGGGATGTCATTAACAAAAACTGCCTCACCTACATAAATCCAGAAAAACATCAATCGCTACTGATCTCAGCATGAGGTGTAAGTTAAAATGACTAAGGTGATATGATCATACAGCAATTCCGCAATTGAAGGGTGATTAGAAACCCTTAAAGGTTCTAACATGGATCAAAATATATACTAATAAAAAGAATTATCAAGCAAGAAGTACAAACCAGAAGCCTGTAGAGCAGCCCCAGCTTTTGTAATTGGTGCACCAACTGGAAAATGTTCTCCATTTATCTCAATCCTCTGGTTTGCAGATGATATCAATGTTGTTGGTGGTTTAGTTTGATCACATTGGTCATAATTCCCTTCTGTTTTCAAATCCTTGGAGAAGAAACCATTGTTACATGACATTTCAGCATTTTTTCCAATCAAGGCATGGAAGAACTCGAAAAGATAACCAACAGCCAAGCTTGATCGATAAGCAGGAGTTGAAGTACCATCTTCAGGTACCACAGTGGCTTGAACTAATCTTACAGCTTCATAGAGAACAGAAAAACTAATAACTTTCCCAATTAAAAATTCCTCAGCCTTCCTTGCTCTAACCGAATGTTTCTTCCCAAATGCTCCCAAAGCCAAGTGACAGTTGTTTATCTGAATTCCATCAGAAGAATCAGATAAAGAGACTTCAGCCAAGAATGCAGCGTTCAAATGCGGCAATGCTCTTCCAAGTGGACGTGGAGCAGCTCGATATGTTTCAAACAATAAAACACACTTGGGAGCAGGATCAAAATTTGGAATTTTGATACTCAAGAGTACACTTTTTGAATTCAATGGAGGCTGTTCCAAGAAGTCTTCAAGCATGATATCTTCACACTTATTGCCAGTCATTACCTGAACTGTCGCTCCCACAGAAAGAAGTAAGGTGGAAATATCCGAGGGAAAGTGATTTCTCTGTGCCATCACCAAATTTCCACCAATACTAGCAGTATTCCGTATGAACAAATTCGCAACCTTTTCCATGTGAGCAGCAATCTTTTTGAACACAACCAGGCTTCCAGATTTGTCATCTTCATTCAAAACTTGAATTGCTTTGGAGAGGGTCACAGCTGCTCCAATTTCAATCCCAGTGTGGTCCCTCCTAATCACCAAAAGCTCAGGAACATGCCTTAAGTCAACATACCTACCGAAATTCTCCACTTCCTTATAATACCCTACAGCCGTATTACCTACAACCAGTCTAATCGATTCATTGCATTCCATTAACAAGCTTCCAAGTTCCTTCAGACTAACTGGCGTATGCCAAGAGTAGCTACCCGAATCCAACAAATTTTTTTCCTTCTTTAAAAACTCAGGGAATGTACAAACATCGGTACTAGGATCATAAGGAGGTAACTTATCAAGCATAACCTGTTTGGCATCTCCTTTCTTCCAAAAAGAGTTAAATCCTAGATCCTCTATATCAACATCATTAGCAAAACTCTTACAAACATCAGCAATGGGACGGTATCCAGTACAACGGCAAAGGTTGCCAGCAACAGCCTTCTGAGCTTCCAAAGAAGTAAGCCCAGAAGAGCCTTTTGGATCATGAGATGTTTTATCAGCATTAACAAGGGCTGAAAAGAGAGACATACACATACCAGGGGTACAAAACCCACATTGTGAAGCATGGAAGCCAGCAAACCTTTTGTGAATTGAATGAAAACCGGTTTTGCTGTTTCCAATACCTTCACTTGTGGTGATTGAACATCCATTGATGCTACAGAGCAATGTCAGACATGAACTGACAGTAAAATCCTCAACTCTGTCAGTGTCAGGGTTGTATTTAGAGACTAAAACAACACAAGCACCACAACCACCTGCAATGCCAGACAAAAATTGACTTAATGAGCACTACATTTTCAACACTTGGACCAAATTATGCAAATTTAATCTGTGCTGAATAGCATGTAATGTAAGAGGTAATAAAGAGAATATGAAAGAACCTATGAACACACAAAATCAGTGAAAGGTATGATAATGCAATCATGAGTAAACAACAGGCATTGTGACTAGTTAATTGGAACCTGATTAAGGAAGCAAATTTACAAAGCTCCAGATCGAGAAAATGTGCAAGATAGCCCTTTTTCTTTTTCTTTTTTTTTTTTAATTATAAATTTACTGAAGCCTTTTGTGTAAAACGACGACGTATTATTATTTATAATGCGTAGTGTAATTTTCGAAAAATAAATATCAATTTATATCACTCTTTGGTCAATTAATTAAAATGGACTATTTCGATAATTAAATTCAAATGATAGACTAGTTGTGAATTTGTTTAAAGTTTAATAATTTATAAAATTTTATTTTCTGATTAAATTTTCAAAAACTTTATTAAAATTTTTAATTATTTTAATAAATAAAATATAAATTTCATTTAGGTAAAACTCCATAAATATATTTCTTATGAAAAATATATATTTTTCTATTTTTTTAAACCCATTCCTCCTCAATATAAATAATATTAAAAATTAAAAATATTTTTAATTAAACTATTATAATTTTTTAATTAAATTAAAAAATAGATAGCAATATATTTCAATAATATATCGATACTTTTCCACCTAAAGTGTTGAATATTTTATTATAAATGGGTCTATTTATTATTTTTCATCACTTACTCATTCAATCTAAATTTAGCTATATTTATTTATAAGGTAAATCTAGTTTCACCCATTTTAATTTAAAATTTTATAATTAATAAAATTATATGTATAATATAATTGTATTTATATGGCTTTTTTATGTAAATTTTATATTAAAAATCATTTTAAAAATATTTTTAAATATATAATTAATCGAATTTAAAAATAAATAAATTTAAAATAAAAAAAATTGAAAAGAAAAACAAACAAACTAGGAGAATCAAATAGTAAATTAACCTTCGCCTACTGACGTTATTATATCAAAAAGAAAATATTATAATCAGTGATCTAAAATTATATATGTTATAGAAATTCGGTATGTTTAAACTAAAAATGAAGATGGTTGATGATGATGATCTTAATAAATGACACAAAATAAACTCAAACTCAGAAAAACACACAATAACATATATGATATATCAGAAGAATGAAGTTAAAGAGGGAGAGAGAGACCTTCACCACAACCAAGCTTGACACTCTTGAAAGCAGTTTGATGTCTGAGAAAATCAAGCAAAGTGGTCTGAGGATCCACTTCTGATACTTGATGTCTTTCTCCATTCACAGCAAACACCAGAACACCCTCCTTCATCATATCACTTGTTTCAATCTTATCATATGAGTATGATGATGTATATATACATAATAATCAAAATCAACTGTGAGACTGTCTTTGTAGATATATATGTGGCCGTTTCAAGACATTATAAGACAGTCTCGTCTTATGTGTGGGGATGGTCAATGACACCACCCAATAATATTTTTTCCATTTAAAAATATAAAATTTTTTAAATTTGGACACACTTATTAAAAAATTAGATAAAAATCTTATTAATCCTCTCTTCTATTTTTCACTTATTTATAAATATTTTTACTTTTAAATAAAAATAAATTTAATTTTAAAAATATTTCAAATCCATACATTAAAAGTTATACACAATTTATATTTTGGAGAGAAAAAAAAAAATCTAAAAAGTATATAATTGTCAAGAATCTCATGTCACTCAAACTAATCCATATGAGGATATGATTAAAAAATCCAAAACAGCCTTCTATTCCATCTTCAAATATTATAAGGTAAGGTGGCAATTCAATTTCTAACGGGTCAACGGAACGGATTATGGACTTATTCAATCTAACTGCAAGATTTTCTTTTATTTTAATTTGGTGTACGAATGTGAACTAAATGAGCTTTTTCGTAATCTACCATTTCTAAAACTAAAAAAATTATAAATTTATAATTAGAAAATTTTCATAATTTTATTATTATTTATAAATTTTATTTTACTATTCAAATTTTATAATTTTATTATTTTGATACTCCTTTTATTTTTTTTATTTTTATAAATTATACTATTAAAAGATTAATATATAAAAATTTATATTATAAAATATAAATTTTAAATTATTTAATTAATTTATACTAATTTTTTTTAATGGTTACATTTTAATATGCGCTTATGGTTAATTTTAATGGTAAATATATTTAATTATATATAATTAAAAATTATAAAAATTTTATATTTAAAATATAGACATTAATACTAATTAAATAAAATTTTATTTAATTATATTTTATATATATATAATAAACCATACGTAAATTTGAATATAATTTTGACTTCGGACTTAAACAGACAACTGGGCCACAGACCCGCTCTATCAATTTCTTGTGGTTGCGAGTGAATAAATGCTACTGGCTCACTTACCATCATCACCCCACGAAAGTCAATTGCGTGGTTAAAACTCTAAGCTACCATCTGGTGCTTTACTAGTTTAATCAGAGACAAGTTTTCAAAATCTGACAAAAGTTGTGATAACGTTTTCTCATTTTAAAATGAATAATTGGAAAAAAAAAAAAAAGAATTAGAGAAGGAGGAGAGTTTCTGGTTTCAAAGGATATTAAAATGATTGGTAAAGAGAGGTTCTAATTCTAAAGTGAGAGGCTGCTAATACTAATACTAATACTATCAGCCTCCAATATTGATTTATCTACTTCATGCCCTATTTTTCACCATCTTTGAAACTAATTAACAAGATAAATAAATAGTCACTAGATGAATTCTACCGTTTAATTTAAATTAATTATTTAAAAAACTACACATATTAATAAATTTTAAAATCACATAAAGTAAGTACATAAATTTACAAATTAAATTAAATTAATTATTTAAAAAGTTAGACATATCAATAATGTACAAATCAAGTCTGATTATATTAATTTACCATCTAATTTAAATTAATTAATTAAAAACTACACACCACATTAGAAATATATTATAAAGTAAAAATTATTTAAAATTTTAGATTTTACAGATGTATTTTCAAATATAAATTTTAAGAAAATTTGATTTTCAAAATAGATCTCATTTACCATTTTACCATATGTTTTGAAATTTTAATTTTAGTATTGTCATTGATTTCACAAATTCTAAAAATTGTTCGGTTATTTTTTAACCTACGTTATAAATAAAATAACGGGTGAATATTTATATTCGAAATGTATAATCATAAATCACATATAGTGATTTTTGGAAAAATTGTATGTGATTTATGGAAAAATTTAAACCGAAGGTGAAATTGGAAGCAAGTACTGTTGGATACAAATCAAATTCCACCAAACTTGCGTTTGAAAAAATTGGAAATTGTGCATGTAGGGTTATGATGGCTCCATATACATTTTGGTAAAAAGGAATTTACTTACAAGATTGAAATTTGAAAATACAATTTATAAAATGCACAAAAAAAAATTTAAAATTTGTATTTAAAAAATTTTAAAATTGCACCTATAAATATACTTATTAAAAGTTTATATATAAGAGCCCATTAGCAAAACCAATTTGGGATTCATAATATTTTATAACAAAACCAGTGTAAGTTGACAAATTCGATCACTGTGTACAAATTGGGATAAAAATTTCTCCTTTCGCGTTCTCTGCACATACGGCTATTTTTTCAGGTAACCATCCAAGCTTTTTGATTGAAACACATAAATGGGTCTAGGATTATCAGTCTTGATAGGCTTCAAATCATTAGTACTCTTCCTAATCTTCACATACTTGAGCAAGACTAGTCTAAAATTACTCTCACTACCATTCCTCTATGCATCCCTAGTTTCCCTCCTCGTTTCATTAGCTTCACATCCCTTAATCAACCTCCCTATGCTTTTAGGTAAAAACCCAGATGGGAGTTTCCCAGTTTGGTCTATAATCATCTTCAGTCCTTATATATACTTTGTGAGATTGTTTTCTTTTATCAGAAGATTGAATAGTGGAGAAGAACCTTATACTGAGATTTATGATGGTTTGTATGTTGGCGGGTGGCCATTTGCTCCTTCTGTATTGCCTCCTGGTAAACCTGCTATTATTGATTGTACTTGCGAGTTGCCTAGATTGAAGGATTTTGAGAATCATCCTTATTTGTGTATACCCACTTGGGATACTAGAGCTCCTCAGCCTGGTGAGATTGAATCTGCTGTTAAGTGGGCTTGTAGGAAGAGAGCTCAGAATAGGCCGATTTTCATCCACTGTGCTTATGGTATGTGTTCTGTTTTCTGTTTTTAATGTTGTTGATGGCTTGTTGATTGTTTGTTCTGTTAGGGAAACAATGTTGGTGATTGACAAGTTTGAAGCTTAACTTAGAGGGTCGCTTAGATTGTGTTTCATGATATGTGTATTTGCTTTTACTTTATAAGTGTTAGGTTGGAGATAGTTATTCACTGTAATTGTGTTTCATGACTTTTTATCTACTTAAATTGACATGTCTGTATGTCTTTGATAAATCATCTTTGTCTTAGCTTAGGTTCTCAGTCCTAGAAAACGACTTCCTATACTTGTCATGATTGGTATAATTCTCAGGCAATTATCATAAGTTACTGTTGAGTTTAGTTGATAGATATATATAGGCAGGTCTTATGAAATCTAGATGTTGATTTTTGCAGTCTGGAAGTTGGATAAATCAGAGTTACTTAAGGGATAAACAGAAGAGAATCCAGTTATGATAACTAGTTTATTGACTTGATTGAGTAGGTTGTGGATACCCTGATTTTTTGTTTACATTCATTGTGCTGACTGGGGTGTCATTTGAAGAGGTATTGTAGTAAGTGTTTAAGTTTTCTGCTCCAAAATACATTATGGTTTTTGAGAAATCCATTCTGTAGTTTTCTTCGGAACTCATTGCCTCGTTTCAATGCAGAGAGAGTTGTAATGACAAATAACTAGATAAGTTCTATAAACATTTTGCATGAATACTCTTATGATTCAATTTTAAATAAATTGATAGTAGTGCTACTATCATAATCATGTTTTGAACCTCTTGGCGAAAGAACATGCCTCATAAGCAGTTGAAAATTCATGGTTATGGTATGAGGTTACTTTCATACCTCAAAGTGTGTTCAAGCTTAAATGTTTTGTGTTAAGAGATTATATGATTTCCACGTGCATTCGACTCATGTAGGTTCTAATTAGGTCTTTTAAGTCAGGAGGAACCAAGTTTTGTGGTTTCATTTTTTCAAGACTGATTGCAATTTATGCACATAATGATTTCCTACCATCTGATGTTTTCTACAGGTCACGGAAGAAGTGTTGCTGTAATGTGTGCACTACTAGTGGCTTTAGGTGTTGTAGAAGATTGGAAGAAGGCTGAAGAGTTCATTCGGCAAAGACGGCCTTATATCCGAATGAATTCTCTTCATCGGGAAGCTCTGGAAGAATGGTCACTACACCGGTTATCAAATCCAAAAAAGTATGACGATATAAAAGTATATTCCAAATTTTCTGGACGTTCACGTTCTGATGCTACACAAGTAGATAAGAAAAGTCACTGATGTATGATTTGTGTTGCTCAAGAATTTGCACATAACCATCATGTACTCTTGTCTGCTTTGTCACTTGGATTTTGTTGTATAACCTGTTTCATGTTTAAGAAATTCTTCCTTCAGTGTGTAACAATCTATGTCACAGTTATATACAAATATTCATGGACTCATTGTTGCTTCGTTTACACACCTATTTATCCTGTTTTATATATACATCGGCTTTTTAAGGATTCAATAGCAAGTTGCAAACACTGACCAAACAAGCATGGCAAAAAAGGTATAACAAACCTCTGAGCACTTAAATTTCAGTATCAGAAACACTTCGATTGTTACACAAACTTATTAATGTATGTTACGTATCTACAATACACAGAGAGAACCAGTGATATCATCACATTATTTCACCCTATGAAATTCAGTAACATAAACTCAAATCAGTATAGGGAACACTAATAGAGGCATAGTTTGAGGGTTTATTACAAAACTGAATGAGACTCAGTAGACTGTTAGCATTCTCAGTACCAGTAGCTGATGTAGTTAATGATCTTTTTGTCCTTTTGATCTTCTTGTAAATGTAATGTTCTTGGGGAAGACAAGAAAAGCAAGTAGTAAATAAGAGCTGACGCTTATTACTATAATGCTCAACTGCGACCTTGCTTAGCTGCCTGGGAACTGCTTGTTGTCATGAAGGACTCTCCACAACCACACTGCCCTTTTGAGTTAGGGTTGATGAACACAAATTCGGATCTACATAGAGTTGAATACAAGCAAAAATGAGAAAGAAAGCACAGAAGATAGCAAAACAATATTACAAACTGAAAATCAATAACTGACATGTCCAATATAACTTTCTGAAAATCAATCTAGATAATACAAGTGTAAAAGAGATCAAGGAAGGCTTTGATACAACAAGTACAACAAAAAAAGGCTGCTACATTTTGGTTTAATCTAGTTTAAATAATCCAATTGGAAAAACTAAAAATAAGTACTAGTTGGGTATGCCACAATTTGTAGGTCAAACAATCAAAGCACCACTTCAATAAAATTCAGATTCATGACTACAACTGAGCTAAGAGAGTTGCTTGTGGTGGGTGATGTGAAGCCATCAAGAACATCAAACTGACTAGTAAGTAATACACAATAAAGAAAGTAATTTACTTGTTCAATAACTACAACATTCAAGCATGCATGAATATCAACAGGGTCAGTATTTGGAACTAAGGAGTAAGTGTTACCTGAGTTTATCATCTACAAAATCCATCTTGGTGCCTATAACATGCATCAGAGCCTTTGGATCAATCAATATCTTTACCCCTTTGTCCTCAACCAACTCATCAAACTTCGCCTTCTGATCTGTATCTTTGACCAACGAAATCACATATATAAATGATACGGAAACCATAGCAACATTACATAATAGCCAATAAATAAACACACACACATGAATAGACAAACATGCCAATTAGTCTATAAGCTCTAAACCAACCTGCCAATAGTAATATGATCCCTGATATATGTTATATTAATAAATTATGTTACTAGTATGATGCTGGTATTGGTGTTGTCTCATCCGGAGAGTATTTATTTTTGATTAACTTCTATAACCTGTAGGGCAAGAACATGCATACAAGTTCATAACATGCTTGTTATTAATAAACAAAGCTCAATCTTTTCAATTAACAATGAAATCTAATCTCAATTAGTAGAAAAAATGGACAACTAGCGGATCAATGCTCGTCAATCAGTCATCTAAGTCTCAACTAGGCGCCCAAAGTCCTAATAAAAATTTTCCACATGCAAATTGAACCTATCAAAATCACAAACAGACATAGGCACACAAACTCCATAATTCTGGAAGCAAGTAGAAGGCTAGAAACCTGCATAGTTAAGAGTGTAAGATAAGCCGTTGCAGCCACGAGCTTTGACGCCAAGCCGGAGATACTGTTGCTGGCGCTGCTGTAAAAGCTGTCGAATTCTAGACGCCGCAGTCTCCGTCAACGTCAGCACTTGCCGTTTTACGGCTCTGGAGGCCGATGAAGCTGCCATAATTTAAATACAGACAAATTTGGAAACCCTAAACAGACCGCCGAGAATTCCCCGATTTCGCAGCTCTTATTCCCTAAAAATATAAAAGGACGGAAGCGTCGGTGAGGGAAGCGCAGACACCGAGATCGGTGGAGATAGGTTGCGTTGCGGATGAGTGATACACAATACAAAGGAGAGAAATGTCGTTATCTCGGTTGATTTTCACTTTCAGTATTGAGAAATTTATATTTACTCCTCATATTTTTATAAAATATTATAATTTGCATATACTATTCAAAATACTTCATAAACCGCCTATTGTATACTGTGTATTTTTAAAAAAGAATAAAAGCAAGAGAAGAGTCTTATTAGATTTTGGGCAAACCACACAGGATTTATAATTCATGAACATTGTTATCAAGTTGGAAACAATATACACTAGATCTATTTAACAACTTTAACAACTTTTCATTCTCCATTGTAAGTATTTCTCAACACTGTCCAGTCCACAGAGCTCCTTCACCACTGGCATTGTGGCAGGAACCGGCAGATGTGCATATGATTTAGACTCATCTAAGCCACTCCCACTCCATGACTGAAGTTGCTTTTGAGCTTCTTTAATTGCTGCTCTAGTAGCACAGTGCACTGAAACTGCCAAAAGCAATGGTGGTTCGCCAGATGCTGCATATATAACATCCAAAGTTAGACATATCCCTGGACTTAAGCAAAGCAAAAGAGTCTTGGTGCGCTAATGAGCTTGTTGAATATAACCCGAAAAACATGTTGCGGGAAAAGCTGAGCCATATAATGATGGAGTTGAAGTACACATGTTTCTAATAGGAACTAACACACACCTTTTGAAGAGAGTACGCGGTCTTTGTGAGGTCCGCTGTTCAATATTTCCACATTGAACTGTTTTGGTACAGTGTCCATTGTAGGAATCTTGTAATCCCAAGTGCCACTTGAAGTCACTAACCCATCTGAATTTGTTGGGTATTCTTCAAGCATGAAGAATCCTATGCCTTGTACAAATGCTCCTTCAATCTGTAAAAATGAAAATGACGGTTATTCCTGGAATAATTTCACTTCATAATTTAGATTATGAAGTGAAACACAAGGATCAAAATCATTAACATTAGTGACAACATAAGATTTATCACTCTCTGTGTAGTGAAGAGACTAGCGCATACTAATACCAATCCTAGTTATTTATATTATCATGGTGGGAATGCAGTTGAACTGACCTGTCCTAAATCCACTGCAGGATTAAGGCTCCGTCCACAGTCATAAATAAGATCTGATCGTAAAATTGTAGTTTCTCCAGTCAAGAGGTCTACCTCCACCTGTGACAACACTTATCAGATACAAATTAGATTGATAATATCATCTTCATTGCCAATCTAAATATATCATAAGGTGAAAAAAAAAATCTAATTCTGGAGATAACACAGTATTATAAAGATACTTGCCTCACTCACTGCAGCACCATAAGTTAAGTACTTTAGTGAAGCAAATTCTGGTTTGTATAAAGAATTGGCTGATAAGTTAACTGATTGCAGATGTGCCTGCATACAGGAAACCACAGTAAACCACAGTTAGTAGACTAATAAGTAAAAGAAAGAAAAAGATGAAACAAGACTTCGTACATTGCAGGTCAAGCATTGGTAAGAAAATTGTTACACAGTCCTTCATTCTAAACAATCTGTTCAAGCATTCTATGTAAGCAGGTAAAGAAAAACTATATAATTCTGTGGTCAGTGCTTTATATATTAAAACAAAGACAAGACCACATTTATTATTCACCAATTAGGTAAAGAAGTGAAATGGTTTATTATAAACACAATCTATACAAGCATTAATGCAAGTCCATGAAACAAGAACATATGAATTATTCATATACAAGAAAGGAAACTTGATTCTACTTTAATTGCTATAAAAGAACCAGCGCGTACCTGCTGAATCATAGTCTCCCAATTTATGGAACCCATTTGCTCCAATAATGTTAACTTTAGAGTATTTAATCTCTCAACCAGGGTATTGCAACAGATTCTAACTGCTGCACAACTTGCCTCCGAGGTAGTGCTACTAGCAGTAAGACCCCCTTGTATTAAGCTCAACGAATCAGCTTGTACAACTCGTATTTTGTCCAATAGATCAGCTGCTCCTGTGCAATCGATTGAACTGAGAGCAAATGCAACCATCTGTTTCACTTTTGTCCAGAGTCCCTGACCCAATTCAATCCCACCCACTTCCACAACAATGGAACCATCACTTAGAATTCCCACTTTCCCTGAGATTGATCTTTGCGTAACTTCTTGCACAACAGGCACACGTGAAATTCCTCTTTTTTGCCACACATTAAGCCTGTTAAACTCTTTTACGAACACAGTTCTTTCGTTGAAGCTTGATGACATAGCCAATTTATCCCATATGCAAGGTAATGTATACTCAGAGCTTTCACCAGCTCTATTTCCATAAAACTTACTCATGCTGTTATAGGTGTGAAGATTAATGTTCTTGACTATGTCAACATCCAAAGACAAAGTAGAAGCTACATGTTCAATCACAGCTTCAGCAATAAATGACCCCTGTACCTCTCCAGGGGCTCGCATTGCTGTTCTGCTTGGAAGATTTGTTTTACATAACTTTATATCAATTTTTAAGGCACCCCAGTCATACTTCGTAAGTGCTGCCGTCAAGTTTGCTGGAATTAGTGGACTTACATCTATAGAAAACCCCGCATCAACTAAAATGTCAAGTTGTAATGCCGTAATCTTACCACTGGACTTGAATCCTACACTATAAGTTATCTTCATTGGATGCCTTCCTCCCACCATTATCATATCGGTTTTGCGATTGACGTATGTCCTGACTGGACGATTTAATTTGTATGCAGCAAGTGCACATGCTGTAGCAATCTACAGACAGCACGGAACAAATTAGCACCAGGATATATTAAAAACTTACCATGAGATTTGTACTATCAGATTGAAAAATAGAGGATATCCATCAAGCTGACAATATGACTGTTAATCACAAAACATATGACACTGATACATTCCTGAACTTAACCAGAAATTGGTATAGTCAGACCTCCCAAATCAGAGATGTTATGATCAGACATAATTTTAACATTTCAAATTGCATAGTAAGATACTTACAGGGATAGCTTTCACGGCCTTTCCACCATAGCCACCACCAACCCGTCTTGTGATTACACGTACATTATGTTCGGGAATGCCCAAGCATCTAGCAATGGTAGCATGTGCATACTCAGGGCATTGAGTTGAACTGTATACCACCAAGCAGTTGTCTTCATCTGGCACAGCAAGAGCAGTTTGTGCCTCCAAGTAGAAATAGTATTGTGACCCAAGCTTAATCTGAATACAGTGTTTATGACAAACATGATAAGTTACTAAAAGTTATCAGCACTTGCACCTATTCTATTGAACAATGTAATATTTTAAGGAATATCTATGAACCTAAATAGATTTAGTAATATTTGGCAGAGAAACCAAGAAAACCACCTCAATTGATAAAATCTTGTGATCTGCTTCATCCATTCCTTTTGATGTATCTCCAATCTGCCTAGGATATGATAAGAAAGGAGGGACTTCAAAAAAGCTAGACTTCTCAACAGCATCTTCCACAGATAGAATTGGAAGCTCCAGATTTGACATGTCGTAATCAACCACTGAAATATTGGCTGCTCTATCTGCATTTTTCTGTGTATCTGCAAGCTGGAAAAAAAAGAACTGTTCATGAAAAATAATAACAATAATAGTAATAATTCAGAAGACTTATACAATTTTTTTAACAGTTTATTTACCACAAATGCAACACGTTGACCAACACAACGGGTCAGCTCATCTGCAAATAGGGGTTCAGCAGTTGCAAATGGCCTGCAGCCTAAATTCTCCCCATGTTCTGGAATGTCTTTACAAGATAAAACTGTATAGACTCCAGTTGGCAATAATTTAGATTTGAATTCAACACCCTTTATCCGTGCTAAAGGCCTGGTACTGTAAATAAATGCTCCATGAAGGCAATTTGCTGGTGAAGGGATGTCATCAACATATACTGCCTCACCTACATAGATTGAGGGAAAAAATCTTTGGTATAAGCATGAGATGCTGGAGAAAACAACTAAGGTGGATATAATCATATTAGACATTCTACATTGGATTTAATTAGATAGCATTATTTAGTTTGAATGTTTGATCAGATAAAAGTGCTAAATGTCTTGATATGTTAAGGTATCAATCAATAAGTAACTAACCAGACACCTGTAGAGCAGCCCCAGTTTTTGTTATCGGTTCACCAACTGGATAATATTCTCTACTTAACTCCACCACCTGGTTTGCAGATGAAATCAGTGTTGGTGATATAGTTTCGTTGCATTGGTTGTGATTCTGTTCTACCATCAAATCCCTGTTGAAACTACCATTGCATCCATTCACAAAATGAGCTGAAATTTCAGCTCTTTTCCCCATCAAGGAATTGAAAAACTGGAAGAGATACCCAACAGCCAAACTTGATCGATAAGCAGGACTTGAAGATCCGCTATCTTCAGCTATCACAGCGGCTTGAACTAGTTTTGTAGCTTCATAAAGCACAGAAAAACTAAGAACTTTGCCAGTTACAAATTCCTCAACCTTCCTTGCTCTAATGGCATGTTTGGTTCCATATGCTCCGAAAGCAATTTGGCAGTAGTTTATCTTAATTCCACCAGAAGTATTACAGGGAGAGACTTCAGCCAAAAGACCAGCATTCAAATGTGGCAATGCATTTCCAAGTGGGCGTGGTGCTGCTCGATATGTCTCAAAGAACAACATGCAATTGGTACCTGGATAAAGTTTTGGAATTTTAATACTTAGTAGTATGCTTCTAGGATCCAACGGAGGCCTTTCCAAGAATTCCTCAAGCCTCATTGTTTCGTACTTTTCCCCGGTCATTACCTGAACCATTGCACCCACTGAGAGAAGTATTGTGGAAATATCAGAGGGAAAATGGTTTCTCTGAGCCATAACCAAATTTCCGCCTACACTAGCAGAATTCCGAACGAATCCATTTGCTACCTTTTCCATGTGAGCAGAAATTTTTTCAAAAACCATCACACTTCCAAAGTCGTTATCTTCTTTCAAAGCTTGAATTGCTTTAGAGATGGTCACAGCTGCTCCAATTTCAATTCCTGTTTGATCTCTCCTAATCATCAAAAGCTCAGGAACATGCCTTAAATCGATATATCTATCATAATCCTCTACTTCCTTGTAATATCCAGCACCCGTATTACCTACAACTAGTTTTGGCGACTCATTGCTTCTCATTAATAAGCTTCCGAGTTCCTTAAGACTAACTGGTGTATGCCAACAATATCTATTTAAGTCCAATGACTTTCCACCAGAGTTCTTCAAAAACTCAGGAAATGTACAAATCTCTGTACCGGGATTGTAAGGAGGTAATCTATCAATCATCAAACTCTTATCATCTCCTTTATTCCAAAAGGAATTCAACCCTAAATCCTCCATATCAACATCACAAGCAAAACTTTTACAAGCATCAGCAATGGGACGATACCCAGTACAACGACAGAGATTACCAGCAACAGCCTTCTCAGCTTCTGAAGCAGTAAGCTTTGAGAACCCTTTTGGGGGCTCAGGCCGATCAGCAATTTTATCAGCATTAACAAGAGCTGAGAAAATTGACATACATATTCCAGGGGTACAAAACCCGCATTGAGAAGCATGGAACCCAGCAAACCTTTGATGAATTGAATGAAAACCGGTTTTGCTGTTTCCAATACCTTCACTTGTGGTGATTGAACATCCATTTATGCTGCAGAGCAACGTCAAACATGAACTCACCGTAAAATCCTCAACTCTGTCAGTGTCAGGGTTGTATTTAGATATTAAAACAACACATGCACCACAACCACCTGCAATATTTAGATAAAAATTGACTTACTGAGCCTTACATTTTCAAAAATAAACACTGTTGATAAAAGAAAAGAGACGTATATTACCACAACCAACTTTGACAATCTTGAAAGGAGTTTGAGACCTCAAGGTGTTGGAAATATAAAGAACAAAAATTTCAGACTGAAATTAGACACGGAAGATGAAGGGTTACTCTCAATACTTTTTCCGATCAAAGGAAACTTATCAAATTACTATATTGACAAGATAAATTATACCTAACTGAAGTTGTAGACCCACGTCATTTAAAGACCATTATCGAAGTTCGATACTTTAAATTTTTTAAATTTTTTATTCTTTAATTTTTATTTACAGCGAACTCCAATTCTCGGATTATGTGTTAGATGAAATACATCTGTCATGGCGGTGGTAACACGTAGTTCGTCCACACCATGCATGACTCTTATAAACAAAAATATACGATATGCTTACACTTTATAAAGGATAATCAAAATATAAATATATATTTCATTAAAAGATATTTATTAAACTTTAAAAAATAAAAAAAAATGAAAAGATATAAAATTAGTTTTTATAATTTTTTATTTTAAATATTTTATATTTAAAGAAGAATTATATAGTTAAATTAAAAAAATAAATTATAAAATAACTATTAAAAACCAAGCAAAATATAATTATTTTCTATTTTAACAGTTTTCATCTTAAAGCATTTTGGTATAATTAATTATTTAAATATAAAATTTTTTAAAAAAATTAATTTTATAAAAAATTTAATTTTATTTAAGAATATATAATTTTAAATTAAAAATCTAAAAATACTACAGACCTAAAATTAAAATATAAATATATTTTTTTTACTGTCATAATAATAATAATAATAATAATAATAATAATAATAATAATAATAATAATAATAATAATAACCCACGTTAAACAATTTGGTATAAATAAAAATGAAGAAATATTATCATTTACTATTTGGTAATTATCGTCCTCTATATTATTATTTAGTAGGTCTCATGCAAAACAAATGTGAGGTGGTGATTATCTTTTCTATCTATCCAGAGCATATACATTTTTGGACTATTTATTTACTATAACACCCCAACTCCCATATTTGTCTGTAACGATAAAAGTGGTTTACAGGTTCAAACTTGTATTTTCAATGTTCAAAATGAAGGAAGGATTATGAGTTAAAACTCTGTTTAGAAGTCCAAAATACCCTCCTAAAACACTAATCAGGAAAAGAACATGAGAAAAACAGATGGAGATGGAGAGACGGATATGGTTGATTGAAGCAAACATTCCAAAAGACAAAACACAGTTTTACCTTCCTCACAACCGAGCTTAACACTCTTGAAAGGTGTTTGAGACCTCAAGAACTGAAGCAAAGTAGTAGCAGGTTCCACTGTTGCCACTTCAAATTTTGTTCCATTTACAGCAAACACCAAACTATTGTCTTCCATATTAAGATAGAGATTCAACCACAGACAGACACAGTGATGTCGGAATGGATATTCGTTGACATACTAATATACTATACTATATGTTTAGATAATGATGATGTGTGGAGATATCAACCAACCACCAAAGTCAGTCTTCTCTTCTGTCGGTTTTCAAATTCAAACACATTTAAGGTGATCTAACAATACATATAATGTTTTAAATTTTAAAATATAATTAATGTAACAACAACTTAATTAATTAGTTCAATAAATAATAATAATAATAATAATAATAATAATAATAGAATATTTTAGTTTCAAAAAATTGAATTATACAAATATATATATATTTATAATTTATAAACATATTTTTATAAATTAAATACAAATAAAAGATTTTAACTACTAATAATTATATATATATTTAAATTTTAACAATACATACGAAATATTTAAGTAATTAATTTTTTTTCATTATAAATACTAAATATTTAATTAATGTATTATCGTTATATTTTGATATTATAGAAAAAATATTGAGTTTAAATTAATATATATATATATATATATAAAATTTTTAATGTAATAGTACAGAGCATTGTTATAAATCTGGAGAAAATGGCCACATCTATTTGAGAAACCAACAAAAAAACTAAACACCATTCAACAACTTTTCATTTTCCATTGCAAGTATTTCTCAACGCTGTCCAGTCCACAGAGTTCCTTCACCACTGGCATAGTGGCAGGAACCCCCAGATGTGCATATGATTCAGACCCATCTAAGCCACTCCATGAATGGAGTTGCTTTTGAGCTTCTTTAATTGCTGCTCTAGTAGCACAGTGCACTGAAACTGCTAAAAGCAATGGTGGCTCACCAGATGCTGCATACAAAGTTACACATTACACAACAAGTTCGAATAGCTTCTTTGTAGCTATGGAATTGAAGTAGAAAGGTTGCTAACCTTTTGAAGAGAGTACACGGTCTTTGTGAGGTCCGCTGTTCAATATTTCCACATTGAACTGTTTTGGTACAGTATCCATTGTAGGATAAGTCCATGTACCGTTTGAAGTCACCAACCCTTCTGAATTCGTTGGGTATTCTTCCAGCATGAAGAATCCAATGCCTTGTACAAATGCTCCTTCAATCTGCAAAAATAAAAATAAACTAATCTCATCAAAATGGAACTTGGGACATGAGTATATCTATTTGTACATCAATCATCAAATTCAATTTGTATGATTATGGCTATACAGTTGGACTGACCTGTCCTAAATCCACAGCAGGATTAAGGCTCCGTCCACAGTCATAGATAATGTCTGAGCGTAAAATGGTAGTTTCTCCTGTCAACAGGTTTACCTCCACCTAATAGAAGATCAGTGTAGCAGTGTTATTAGATACACATGGTGATGATTAACTATATATTCTTCACTACCAATGTGAAATATCTCATAAAGTGAGAGACATATTAGCTTTAACCAAAAACATTCATCAATTTCTATAGAGAACACAGTATTATAAAGGAACTTGCCTCACTCACTGCAGCACCATAAGTTAGGTACTTCAATGAAGCAAAGTCTGGAGTGTACAAAGAACTGGCTGATAAGTTAACAGCTTGCAGATGTGCCTGCAATCGAGAAAGACTTGTTGCATTGGTAACAAAGTGTTACAAGTCCTTTATTCTATATAATCCAATCAAGTAAATAAAGATAAATGGTAACACAGACACGTACCAGTATGTTATCAACATAAAAATTATGCTTTAATTGGCATAGAACTTACCTTCTGAACTAATGTCTCCCAATTTATGGAACCCATTTGCTCAACCAATGTTTCCTTTAGAGTAGTTAATCTCTCAACCAAGGTATTACAGCAAATTTTAACTGCTGCACAGCTTGCCTCTGAGGTAGTGCTACCAGCAGTAAGACCTCCTTGTAGTAAACTCAATGTATCAGTTTGTACAATTCGTATCTTGTCCAATAGGTCTCCTGATCCAATACATTGAATTGAACTCAGACCAAATGCAACCATCTGTTTCACTTTTGTCCATAGCCCTTGACCTAACTCAATCCCACCCACTTCAACAGCAATAGAACCATCACTTAGAATTCCAACTTTCCCTGAGATTGATCTCTGCACAACTTCGTGCACAACAGGCACACGTGAAATTCCTCTTTTTCGCCACACATTAAGCCTGTTAAACTCTTTTACCAATACAGTTCTTTCGCTGAAGCTCGAAGAAATAGCCAATTTATCCCATATGTAAGGTAGCGTATACTCGAAGCTTTCACCAGCTCTATTTTCATAGAACTTACTAATGCTGCTATAGGTGTGAAGATTAATGCTCTTGACTATGTCAACATCTAGGGATAGTGTAGAGGCTACATGTTCAAGCACAGCTTCAGCAATAAATGAACCTTGTACCTCTCCAGGGGCTCGCATTGATGATCTGCTCGGAAGGTTTGTTTTGCACAACTTTATATCAATTTTTAAGGCACCCCAGTCATACTTCCTGAGTGTGGCCACCATGTTCACTGGAATCAATGGACTTACATCTACATATAACCCCGCATCAATTAAAATGTGTAGCTGTAATGCTGTAATCTTACCACTGGACTTGAATCCTACACTGTAAGTTATCTTCATTGGATGCCTTCCTCCCACCATTATCATATCAGTTTTGCGATTAACATATGTCCTGACTGGGCGATTTAATTTGTATGCAGCAAGTGCACATGCTGTAGCAATCTACAGATAACACAGAACAAATTAGGAACCAATCATAAAACCAACCGGTATTCATTCAATCAGACTGAAAAACAAAGTATATCCAACAAGCCTATGGTATCAACAACTAATCACAGAACATACGACAGGAAAACATTCCTCCAGTAGACCATCAAAATATTTCATATTGGGACAGAAAATTGGCACACTCAGACCTCCAAAAATTTAAAAGTTCAATAGCATTGCAAGATACTTACAGGGACAGCTTTCCTGCCCTTTCCACCAAAGCCACCACCAACCCGTCTTGTGATTACACGTACATTATGTTCGGGAATGCCCAAGCATCTAGCAATGGTAGCATGTGCATACTCAGGGCATTGAGTTGAACTGTATACCACCAAGCAGTTGTCTTCATCTGGCACAGCAAGAGCAGTTTGTGCCTCCAAGTAGAAATAGTATTGTGACCCAAGCTTAATCTGAATACAGTGATTTATAACAAACGTGATAGTGAGTCACTAAAACTTATCAGAAGTTGCTTCTATTTTACCAGCATATTGTAATATTTGAGGAAAATACTTGGAACTAAGGACTTTCTGTAAAACCAAGTAAAAAGAAATCACCTCAGTTGAGAGAATCTTGTGATCCGCTTCATTCATTCCTTTAGATGTATCACCAATCTGATTAGGATATGATAAATAAGGAGGGAGTTCAAAAAAGCTAGACTTCTCAACAGCATCTTCCACAGAGAGTATTGGAAGCTCTAGATTTGACATGTCATAATCAACCACTGCAATATCTGCTGCTCTATCAGCATTTTTCTGTGAATCCGCAACCTAGGAAAAAAAAATTGTTCATCAAAATAACAATAATTCATGAAACTCATACAATCTGTCTAACATGTTACTTACCACAAATGCAACACGTTCACCAATACAACGAGTCAGTTCTTCCGTGAATAGGGGTTCAGGTGCAAATCCTCTACAGCCTAGATTCTCCCCATGTTCTGGAATGTCTCTGTAAGATAAAACTGTAGAGACTCCGCTTGATGATAATTTAGATTTGAATTCAATACCCTTTATCCGTGCTAAAGGCTTTGTACTGTAAATAAATGCTCCGTAAAGACAATTTTCTGGAGAAGGGATGTCATCAACATAAACTGCCTCACCTTTGAAAATAGAGGGAAAAGATTGGCTAAATTTCAGCATGAGATGCTAGAGAAAACAAGGTAGGTATGATCATATATTAGTTATTCTACTATGGGTTAAAACTAAAGTAACTAACCAGAAGCCTGTAGAGCAGCCCCAATTTTTGTTATCGGTTCACCAACTGGATAATATTCTTTACACAACGCCAGCACCTGGTTTGCAGATGATATTAATGTTGGCGATTTAGACCAATTGCATTGGTTGCAGTTCGGTTCTACTGCTGAATCACTCTTAAAACTGCTGTTGCATCCATTCAAACAATTACTTGAAATTTCAACTCTTTTTTCAAACAAGGAATTGAAGAAATAAAAAAGATAACCAACAGCCAAGCTTGATCGATAATCAGGACTTGACAAACTGCTACCTTCAGTTAACACAGTGGCTCTAACTAATTTCGCAGCTTCATAAAGAACAGAAAAACTGAGAACTTTACTGGCTAAAAATTCCTCAACCTTCCTGGCTCTAACTGCATGTTTAGTTCCATATCCTCCGAAAGCCAATTGGCAGTAGTTTATCCTAATTCCATCAGAAGTATTACAGGGAGAGACTTCAGCCAAGAAACCAGCATTCAAATGTGGCAATGCACTACCAAGTGGGCGCGGTGCTGCTCGATATGTTTCAAAGAACAACATGCAATTGGTACCTGGATAAAGTTTTGGAATTTTAATACTTAATAATATGCTCCTGAGATCCAGTGGAGGCCTTTCCAAGAATTCCTCAAGCTTCATTGTTTCATACTTTTCCCCAGTCATTACCTGAATTGTTGCACCCACTGAGAGAAGTATTGTGGAAATATCAGAGGGAAAATGGTTTCTCTGAGCCATAACCAAATTCCCACCTACACTAGCAGAATTCCGAATGAAGCCATTTGCTACCTTTTCCATGTGAGCAGCAATCTTTTTGAAAACCATCACACTCCCTAAGGTGTCATCATCATTCAAAGCTTGAATTGCTTTAGACATGGTCACAGCTGCACCAATTTCAATTCCGGTTTGATCTCTCCTAATCAGCAAAAGCTCAGGAACATACCTTAAATCAATATATCTATCAAAATCCTCTACTTCCCTGTAATATCCAGCACCAGTATTACCTACAACTAATTTTGTCGACTCATTACTTCCCATTAATAAGCTTCCGAGTTCCTTAAGACTAACTGGTGTATACCAACCATATCTATTCAAATCCATTGACTTACAGTTCTTCAAAAACTCAGGGAATGTACAAATCTCTGTACCAGGATTGTAAGGAGGTAATCTATCAATCATCGAACTCCTACTATCTCCTTTATTCCAAAAGGAATTCAACCCTAAATCCTCCATATCAACATCACAAGCAAAACTTTTACAAGCATCAGCAATGGGACGATATCCAGTACAACGACAGAGATTACCAGCAACAGCCTTCTCAGCTTCTGAAGCAGTAAGCTTTGAGGACCCTTTTGGGGGCTCAGGCCGATCAGCAATTTTATCAGCATTAACAAGAGCTGAGAAAAGAGACATACATATTCCAGGGGTACAAAACCCGCATTGAGAAGCATGGAACCCAGCAAACCTTTGATGAATCGAATAAAAACCGGTTTTGCTGTTTCCAAGACCTTCACTTGTTGTGATTGAACAGCCATTTATGCTGCAGAGCAATGTCAAACATGAACTCACCGTAAAATCCTCAACTCTGTCAGTTTCAGGGTTGTATTTAGAGACTAAAACCACACATGCACCACAACCACCTGCAATCACAAATATAAATCTATCAATATTCCGTGGAAACATCCAGCAACAAAGAGACATATAATAATATTATATATACCTTCACCGCAACCAAGCTTGACACTCTTGAAAGGTGTCTGAGACCTCAAAAAGTGAAGCAAAGTAGTACTAGGCTCAACTCTTGACACTTGAAATCTTTTTCCATTGACAGCAAACACCAAATTATTTTCCATTTATTTGGTTTTAAGATTTAATATAATAACAACATGCACATCACCTTATGTAGTGAAGATGGAGATTCATTTTACACGTTGGATTTTATTGAAATGTGTAAAATGATAAGGTGTGCAGATATGTATCAGTAAAGCCATTGATGATTTGCATTGAAAAAATTAATTGACAACTTCTGTGTAATGTTCACGGTTTGCGTGTCAGATGAAATATGTGGTAACTGGTAACACGTAGTTGGTCAACACCATGCATAACTCGTTTATTGCTGTTATATCCTTATACTTTATAATAATTTAGAAGCAGAACCATATTTAATTGAGAAACATAATAATATATTTTGATATTATTGAATTGCAGGTCCATTAACATGGATAACTACATGCACAATGAAAAGCATTATCTGATCCTTTATAACAAACTCCTTGAGATTTACTTCCATGTCTCTGAGTACAAGCTTCCTTGCATTTCAACCCTTCACATTCTCCCACCAATACAGACTGGTCTAGACACTGTGAGGCTGTTGTTTCCACTCCACCACATTCAACATCTGCAATCAAATCATTCATATAAATAAATTCATAGATCTCTTCATAGTATTTTAAAAAAAAAAAAAAAAAAAAAAAAAAAAAAAAAAAAAAAACTTTATATTCAAAAAAGTATTAGAATAGAATATGATGAACATACCAACAACAATGAATAGAACAATGAGAAAGAGAGTGCAAACTTTGAATCCTTTCATGATTATGAGAATTGAGAAACTTAAGTATGAAATATATGATAAAATTGTAAATATGTATTAAGGATAAGTAATGATAAAACTATTTATAGATATGATAGTTGGGGAAGAAATTAAATTTTTATTTATTATATTGGATAGAGTGGAACGTAAAATATAAAAATAAAATTATTACAGTTATTTTTTATTATTATATTTTAAGGATAGTTATTGGATAATATTATTTTATTATTTACATTTGGAAATTACTTTATTACTTAATATATTTTTAATAATAATATCCAAGATTATTAATTATACTATGAGCATATTTGATCTGGAACCATTAACATTTATGTTTCAAAATTTTAATTAAAATAAATTTTTTATTAAAAAATAGTTTGTTTGGTTAATTATATATTTAATTAGTTGACTTGATTCAAAATATTTAAAATATTATTATTTAAAAAATTTTAAAATTATTTATTTAAAAAACACTATTTATGAAATTACTATTTTTCTATTTTATAAAAATAAATCAAACTTTCATTTACTATTACTATTATAAATATAATTTTAAAAAAATTGTAAAAAATAAAAAATAAATCAAACCTTATCTTTAATTTAATGAATTTTAAGTTTATAATTTCTTAAAAGCATATTTTTAATTAAAAAAGTAAAAATAATTCAAATAACCAACATATCTTCACTTTGTAATTTTTAATTTGAAATTTAAAATGATGAATTATTATTTCAAAAGATTTTGAATATGAATAGGGAAATTTTGAGTTTGTTAAAATTTACAAATTGTTGTATAATTTCCAGAGTTTTGTAAATATATATATATATATATTTATTTATGTATAATTGTATATTAAATGAAATAAATAAGGACTCATAAAAATGATATGATTGATAGCATGTTCGTATATGCATGAATGAGGATTGAAGGTTTCAATAGGGTGGGTACAAGAGGAGTTTGAGACGAAATGAAATCAATGATTAGGGAATAAGGTTAAGGTCCACTGTAATCGCATCGTATCAATAAAAATATTAAATTGTTTATTCCGTTTAATAATAGTATGTAGTTTTAAATTTTGATATTTTATTTATAATTTTTTGTTAAATAAAAATAATTTCAATAAATAAATTCGTTTCTCTCGTTTAATAATTCAGCTAACGTGCCAATTTCGTATTGACATGTCGAATTGGATAATAACTCCTTTATTAATCGTGTTATTTTGTCTTATTCGTATCAACTTATTCCTAATTCTGTCGTGTTCGTATTGAGAATTCACCGTATGTTTAATAATAGTATGATTTTGTATCCCGTCAAATTAAATATTTCGTCTTTATATTAACTTTAACACGACCAGCTTTAACGAGGTATGAATCATTATAAAAATAAATAAATAAATGGCAAACTAATAAAAAAGCAATTCATAAAAGAAACATATCTGTTGAAAATAAAATGTGTTTATATCGATCTATTGTTCTAATATTTTCAAAAAAAAAATGTTCAAATTATAAATTAGTTGATTATTAGAAATAAAATAAAAAAAAATATTAAACACATTCATATTCGAAATTTCTCATATAAGATTGATTTTAATGAACCGTTTTTACCAATAATTGATATAAGTATATATCAACTTTTATTGGTATGACTAATGAAAACTAAATAAAAAACATGAGTAATATAAATAATTATGAGATAGATGGGCACCAATATTCTTGTTTGTGGTTTGGGAGTGAGGTTTTACTGAAGTTGATAAATATGTAAACCTATAATATTTAAAAATATATATATATAAAAATAAAAAATAAAAATTGAAATGAAAGAGGCGGAAAATACAAAATTTCTTTGAATTATCTGGTAGCAAAACATAAATAACAATTTTATATTAAAATATTTTAATTTAAATGAAATTATTCATTAAATATTTCATAAATAGTATTATTACATTTCCATGTCTAGCTAATACAATAGATTAATTATTTATAAATTAATTGATAATTTTGTCTCAATTCATTAATACTATCAAAATTAAATGTATTATTAAATATTTTAAAAAATTATTACTTTTGAATTATTTTAATTAAATTTAATAATATAATCAGCTCCATGTTTGTTATCTTCTAAATTCGTATAAGTTCTTGCTTAAACCGAATATATATATTTTTAATATATTGACATATAATTTTATGAATATTATATAGAAATCTTTGGTCTATGTAAAACTTTTACTTTTAATAAAAATGATTTACCAAAATATTAAACCATTTATTCTTTTATTATATTTTGATTTTTACATTACTTTTAACAAATTGATTACAAGTAAAATTTTCAATAAATGACAAAATGAAATGATTATGTAATCTATCTTGCAAGAGGTGTATACTTCCAGAAAAAATAATATAAATTTCAGTAATAATATATAAAATTTAAAAAAAAAAAAAAGAAGAAATTTATTTAAAATATGATTTAATTACATATATTAGCATGGAAAACGGCAGTCACAGGCCATAGTAGTTTTAGTGTTGTGATAGCAAGTTCCACGAGCATTTGGATGTTTCCTGAGACAAACCACGTTGCAGGATGCGGCTGTACACCTTCCTCCCACCGATGCTGGGTCTGTACACTCCTTTTCGTTAATCCTCATACCATCACCACAATCCACAATTATCAGTACAACCATCAAAACCATCAAAGCTTTCGTAATTTTCACCATATTGAAAATAAACAAATTTTGTTTGCAAAACTCAAACTATAATATATATATATATATATATATATTTATTGCTATTGGTTGTTATGATATGTGCTTATGAAACGATTTAGATAGGTATTATATAGCAAAAGAATTTGAAGTTACATAGAAAAGAAATTAAAGTTGCATAAGTTACGTGGATATATATAGTAACTTTAATATTCATAAAGGAATTTCTTTATTATATTTGTCGTTTTCTTTGACCCTAGTTAATTATCGTATTATTTGGATATGGAAATTACTATGTTTTTGCCTATTTTTTTAAAATAAATATTTTGTATTTATTTATTAGATTTTGTTATTATTTTGATGTTTATATATTGGAAAATTATTTAATTACGTTATATATAAATATTAATCCTATTGCGTTATTTTGATATATTTAGAAATTTTTCAATTACGATATATAAATATTTATTTATTTATATAGATATTTATGAATGGATAATAACAGTTATATTATTTTATTATTATTAAAAAATATTTTATTTGAACTCTGATTAAATATAATTTCAGTCTCGACTACCTAAAAGTTTGTTTGAGTTTGAAAAAATTATTTAAAATATGATTTAATTACATATATTAGCATGGAAAACGGCAGTCACAGGCCATAGTAATTTTAGTGTTGTGATAGCAAGTTCCACGAGCATTTGGATGTTTCCTGAGACAAACCACGTTGCAGGATGCGGCTGTACACCTTCCCCACCGATGCTGGGTCTGTACACTCCTTTTCGTTAATCCTCATACCATCACCACAATCCACAATTATCAGTACAACCATCAGAACCATCAAAGCTTTCGTAATTTTCACCATATTGAAAATAAATAAATTTTGTTTGCAAAACTCAAACTATAATATATATATATATATATATATATATTTATTGCTATTGGTTGTTATGATATGTGCTTATGAAACGATTTAGATAGGTATTATATAGCAAAAGAATTTGAAGTTACATAGAAAAGAAATTAAAGTTGCATAAGTTACGTGGATATATATAGTAACTTTAATATTCATAAAGGAATTTCTTTATTATATTTGTCGTTTTCTTTGACCCTAGTTAGTTATCGTATTATTTGGATATGGAAATTACTATGTTTTTGCCTATTTTTTTAAAATAAATATTTTGTATTTATTTATTAGATTTTGTTATTATTTTGATGTTTATATATTGGAAAATTATTTAATTACATTATATATAAATATTAATCCGATTGCGTTATTTTGATATATTTAGAAATTTTTCAATTACGATATATAAATATTTATTTATTTATATAGGTATTTATGAATGAATAATAACAGTTATATTATTTTATTATTATTTAAAAAATATTTTATTTGAACTCTGATTAAATATAAGTTCAGTCTCGACTACCTAAAAGTTTGTTTGAGTCTGAGCTTGAACCAATCTTTAAACGAGTCGAATTAAAATCATTCGCCTAATGAATGATAACTAAAATTAAATTAAAATCCTAAAATTCCAATTTAATTTAATTGGCATCCATACTTATTATCTAATTAAAATAATAATTAAAAAATAATAACTATATTAATTGTTAAATGGATTGGCTCGCGGGTCAATCCGTTTAATCCTTGAGTTAAACGGACCGGACTAAAATACTCGTATTTTAAATAAATTATAAAAATGATACCCTAATCCTTTTATTCACAGGTTGAACGGGCTCACCCGCCGGTCAACCATTATTACAGCTCTATGAATGTTCAAATGTATTAAAGTATACATTTTCCCCCTAATATTATTGATGGAAACTACGGAGAATCACACTTTAATTATCATAAAATATTATTCAGAAATATCGTAACTATTCTAAAAATATGAGTGATTAAGATTATCCTTTTAAATATGGATGACATTTTTTTTTTTTGGCACAGATCACACTCTATGTTCGCAGTTATTATATTGTACAAGTATTTTTCTTAGTGGCTCTTATATATTTTCAAGATAGAGACATATGTGACACTTATCAAATCAAATGAAAATTTTGATTTCTTATATATTGCATGAAAATGAAATTATTGTGTATGTAAATTAACTAGTTTGAAATTAATATTGGTGATCTAACGGCATTGACATAGATAAAGAACTTGGTATAAGTAGGTTATCTTATTATCGTTCTGACGGATTTGGCTATATGAAAGGAAAAACAAAAAAACTATATATTTACATAAAACTGCAAATTAGTTGATTTTTATTTATTGTTTTAATATTTAAAATTAAAAGTTTGAAATTTTGATATTTTTTAATTATTTTTTTATTCTTTTTATATTATTTTTTTATTTAAAAACTTCTTTGACGAGATAATGTAAAAAAAAAATCATAAATATAATTATTTAAAATTTCATTAAATAATACTTCCGAAGAAACAATATATTTTCATTAAATAATATAAAAAAATTATTTAAAATATGATTGGATTACATAATCTAGCATGGAAAACGACAATCACAAGCCATAGTAAAGTTAGTATTGTGATAGCAAGTTCCACGAGAACTGGGATGTTTCTTTAGACAAATTTGGTTGCAGGATGCGGCTGTACACTTTCCTTCCACCGATGCTGGGTCAGTACACACCTTTTGGTTAACACCACAATCAACAATTGCCAATACAACTATTACAACTATCAAAGCTTTCATAATTTTCATCATCTGGAAACCAAATAATATATGCATAAATATTTTTTTTTTCTTTTTGCAAAAATGAAACTATAATATAGCTATCGGTTGCTATGATATGTGGTTATGAAATTATTAGATAGGCATTATATATAGTGAAAGATATTGATGTTCCATAAGGAAGAAATTAAAATTACATGGGTTATTTATTTCACTTTAATATTCATAAATGAATTTCTTTATTATATTAGTCATTTTCTGCTTTGTATTTGGTAATTACTATGTTTTTTCTATTTTTAAAAACAAATATTAAGTAATATTTGTCATTTTCTTCTTTATATTTGGTAATTACTATTTTTTCTATTTTTAAAAATAAATATTTAGTAATATTTATTAGATGGTCCTTATTTTGATATTTATATATTGGTAATTATTTAATTACTTTTTTATATATACTCATAGCCATCCAATTTTTAAAACATGGTGCTTGTGACACCTGATTTTGCACTCCGAATTAAAACTACTAATGGTTATGGTGAGGTGTGAGTGATTTTTGTGTTTTTGAGTGGTTTTTGTATTTTTAAGTGGTTTTGCTAATTATTTAAATTTGAATAATTTTAAATTATTAATTTGATAATTTGAATAATTTTTAATATTTTATTAAAAAATTTAAACAAAAAATTATTAAAAATTATGTAACGAAATGTTTAAAAATTATTAATTCTACACAATATTTTTAATTTATTAAATTTTAAAAATAAAAATTAAAACTAAAATTATTTAACCAAATATTAAAAAAGTACTAAACTATGTAATAATTTATTTTTGTTTAGTAAAGTTTTAATTTTTTTAAATAAAATATTTAAAATTATTTAATAAAATATTTAAATTTTAGTTAAATTATTAAACCAAAAATTTAATAAATATTAAAACTAAATAATTAGAGAAAAAACATTCAAAAACACAAAAATCACCCGCATCTCACCAAAACCACTAATGATTTTGATTTTGGATGGTTTTGGGCTGATTTGGTATAAGTTTGCAAAACCATATATCAAAAGTAAAATGTTTTGAATATTGGATGGTTTTTGAATTAACCCTATATATATATATATATATATATATATATATATATATATGAAAATTTTAAGAAATGGGTTTTTTAAAGTTTAAAATACAATTATAGGCCTGTTTTGAAAAACATACAAAAACAGGCTTTTAAAAGTTTAGTTTTCACTCCATAGGCCGAGTTTCCCAAAATACCCCTGAAACTTTACAATTCACAGATGCTGTGAATTATGCTCACAGTCTGTGAATTACGCTCACAACTGTGATTGGCCTATGGAGTGAAAATCAAAATTTAGTTTTGCAAACTTTTCAAAAGTGGTCTATAATTGTATAGTAAACTTTTTATGGCCTAGAAATCCAATGGACTCTATATATATATATATGTGTGAGATTTTTTTTTTTTTTAAAAAGGGCATTTTAAACTTCAAAATATTATTATGATAGATCTCTTTTAAAAAATCACAAAAAACAAACTTTTAAAAGTTTGGTTTTCACTCCATGGGACAAGTTTCCCAAATTACTCCTGAATTTTTACAATTTATAAATTTTGTGAACTATGCTCACAGTTTATAAACTACGGTCATAATCTGTGAATTAAGGGTGTGCCTTCGGAATGTCCTGTACCGTAATTTTGGAATATTCGGTATTCGGTACAGGAATTTGGAATACCGAATATAGTACCAAAAATTAAAAATTCGGTTTGGGACGTACCGTAATATTTCGGTTCGGTATGAGACAATACCGTACACTCAATTAGAAAAAATGAATAAATAAAAAAATATTTTTTTTTCAACTTATTATTTGAACTGGCTGATTAATTTTATATTTGAATTAGTTATAAATTTTTATTTATTGTTAATTGTATTTATATATAGATTATTATTTGGGGCTGATGTATATAAAAGATTTAAAATGTTCAATTATATTATATATAATAAGTTAAATTCAATATTTCGGGACGGTCACGAAATACCGAATACTCACCCGTATCGTACCGAATACTGACCCGTATTACAAAAGTTCTGTACGTACCAGATCGAAATTTCTAGATCGGTTCAGTATTTTTGTACATCCATGTACCGTGCCCACCCTACTGTGAATGATCTATGGACTGAAAATTAAAGTTTCAAAATAGGTCTATAATTGTATATTTCACGTGAGAGATGTGTGATGAGATTTAATTGAGAGAGAAAAGAGAGATTTCCATTAATGAATCACAAGAAAACTGTGATCAAATTAGTTTGTTACAAAATGATTCGTATTGTTGATAGTAAGCTACTCTGTTTATATAAGACCAGCTATAACAACCTAATTTGTAAAAGACAAAAACAGCCCTGCACTCTCTCTTAATTACATTTAAATCATCTCACACACAATTACAGTAAAGATATCCCAATACCATATACCTTCAGCATCTTGTATTAACTTCATCTTGTCAACTTGTAACAACATCAGTAGCTTTCATATAATTCCACATCCCCCCTCAAGTTGGAGGATCTGGATATTTACAGAGACCCAACTTGGAGAGAAAGGAATGAAAAACTTGTTTAGACAGTGGTTTGGTGAAAAAATCTGCGAGTTGGGAAGAAGAAGATACATGTAGAGGACTAATGAAACCAGACTTGTAGTGTTCTCTCACAACATGACAATCAATGTCAATGTGTTTGGTACGCTCGTGGAACACAGGATTGCATGTAATGTGCAATGCAGATTGGGAATCACAAAACAATGGTATAGGAGCTGCAAATGGGATCTGTAAGTCTTGTAATAGGTAAGATATCCATTTTACCTCACAAGATGTAGTAGCCATTGCTCTGTACTCTGCTTCAGCAGAGCTCCTAGACACTGTAGGCTGCTTTTTAGTCTTCCAGGAAATTAAAGACCTGCCCAAGAACACACAATACCCAGTCAAAGACTTCCTGGATTCAAGACAAGAGCCCCAGTCCGCATCCGAATACGCTGAAAGTGTTGATGATGGTTCAGCAGGATAAAATAATCCCATGGAAGATGTTCCTGCTAAGTACTTTAGAACATGGAGAACAGCCTCCCAATAAAACTTCAAAGGAGATTGCATATACTGGCTAAGTTGTTGTGAAGAATGAGCTATATCCGGTCTTGTGAACCCCAAGTACAACAATCTACCAACAACTCGTCTATATTGCTCAGGCCTATCAAACAATTCACTACCAGATCCCGTCAGCTTCAAACCAGGAGGAAAAGGAGTCTGTGTAGGTTTGCAGTGTTGCAAACCAGAATCTGTAATGAGATCCATTATATATTTATGCTGATTAATGAACATTCCAACTGATGACCTTGCTACTTCAAGACCAAGGAAATACTTGACTGGTCCAAGGTCTTTAATAGTAAATAGATCATCAAGAAACTTCTTGACTGGATAAATTGCCTTCTATGTTGAACTCATTACTAACAGATCATCAACATATATCAGTAAAGCAATGAAGTCGGCTGATGTTGATTTTGTAAACAAGCAATGGTCATAAGCAGATTGATGAAACCCATATGCTATCAGCTTACTGGTGAGTTCAGAGTTCCATTCTCTACTAGCCTGTTTCAAGCCATATAAAGACTTCTGTAAACGACAAACCTGTCCAGACCTAGCAACAGGATATCCCTCTGGTAATGACATATAGACTTCTTCATGTAACTTTCCATGAAGGAAAGCATTATTAATGTCCATTTGATGGACTGGCAAACTTTTAGAAGCTGCAATAGCAAGGAATAACCTCACTGTGACAGTCTTAGCAACAGGTGAGAATGAGTCTGTGAAATCAGTCCCTTCAACCTGATTATACCCCTTAGCCACCAGCCTTGCTTTGTATCTATCAACAGAGCCATCAGCATTATATTTCACCTTGTATACCCACTTACAACCGATAGGTTTCTTACCAACTGGTAGAGAAACTATTTCCCATGTTTCATTCTTTTCCAGAGCCTCTATTTCCTTATTCATGGCTTCTCTCCACTCTTCATGAATATGTGCTTGTTTAAAAGTAGTAGGCTCTTGAATGGGTTGAATATTGGCAAAAAAGGATGTGTGTGATGCTGAAAAAATAGCAGAAGGCTGAGATAGATTGCCATATGCAGCAAAGGAATAATCCGGACCCTGTGAATTCATTACAAAATCTTGTAACCATGAAGGTTTCTTTTTATGTCTAGTACCGACTCTAGTTGAAGCTGTGTTTATATTTGATAATGGAGCAGAAGTCAAGTCATGAACATTAGAATAAACGTCACCAGAATTATGTGGTGCAGAATGCACACTCGGAGAAGGACTTATTGAACTAGGACAAAAAGCAGGACCAGGGTTGTTAACAGATTCTGGTGTAGGCTGAAGAATAGCAGACTGATTAAAGTCATTTTCTATATCTGGTAAAGCATGAAATGGACTAATAAATGTGTCAGATAAGGCAGGCTCACTTGGATATAAAGAGGAAGACACATGAGTAGAAGACCCTGTAGCAATGTGTCTATATGGAAATATATTTTCATGAAAGAGAACATCTCTGGAGATCAAAATTTTTTTAGAATCAATATCATACACTTTGTAAGCCTTTTGACCAGTAACATATCCCAAGAAAATACACTTAAAGGCTCTTTGGTCAAATTTTGTTTTACATGGTTGATTGTTTCCCACATAACACAAACAACCAAATGTCTTAAAAAAATGTATAATCTGGTAGATGACCATGTAACATTTGGTAAGGAATTTTCCATGAGATAGCTGAGGATGGTAACATATTTAATATGTGAGTTGCTGCAAGGATAGAATCTGCCCAGAAAAAAATAGGCAAACTAGCATGGAACATTAGGGAACGAGCTAAATTTAGAAGGTCTCTATGCTTTCTTTCAACCACTCCATTTTGCTGTGGAGTGAAAGCACAAGATTTTTGGTGTAATATACCCAAACCATGAAATAGATTTGACAATGTGATGATAAAAACTCCCCACCATTATCTGTCCTTATAGATTTAACTTTGAGATTATACTGAGTTTGGACAGAACTAAAGAATTTTGAAAGAATGGAATGTGTTTGAGATTTATGCTTCATGAAAAATGTCCAAGTGGCCCTACTCTTATCATCAACAATGGTTAAGAAAAATGGAGCACCATGCAATGAATGTTGGTTATAAAGACCCCATAAATCAGCATGAACGAGATCAAAAATGTTATCAGAATTAGAATTGCTTCTATTGAATGACAATCTGCTTTGCTTCCCAAAGTGGCAAGCATCACAAGGCACAACATCAGAGTTTTGAAACAAAGATTTAGGAATACACTGCAAATGTTTTAAGGTAGTAACAGATGCATGACCAAGCCTACAATGCCATGCTTTGAGACTATTTTCAGTGTTTGTACTAGATGAAACAACATTTATTGAAGCAAAATTATTATCTAAGTTTGTAGAAGACAACTTAGTAGAATTTTGTAAGCCTTCATGTTCACTCTTTGTATCAAGCATATACAGGTTTCCAACGACTTTCCCAGCTGCATATGTAACCCTTTAATTAGGGTCCTGCATCACACAATGGGTAGGAAAGAAAGAGCAAACAAGATTATTTGCTTTTGTGAGCTTACAAACAGATAAGAGGTTAAACTTGAAAGCTGGAATGTAGAAGACATTTAACAGCTTTATGGTTTTGTTTAATGTGACAGTACCTGTTTGAGTCACATTTATAGCAATTCCATTTGGCAATAATACTGGGTTATAAACAGATGATATACTATGTATTTCATCAAATAATGTTTCATTATATAACATATGATTAGATGCACCTGTATCGATTATCCATGATCCTCTTCTAACAGTTTTAAAAGCATGTAGAGCAAAATCTGATGTATATGTACCTGCAGATTCTATTACGTTAGCCATGTTCACATAGCCACTCCCTCCTGTAGACAAGTATTTAGCAATAGCTTGTTGTATATAAGAATCCATATGGGCTGGAATCTCATCAACTGCAGCAACAACATCCTTCTTAGTTCCAGTATCTCCTGAGTTAACCACAGAATTAACATATGCCTTAACTTTTCCATTGCTCTTGTTATCTTTTAACTGCTTATACCAATTCGGATAGCCATGGATCTTAAAACAACTATCCTTTGTATGTCCAATGATACCACAATGTGCACACTTTCTATCTTGCTTCTTATTGAACTCTTTCTTTCTCCAGTTTGTATTATGTGACTCACTGACAACCTTATCCATTGCTCCAATAGTTTTAACAAACAAAGCATTAACAGAATTATCTCCATTGAATACAGTCTGAACTTCCATTTGTTTTTCAATCTTCAAGACCATAGAATAGGCCTTATTAACATTAGGTAAAGGCTCCATGAGTAAAATCTGATTCCTAATGCCATCATACTTCTCATTTAGTCCCATCAGAAACTGCATCAACTGATTAGAAAACAACAAGTCTCCTATCTCCTTAACAGCACCCCAAGTACAATTAGGTAATGGTGCCAAGCACATCAATTCATCCCAAAACCTCTTTAGTTTAGTATAATATGTAGCAATTGACATATTACCTTGACTGATTGAAGAAATCTCTCTTTGTAGTTGGTAGATAAGCGGACCTTTTGAATCACCAAATCTATCATTCAATTCACTCCAAAGTTGAGCTGCGGATGAAGCAAAAAGAAAAGCCTCCACGATCTCTTTTGAAATCAAGTTTAGGATCCACGAAGTCACCATAAAATCGACTCTCTTCCACTAGTCTAACTCTTCTGTATCAACTCCAGGCTTAGCACAAGTATCCTCTATGAAACAGAGTTTTGATTTCGCTCCTAGAGCAATCCTGATAGATCTGCTCCATGTGTTGTAATTAGACCCGGTAAGTTGAGCCGACACCAACGCCATTCCTGGATGATCTGAACTCTGCAAGTATAGAGGATGACCAATTCGATAGATCTTGACTCCACTGCTATCGACAACCTCATACGCACTCATCTGCACTCTTGTATTGACATGATCTTCCATATCTAATACAAATCTAGTTGTAGAAGAAGAAATTAGTGTTTGTTTGAAGAGGATGATCAAGCTCTAATACCATGTGATGAGATTTAATTGAGAGAGAAAAGAGAGATTTCCATTAATGAATCACAAGAAAACTGTGATCAAATTAGTTTGTTATAAAATGATTCGTATTGTTGATAGTAAGCTACTCTGTTTATATAAGACCAGCTATAACAACCTAATTTGTAAAAGACAAAAACAGCCCTGCACTTTCTCTTAATTACATTTAAATCATCTCACACACAATTACAGTAAAGATATCCCAATATCATATACCTTCAGCATCTTGTATTAACTTCATCTTGTCAACTTGTAACAACATCAGTAGCTTTCATATAATTCCACAAGATGAATGAATAATAAAGGTTATATTATTTTATTATTATTTAAAAAATATTTTGTTTGAACCCAGATTAAGGACGGGCTCAAACTCAACTATCTAAAAACTTGTTTGAACCTGAGCAAGAGTTGAACTTTAAAAGAGTGGATTTCGAACTGGTAAGAGCCCGCTGAACTCACTTCTAACCCTAAGGAATGGTAACCAAAGTTGAATTAAAATCCTAAGATCACAGTTTAATTTAATTAACTTGAAATTATTATAGCATTGTATGAATTTCATATTCTATTACTTAAAATAATTTAAATGGAATATAATAATTCAATAAGTTGATCTTGTCTTTCTGGATCTATACTTCAAAGTTATAACAAGATCGGTATACTTGAGGAAAGTTATTAATAAACCTTTTTATTTTAATAAGAATAATTATTAATAGGAATATGTAAATATAATAAATTAATAATTATTCTTATTAAAATAAAAAGGTCTATTAATAACTTTCCTCAAGTATACAATTTTCTTCTTCTATAATTGCGTGTAACAATATAAAATTTTATATAAATATTCTAATTTTGTTTTTAAAGATAGTAAATTTATTTTGCACATTGAACATATTATTTTAATATTAATTTAAGAGATTATAAATATGCCTCTTTCTTTTCAAGAGATTGATTACAAAAATATTGATATAAATAAAATAAAATTTTGTATTTTTCCTCTTAATAATATTGATTGAAATTAAAGAGAATCAGTTTGATTATCAAAACATACTATTCAAAAATATCATTTCTATTCTGAAAATTTAATCGATTAACATAATTCGGGGAAATGCTTTTAAATATGGATGGCATTCTTTTGAGAGAGATCTCACTCTATTGGTTGTTATATTGTAAGTGTTTTTTTTAGTCGCCCATATATTTTTCAAGGTGGAAACATACGTGATAATTATCAATATCAAATCAAATAAATATTTTCAGTTTATCAGTTATATGATAAATAATATTTTTGTGCGGATCAATTGACTAGTTTGAAATTAATGTTTAAAATGGACTCAGCCGATTTTAGTATAGTTTTGACGGACTCAACTATACATTCATAAAACTTAAAACTAGTTGATTTTGTATTTATTTATTTTTTAAAATTAGAGTTTGAAATTTTAATATTTTTTAATTATATTTTTATTCTCTTTTTATTTCGATAAATTTAAAAACTTCCTTAACAAAAGTAAAAATCAGAAATAGAATTCTATTCGAAGACGAAGCATACTTTCCGACTAACAATAGATTTTTATTAAATAATATATATATATAAATATAAAGAAAAGGAAAAAATTATTTAAAAAATGATTGAATTACATAGATTAGCATGGAAAATGACAGTCACAGGCCATAGTAGTTTTAGTGTTGTGATAGCAAGTTCCAAGCATTTGGATGTTTCCTGAGACAAACCACGTTGCAGGATGCGGCTGTACACCTTCCTCCCACCGATGCTGGGTCTGTACACTCCTTTTCGTTAATCCTCATACCATCACCACAATCCACAATTATCAGTACAACCATCAGAACCATCGAAGCTTTCGTAATTTTCACCATATTGAAAATAAACAAATTTTGTTTGCAAAACTCAAACTATAATATATATATATATATATATATATATATATATTTATTGCTATTGGTTGTTATGATATGTGCTTATGAAACGATTTAGATAGGTATTATATAGAAAAGAAATTAAAGTTGCATAAGTTACGTGGATATATATAGTAACTTTAATATTCATAAAGGAATTTCTTTATTATATTTGTCGTTTTCTTTGACCCTAGTTAATTATCGTATTATTTGGATATGGAAATTACTATGTTTTTGCCTATTTTTTTAAAATAAATATTTTGTATTTATTTATTAGATTTTGTTATTATTTTGATGTTTATATATTGGAAAATTATTTAATTACGTTATATATAAATATTAATCCTATTGCGTTATTTTGATATATTTAGAAATTTTTCAATTACGATATATAAATATTTATTTATTTATATAGATATTTATGAATGGATAATAACAGTTATATTATTTTATTATTATTTAAAAAATATTTTATTTGAACTCTGATTAAATATAATTTCAGTCTCGACTACCTAAAAGTTTGTTTGAGTTTGAAAAAATTATTTAAAATATGATTTAATTACATATATTAGCATGGAAAACGGCAGTCACAGGCCATAGTAGTTTTAGTGTTGTGATAGCAAGTTCCACGAGCATTTGGATGTTTCCTGAGACAAACCACGTTGCAGGATGCGGCTGTACACCTTCCTCCCACCGATGCTGGGTCTGTACACTCCTTTTCGTTAATCCTCATACCATCACCACAATCCACAATTATCAGTACAACCATCAGAACCATCAAAGCTTTCGTAATTTTCACCATATTGAAAATAAACAAATTTTGTTTGCAAAACTCAAACTATAATATATATATATATATATATATTTATTGCTATTGGTTGTTATGATATGTGCTTATGAAACGATTTAGATAGGTATTATATAGCAAAAGAATTTGAAGTTACATAGAAAAGAAATTAAAGTTGCATAAGTTACGTGGATATATATAGTAACTTTAATATTCATAAAGGAATTTCTTTATTATATTTGTCGTTTTCTTTGACCCTAGTTAATTATCGTATCATTTGGATATGGAAATTACTATGTTTTTGCCTATTTTTTTAAAATAAATATTTTGTATTTATTTATTAGATTTTGTTATTATTTTGATGTTTATATATTGGAAAATTATTTAATTACGTTATATATAAATATTAATCCTATTGCGTTATTTTGATATATTTAGAAATTTTTCAATTACGATATATAAATATTTATTTATTTATATAGATATTTATGAATGGATAATAACAGTTATATTATTTTATTATTATTTAAAAAATATTTTATTTGAACTCTGATTAAATATAATTTCAGTCTCGACTACCTAAAAGTTTGTTTGAGTTTGAAAAAATTATTTAAAATATGATTTAATTACATATATTAGCATGGAAAACGGCAGTCACAGGCCATAGTAGTTTTAGTGTTGTGATAGCAAGTTCCACGAGCATTTGGATGTTTCCTGAGACAAACCACGTTGCAGGATGCGGCTGTACACCTTCCTCCCACCGATGCTGGGTCTGTACACTCCTTTTCGTTAATCCTCATACCATCACCACAATCCACAATTATCAGTACAACCATCAGAACCATCAAAGCTTTCGTAATTTTCACCATATTGAAAATAAACAAATTTTGTTTGCAAAACTCAAACTATAATATATATATATATATATATATTATTGCTATTGGTTGTTATGATATGTGCTTATGAAACGATTTAGATAGGTATTATATAGCAAAAGAATTTGAAGTTACATAGAAAAGAAATTAAAGTTGCATAAGTTACGTGGATATATATAGTAACTTTAATATTCATAAAGGAATTTCTTTATTATATTTGTCGTTTTCTTTGACCCTAGTTAATTATCGTATCATTTGGATATGGAAATTACTATGTTTTTGCCTATTTTTTTAAAATAAATATTTTGTATTTATTTATTAGATTTTGTTATTATTTTGATGTTTATATATTGGAAAATTATTTAATTACGTTATATATAAATATTAATCCTATTGCGTTATTTTGATATATTTAGAAAATTTTCAATTACGATATATAAATATTTATTTATTTATATAGATATTTATGAATGGATAATAACAGTTATATTATTTTATTATTATTTAAAAAATATTTTATTTGAACTCTGATTAAATATAATTTCAGTCTCGACTACCTAAAAGTTTGTTTGAGTTTGAAAAAATTATTTAAAATATGATTTAATTACATATATTAGCATGGAAAACGGCAGTCACAGGCCATAGTAGTTTTATTGTTGTGATAGCAAGTTCCACGAGCATTTGGATGTTTCCTGAGACAAACCACGTTGCAGGATGCGGCTGTACACCTTCCTCCCACCGATGCTGGGTCTGTACACTCCTTTTCGTTAATCCTCATACCATCACCACAATCCACAATTATCAGTACAACCATCAGAACCATCAAAGCTTTCGTAATTTTCACCATATTGAAAATAAACAAATTTTGTTTGCAAAACTCAAACTATAATATATATATATATATTGCTATTGGTTGTTACGATATGTGCTTATGAAACGATTTAGATAGGTATTATATAGTGAAAGAAATTGAAGTTACATAGGAAAGAAATTAAAGTTATATGCGTTACATGGAATATACATTGTCACTTTAATATTCATAAATGAATTTCTATATTATATTTGCCGTTTTCTTTGACCTATTATTTATATTTGGAATTTACTATATTGTCTATTTTCAAAAATAAATATTTAATATTATTTATTATATTGCGTTATTTTTATATTTATATATTTGACTGTTTTTTAAATTATGATATGTATAAACATTTATTTATTTATATAGGTAGTGTGGCAAACTAGAGTTTCTAGGGTTTAATATTTGATGAAGACGGCAAATATGCTCGCTCACTTTATTTTTAATAGAACAGTACATATATATATAGTAGGTATAGCATATTACCTAATACATTAATGCACAATTATGTATGTAAGGACAGAGTTAAACACTACAAGACAAAACACCAGCATAGTCTATATAAAAAGATAGAGGCATGGGCTTAAGTTGTGGTATGTTGATTGTTGAGCAGGTAGACCTCTCTTCTTCATTACGGCCCAACATCAGTGTAGTTTACCAAAGTTAGACAGTATTTACTTGTATGAGAAGAACATCTGCTATGTTTCCATCTGAAAAGTTCATGATGCTTCACACTCCCTCCTCAAGTTGGAGTCACTGATAAGAGAGTCAACTTGCTCAGTAGATACTTGTATGTGGGCGAGGGAAGAGCCTTTGTAAAAAAATCTCCAAGTTGTTGATCAGTTCGGACATAGACGGGTTTAACAAAACCAGCATTGTATTCGTCTCTCACCACGTGACAATCTATGTCAAGGTGTTTTGTTCTTTCATGAAATACGGGATTTGCCGTAATGTGGAGAGCCGCTTTGGAATCACAATGAAGAGTGATGGGCAAAGGTATTTGAACTTGCAGATCCTGTAATATGAAGTGAATCCATTTTAATTCACAGGTTGTGCTTACAAGAGCTCTATACTCCGCTTCCGCCGAACTTCTAGAGACTGTTGGTTGTTTTTTTTGTTTTCCATGATATCAAGGAAGATCCAATGAAAATACAGAACCCGGTGAGAGATCTTCTGGTGTCTATGCAGCTTGCCCAATCAGCATCACTATAAGCATTTATAGACATGTCTTCATTGTATTTGTAGAATAATCCTAGAGTGGAATTTCCTTGCAAGTATTTGAGAATGTGAATGGCAGCATTCCAATGTAAAGTAGATGGGTTGTTCATGAATTGGCTAAGTGTTTGTGTGGCATGGGCAATATCCGGTCTAGTGAATCCTAAATACAGAAGTCTTCCTATAATTCTCCTATACATGTCAGGTTGTTCTAATCTGCTTCCTGTGTCCATGCTTAATTTGCATCCTGGTGGCAGTGGAGTTCTAACCGGCTTGGATTCTGTAATTCCTGCATCAGAAAGTAGGTCCTTAATGTATTTCTGTTGTGAGATAAACATACCTTCGGGTGACCTTGCAATTTCTAGGCCAAGAAAGTACTTCACAGGTCCTAAGTTCTTTATTGTGAAAGCTTTGTGAATGGAGGTTTTTACTTCTTCAATGTCATCCATGCAAGGTCCTGTGATTAACAAATCATCAACGTACACTAAAAGAGCCAAAAAGGAATTTGTTGATTTTCTTATGAAGAGACAGTGATCATGTGCAGATTGTGTGAAACCACTTGATGTCAGATGCCTAGTCAATTCGCAATTCCATTCTCTACTAGCTTGCTTTAGTCCATAGAGTGACTTCTTCAGTTTACAAACCATATCTTTTGGGATGTCATAACCTGCAGGTGGACTCATGTAGACTTCTTCTTTCAAATAGCCATGGAGGAACGCATTGTTGATGTCCATTTGCTCAACTGGGCATCCTCTTGAAGCAGCAATGGCAAGAAATAGGCGCATAGTTACAACCTTTGCCACCGGTGAGAAAGAATCATAGTAGTCTATACCTGCCACTTGAGTGTAACCCTTGGCCACAACACTTGCCTTGAATCTTTCTATGGACCCATCAGGATTCAATTTCACCTTGTCTATCCATCTACACCCCACTGGTTTCTTACCCAAAGGAAGCTCAACTATGTCCCATGTTTGATTTGTTTCAATAGCCTTAAGTTCATCACTCATGGCTTTCTCCCACTCAGGGTGTTTGATAGCTTGCTGATAGGTTATGGGATGGTGAATTGGTTCAATTTTGGTGAGAAAACATGTATGGGCTTCAGAAAAGACTAGTTGTTGGTGGAGCATCATGTCTATTTCAGTACCTGTTTCAAGAAGATTTGATGATGTATTTACATTAAACACAAAGTCATTCAACCATGAAGGTGGTCTTTTGACCCTAGCGGAAGTTCTAAGAGGCACATCAGCTACTATATGTGAATCAAGAGAATCAACATTGTTGTTTTTTATGATTTCAGAAGGTGATTCCTGATCAGTGTCTTGTGTGTGGTGAGGTGTTTCTAGGACAGGCTCCGCAGATGAAGTATCAGTATTAGAGTTTTCTTCAGATATGTTTGGACTAAAATGATTTATATATGGCACTGTATGATCATCTTCAAAATAGAAATCTGATAATGGGGTATGGTGTATAGACTTGTTTGGTGCATAATGGCTCTCAGAGTAGTGATGAAAAGGTAAGGTGTCTAGTTTTTAGTGAAAAGAAAAAATGTTTTCATAAAAGAAAACATCTCTAAATATGTAAATTTTGTGAGTTCTCAAATCATAGGCTTTGTAAGCCTTTTGACCAGGTAGGTAGCCTGGGAAAACACATCTAAAACTTCTAGCTCCAAACTTATTTTTATGTGGTAAGGTGTTGATGACAAAACAAAAGCACCCAAATGACTTCATGAAATGGTAGTCAGGAACCTGATTTTGCAGAATCTCATAAGGGGTTCTCCAATTGATTACTTAAGAGGGTAATCTATTCAGTATATAACAGGCTGTGATTATTGCATCAGCCCAGAACTTTAGAGGAAGATTTGCTTGGAATAACAAACTTCTGACTAAATTTAAGAGTTCTTTATGTTTCCTTTCAACCCTCCCATTTTGTTGTGGGGTATATGGTGTTGATTTTTGGTGTAGTATCCCATGGTCATTGAAGAGTTGTTGGCAGGAAAAAGATGTGAATTCAGTGCCATTATCAGTTCGAAAGGTTTTGATGGTTAGGCCATACTGAGTTTGAACTGATTTGATGAAGTTTTGCAATGTTTTAGTGGTTTGAGATTTATGTTTGACAAAAAATATCCAGGTTGCTCTACTTGCATCATCAAACAATATAATAAAGTAGGGGGAACCTGAGATTGAATGGTGTGAGTATGGTCCCCATAGATCAATGTGAACGACATCAAAAATGTGAGAGGTAGTAGTATAACTTCTAGAAAAAGGAGGTCTTTCCTGTTTTGCTAAATGACAAACAGTACATGGATCAATATCTCAATTTTTGAACTCCATTTGAATACATGAGATTTTTTTTTTTTAAAGTTTGGATGGAAGCATGGCCCAATCTTTAGTGCCACAACTTTGAATTATTTGCAGATAACTGTCCGATGAGGGCTGACTCATGGAGTGTGTTTGGAGTGGATTCTAAGGTTGTAGAAGACACCTTAGCAGAAGATTTACCACCATCATGTTTCCTTTTTGTGTTCAAAATGTAAAGACTACCATCTAACCTTCCCATGGCAAGCACTTTATCAGAGATTTGCTCCTGCAAAAGACAAGCATGTGAGTGAAACAAACATTTCAGGTTGTTTGATTTTGTGAGTCTATAGACAGATATTAGGTTAAACTTAATATCGGGTATAAGTAAAACATCAACAAGTATCAAATTTGCAGACAGCGTGACCTGCCCTGCCTTTTTCGCTTCAAGGGTGCAGCCATTTGGCAATATAACAAGGGTAGGTTTCTTAAGGTCATATATAGAATCAAACAATTCAAGGTTACCAGACATATGATTAGAGGCTCCAGTATCTATTATCCAGCTTTCATTGAATGAGGAATTGAATGCATTTAAGGCATAGTAGTGTCCAGTACCTGATGAGTCCATCATATTTACCATATTGATGAAATTTGGATTGATGTTGTTGATGAATTTTGAAATCTCTTGCTGGATAAGGCTCGACATCTGTGCATTTTGTGTGTCTGCAGAACTGGTTCCACTAGAAGGTATAGCAGTGGCTTTCTCTTCTTTGTTTATGTTTCCAACATTCTGATTTGCCATGTTCACATATGATTTGCTCATATGGGTTGCTGGTCTTTGATCCTTTGGCATTTTGAACCAGTCTGGATATCCAATAAGTTTGAAACATCCTTCCTTGGGATGCCCTGTTCCTCCACAATATGTACATCTCTTGTCTGATTTCCTTACATCCCTCTTCTTGTTGTTTGGTACATAACCTGTTCCTTGAGTCCTGGTGAATAGAGCAGTTGAATTGTTTTCTGTGCTGAGTGATATTTGAATGTCCATTTGTTTTTCAACTCGAGCTACCATAGAGAACGCTTTGTTAACGCTTGGCAGAGGCTCCATAAGCAATATCTGGTTTCTTATATGGTCAAACCTGTCATGTAATCCCATAAGAAATTCCATCAATTGCCCTGAAAACATCATGTCTACCATCTCCTTCGTAACTTCACATGTGTGGTCCGGTTTTGGTATTGGCAAGAGGCAGAGAAGCTTATCCCAAAGCATCTTTAGTTTGGTGTAGTACTCAGATACACTCAGGTTTCCTTGATTAATTGAACTAATTTCTCTCTTGAGAGAGTATATGAGAGGTCCATTAGTCTCACCATATCGTTCTTTAATTTCTTCCCACAGCTGAGCAGATGACGAAGTGTAGAGGAAAGCCTCAACAATTTCTCTACTAATAGAGTTTAGAATCCAGGATGTGACCATGTAATCTACCCTTTTCCATTGCTCTGAATCTTCAGATCCATCTGCTGGTTGCTTACAAGTCCCATCAACAAATCCCAACTTAGACTTTGCACCAAGAGCAATTCTAATTGACCTGTTCCATGTGTTGAAATTCCTTGCAGTCAAAGAAGTACTCACAAGGGACATACCTGGGTGGTCTGAGCTTTGAAGGTGCAAAGGATCCCCACTTTGGTAAGTTTTGATGTTGCTTTGTCTCTCGGTTTCTGGCGTCGTCATCTTTGTATCTTTTATTTTGGTTTGATAGTTTGTAGCTGCAAATTAAGAAGTGATATTTACTTCTATTTTGGTGAAAGAATGGTTTAATGAGCTCAAATACAAAGCTCTGATACCATGTGGCAAACTAGAGTTTCTAGGGTTTAATATTTGATGAAGACGGCAAATATGCTCGCTCACTTTATTTTTAATAGAACAGTACATATATATAGTAGGTATAACATATTACCTAATACATTAATGCACAATTATGTATGTAAGGACAGAGTTAAACACTACAAGATAAAACACCAGCATAGTCTATATAAAAAGATAGAGGCATGGGCTTAAGTTGTGGTATGTTGATTATTGAGCAGGTAGACCTCTCTTCTTCATTACGGCCCAACATCAGTGTAGTTTACCAAAGTTAGACAGTATTTACTTGTATGAGAAAAACATCTGCTATGTTTCCATCTGAAAAGTTCATGATGCTTCACAGGTAGATATTTACGAATGAATAATAATGTTTATATCATTTTATTATTATTTGAAAAATATTTTATTTGAACTCCAATTAAACACAGGCTCAAATTTGAATACTTAGAAGTTTGTTTCAATTTGAGCTTGAACCGATATTTAAACGAGTCAAATTCATATCGTTTGCAAGACGGCTCGACTCATTAACTTGAAATTATTACATAGTATTGTATAAACATCATGTTCTATTACTTAAAAAATTTAGACGGTTAATATTTCAATAATTTGACGTAATCGTTCTGAATTGACACTCGAAAGCTGAATCGCATATTTAGGAAAGTTATTAATTTTCATAAAAAGAATTACTAAGTCATTTTTCTCTCTATTTTATTTTTATTTTTACATCTCTTTTTTATTATATTTATAGAAATTTCTTTTCTATAACAGTCTATAACATTAGAAAATTCTTTTAAAAAAAATTTTGGTTTAAAAGATGGTAAATTTATGTTGTACATGTGAAAAGATTGTAAATGGACCTCCTTCTTTTTAAGAGATTGATGTTATAAAAATGGATATAAATCAAATAAAAAATTTGCTAATTGATAAAATTCGACGCATTCATGTATCTAAATATATTTTTCCCCGATATTGATTGAAATTAAGGAGAATCACTTTGATTATCATAATATACTATTTTAAAACATTATAACTATTTTAAAAATTTGAGCGATCAAGATTATCCTTTTAAATATGGATGGCATTCCTCTAGGATATGACCACACTCTATGTTTGGAGTTATTATATAAATATTTTCGTTTTTCCACCCGTTTTTGAAAAATAATTCGAAAATCTTTCTACTTTTAAAAATAATTTGAAACATCCCTTCATTTTTTTTTGTAAAGGTTTTATATTTTTACTCTATTTCTACATTTTTTTTATTATGAGTTGCATTAAATATTTACCTTTATACCGTCATCATTGACTAAACATTAAATAATGTTATTTTTAATAAAAATAAAAATAAAATTATTTTAAATTTAAAATTTAATTTAAATTTTCAAAATATTTTATTTTATTTTAATTAAAAATATTTTTAAATAAATAAAAAATAATTTTTTATTTTAAATTAAATTAAATTTAAAAATAATTCAAATATTTTTTAATAAATTTTTTAAAAAAAAAAAAAAATATTTAATATTTAATTAAAAATTAAAATAAAAAATAAAATTATATTTATTTTACATTTGTAAATATAAAAAATGTATCTAAAATATGTTGTTTTTAATTAAAAAATTCAAACAAAAAATATTTTAATTAAATAATAAAATAATATTTTTAATAAAAAATCAAATAAAATAAATTGTTTTATTTGATTTTTTAAAATAAAAAGTAACATAATTATTTATTTTTTTTAAATCTTTCATTAAAAATAACATATTTAAAATATTTTTAAGTTTAAAAAATAAAATAAAATTAATTTTATTTTTTATTTTTTATTAAACATAATAAATTTAAAATGTATTATTTAATAAAAAATAAAAATAAAAATAAATTTATTTTTATTAAAAATAATATAATTTAATAAATAGTTAATAATGACGGTATAAAGATAAATATTTACTGCAATTAATAAAAATAATTTAAAAAATAGAATAAAACCATAGAATCATTACCCAAAACAACTTTTCACATATAAATAGGGATGTTTTGAATTATTTTTATAAGTGGATTTTCAAATAATTAAAAAAAAACGGACTTATTTAATTATATTAAACCAGTTATAATTTTATTCAAAATTTATTAACATTTAATTATATAAAATTTGTGAATATTTTATGAAAACTCGAAATATAATTCCTTTCCCCAAATTGAGAGGAAATAAAATTTGACATAACAAATACTAGAAATATAACCAACGTGAAAAAATGTCCGTCAAATGGACTTATTTTGCAATCTAATCAAAGTCAAAGGCCTTTTTCATTCTTCATTCATTTTCATTTTCCATAGCAAGTACTTCTCAACAATCTCCAGTCCACAGAGCTCCTTCACCACCGGCATGGTAGCAGGAACACTCAACTGTAAATTCGATTCACGCCAATCTAAACCACTCCATGAATTAAGCTGTTTTTGTGCTTCTTTAACTGCTGCTCTTGTAGCAGAATGCACTGAAACTGACAGAAGCAACGGTGGCTCACCAGACGCTGCATGCAAATAGTTGACACCAACTTATAACACATTATATACTGGTGAAAGACAAAATATTGACATCATTTCACCTTTTGAAGAGAGCACACGGTCTTTGTGAGGTCCGCTATTCATTATTTCCACATTGAGCTGTTTTGGTATGGTATCCAGTGTAGGAACCTTGTAAGTCCATGTACCATTTGAAGTCACCAACCCATCTGAATTTGTTGGATATTCTTCAAGCATGAAGAACCCAATGCCTTGCACAAATGCTCCTTCAATCTGCAATATGCAATTAGTTATCAGTGGCTGAATAATTTTCAGTTCAAAACTTCACATTAGAGTTAGACTAACCTGTCCCAAATCCACAGCAGGATTAAGGCTCTGTCCGCAATCGTAAATAATATCAGATCTCAAAATGGTTGTTTTTCCTGTTAGAATGTTCACCTCCACCTGTGAATGTGATACATAACTGGTCAAACATGGTAGGTGATAAAATTAGATTAGTATTATGTTTTAAGAAACTTGCCTCACTCACTGCAGCACTATAGATTAGGTATTTCATTGTAGCAAAATCTGGTGTGTATAAAGAGCTAGCTGATAAATTAACTGCTTGTAAATGTGCCTGCATTTGGTATATAAGAAGATCTGTATCATTAACAATGTAAAACTACTTATATAGAAGGAAAAAAAAAAACAAACATACCAGCTGAATCAGAGTCTCCCAATTCACAGAACTCATTTGCTGCATCAGCTTCTCCTTCAGAAGAGTCAATCTCTCAACAAGTGTATTGCAACAAATTTTAACAGCTGCACAGCTTGCCTCAGAGGTAGAGCTACTGGAAGTGACACCCCCTTGAATTAAACTCAAAGTATCCGACTGTACTACCCTTATTCTGTCCAACAAATCTACTGATCCGCAACATTCTACCAAACTGAGAGAAAATGCAACCGTCTGTTTCACTTTCGTCAAAAGCCCTTGTCCCAACTCAATCCCACCCACTTCAACTACAACACTACCATCAAAAAGGATCCCCACTTTCCCAGGAAATGCTCTTTGTGTAATTTCATGCACAACAGGCACACGCGAAATGCCTCTTTTCCGCCATATATTAGTTCCATTGAACTCTTCTACCTTTGCAGACCTTTCATTCAAGCTTGAAGACACAGCCAACTTGTCCCAAATGGAAGGTAATGTATACTCAAAGCTTTCACCAGCACTATTCCCATAAAACTTACTAATGGTATCATATGATTGAAGATTAATATTCTTAACTACTTCAACGTCCAAGGATAGAGTAGATGCTACATGTTCAATTACAGCTTCAGCAACGAATGACCCTTGTACCTCCCCAGGCCCCCGCATTGATGATCTGCTCGGAAGGTTTGTCTTGCATAGCTTTATATCGAAATGTAAAGCACCCCAGTCATACTTCTTAAGTATTGCTATCATGTTCTCTGGAATTATTGGACTAATATCTACATACCGCCCGGCATCAATCAATATTTCCAGCTGTAAAGCGGTAATCTTACCATTGGACTTGAATCCTACGCTGTAAGTTATCTTCATTGGATGCCTTCCTCCTGCTATTATCATATCAGTTTTGCGATTTACATATATCCTGACTGGCCGATTCAATTTGTAGGCAGCAAGTGCACATGCTGTAGCAACCTACAACGTTACAATTCACGAGTTTGCTTTAGGACATACTAAAGGTAGATCATGGCATTCATTTTGGCATACCTGAAAAATAAAATACATTATTAAACCTCAATTTGAACATCAAATTAGTTGCTATGTACTTACAGGGACAGCTTTCGTGGCCTTTCCACCGAAGCCTCCTCCAACCCTTCTTGTAATTACACGGACATTATGTTCAGGAATACCTAAACATCTAGCAATTGTAGAATGTGCATACTCTGGACATTGGGTTGAACTGTATACTACTAAGCAGTTATCTTCATCTGGCACAGCTAGAGCAGTTTGTGTCTCTAAGTAGAAATAATATTGCGACGGGAGCTTAATCTGGACGTAACCAATCATATCAACATTTTGAGTGATGAATATGCATTTCTACTATTTGACGAAAGAAGCAAGTACAAACCTTAGCTGAGAGAATCTTGTGATCAGCTTCATCCATTCCTTTTGATACATCGCCAATCTGACTGGGGTACATGAAAGAAGGGATATTAAAAAGGCTGGAATTTTCAACAGCATCTTCAACAGATAGTATTGGAACTTCTACTAGATTTGACATGTCATAGTTAACCGTGGCAACAGTTGCAGCCCTATCTGCATTTTTCTGTGTATCTGCAACCTGACAACAACAAAGAAAATGTTCTCAAATGGGTTTACTGTGATCAATCTAACTGATAACTGAGTTCAACATGTCTTTACCACAACTGCCACAAGTTGACCAGCACACCGAGTTAGCTCATCTGCAAACAGAGGTTCAGTGCCAAAAGGGTTCCTACAGGCTAAATTCTCCCCGGATTCCGGAATGTCTTTGTAAGATAAAACTGCAGCGACTCCATTTGGTAGTGATTCGGATTTGAATTCAATGCCCTTTATCCGTGCCAAAGGCTTCGTGCTATAAATAAATGCTCCATGAAGGCAATTTGCAGGAGAAGGGATGTCATCAACATAAACTGCCTCACCTGCAAAAATAGAGGAAAAAGTTTAACATACATAGCTATTTTTACAATGACGTTATTATCAAGCAAGAAGTACAAACCGGAAGCTTGTAGAGCAGCCCCAACTTTTGTAATTGGTTCACCAACAGGATAATATTCTCCGCTTATCTCTATCAACTGGTTTCCTGATGATAACAATGGAGACTTATTACTCTGGTCAGATTCATCTAAGTTTCGTTCCAATTCCAAATCCTTGAATAAGAAACCATTGTTACATCCAGTCAAGGAACTAAAGAACTCAAAAAGATAACTGACAGCCAAGCTTGATCGATAAGCAGGGTGTGAAGTACCATCTTCAGGTACAACAGCAGCTCGAACTAATTTCATTACTTCATAAAGAAGTGAAAAACTAAGAACTTTCCCAATCAGAAATTCCTCAGCCTTCCTCACTCTAATTGCATGTTTAGTCCCATAAGCTCCAAATGCCAGTCGACAGTAGTTAATCCTAATTCCATCAGAAGTATTACATGGAGAAACTTCAGCCAAGAAAGCAGCATTCAAATAGGCCAATGCACTTCCCAGTGGGCGTGGCGCAGCTCGATATGTTTCAAACAATAACACACAGTCAGCACCTGGGTAAAATTTTGGGATCTTGACACTCAAGAGCACAGTTTTAAAATCCAATGGAGGTCTTACCAAGAAGTCCTCAAACATTAGAGTTTCATATTTATCACCAGTCATCACATTAACAGTTGCACCTACTGAAATGAGCAAAGTTGCAATATCTGATGGAAACCCATTTCTCTGTGCCATAACCAAATTTCCACCAATACTCACAGAGTTTCGCACAAACCTATTCGCTACCTTTTCCATATGATCAGCAATCCGTTTGAAAACCATCATACTTCCAGAGTCATCATCTTCATTTAAAGCTTGAATTGCTTTAGAGATGGTCACAGCTGCTCCAATTTCAATACCTGTGTCATCACTCTTAAGTATTGAAAGCTCTGGCACACGTCTCAAATCAATATATATGTCATAATCCTCTATCTCCGTATAATACCCTGAGCCTGTATTACCCACAACAAGTTTCACCAACCCATTACATTTCAATAACGAAGTTCGAAGCTCATCAAGAGTAACCGGAGTGTACCAAGAGTATCTGTCCGGATCCAATAAGAACACAGTGTTCTTCAAAAACTCTGGAAATGTATTAATACAAGGATCATAACGAGGCAAGTTATCTAGCATAGTCTGTTTGGTATCTCCTTTTCTCCAGAAGGAGTTAAACCCCAAATCCTCCATATCGACATCACAAGCGAAACTTTTACAAGCTTCAGCAAGAGGACGATAGCCTGTACAACGACAGAGATTACCAGCAATAGCTTTCTCAGCTTCTGAAGCGGTAAGCTTGGAAAATTCATCAGAAGTTTTATCAGCATTAACAAGAGCTGAATAAAGAGACATGCACATCCCAGGGGTGCAAAAACCACATTGAGAAGCATGGAACCCAGCAAACCTCTGGTGAATGGAATGGAAACCGGTTTTGCTGTTTCCAAGACCTTCACTTGTGGTGATTGAACAGCCATTTATGCTGCAGAGCAATGTCAAACATGAACTCACTGTAAAATCCTCGACTCTGTCGGTTTCAGACAACACATGCACCACAGCCACCTGCAATTACAGATACAAGTTCCAAGTCCTATTAATCAATATTAAACAAACATTTAAGCATGATCAAAATAGAGTTGAAAGATAATTAATCCATTGAAGGAAAATGGTATATAGATATTTGACTTGATTAAGCCATCATTGTATAACAAAATATATCATTGGCTGGAATTATCTGAACAGGACGAGCACAATGATATAAATTTGAAAATTGGATAATACACCGTTACTATCATACTGTTTTAAAACTAATTTACTTTGGTTTTTGAGGAATGCTAAAATTGTGATTATTATGCGAAAATTTAAAATGAATAAAAAAAATTTAAAAATTCAAAATTAAATTAATAAAATTTTATTTTTATTTTTAAATCATTTAAATTTTAATTTTCATAAATATATCTTCGTACCTTCGTAAATCTTTTCTATTAACCATCTTCACATATTGGTGTAAAAAGTCTTCATAACAATAAAATTGCCATAAAATTGCCACTTGATTCATTTTTTAAAAGTCAAAATTTAAAAGATTATATTTTAAAAATTTTAAAATTGAACTATATAATATAAATAAAAATTTTAAAATAATTAAACAATGTTGTCTTAAAAAATTGTGAAAAAAATAAAAAAAAAACAAATTATTTTTAAAAAATAAAAATCAATTATGTTATATTTTAAATAAAAATTTGGTGTAAAATTTTTTTTAAAAAAATTAATGTACTTTTTCTTTTAAAAGAAATAATAAAATTTTTATTGATAAACCTAGAATATCATTGAAGTAAAACAAAATTATATATATATATATATATATATATATAATCTACCTAAATAATTATATATAATTTTAAAATATTGCTCCTAAAGTTCGCATATAATAATATTTAAATTTTAAAATTTTTATATAGTTTTAGAAATAAAAAATTCAATTTTAATATGATTATAGATTTAATTGGATTCAAATCTTAAAATAATAAGAATAATTGAAAATATTTTAACTTATAATTAAATAAATAAAAATGGATGAAATAGTTTATTAATACATGAATATCTTGTATCATGATTTCAAAATATTTTATTAATACATGAGTATTATGTAATAATTTCAAAATATTTCATGAGTATCATATATCATTATTTCAATTTATTGTTTTATATATATAAGTGAATTTTACTAGATCAATGAAAATCAAATTCGGTTTTTATTTACAAACTTGAATCAAATGATTTAAATTTAATGAAATAAATATTTAAAATTTAATTTTAATGATTAAATTCTTTTTATTTTATTTTTTTTAAAAGAAATAATATCTTAATTTTATTAACATCGATTCATAAAAGTTGAATAGTGTGTGAATTGAATGTAGTTTATGGTATTAAGCATTGGAATAGGAGTTTTGTTGAATAAATAAGTATGTTTGTTTTAGTTATCAAATTACCTTCTAAATAGTGGTAGTAGTTGAATTAATTTTAAATTTTATATTAACTATTAAATATAAATTATCGAAACTTATATAAATATATTGAAATGACAATGCTAATGGACACCATTTGATTTGATTTGTTTGGTTGAATTGAATTTTTTTATTTTATAATTATAATTATAATTGAAAAATATATTAATTCACTTCAGTTCAATCCATGTTCAGTGAAAAAAAATAATTTAAATAAATATTTAGCTTTTAATCCAATCTAAAAATGAAAATATATATTAAAATAATAAAAATATAAATTTGATTTTTATCTTTAAAATTGAATTGACTCGAATATATGGATTCAATTGATTTTTTTTCTATAATAAAATAAAATATGATTAATATTTAGGTAAAAAATATTTCTATAAATTTTATAAACAATATTTTGAATGTTAAATATTATTTTAAATATTATTATCGGATATTTATATAATTTTAAATTAATTTAAAATCAAAATATAATTCGAAAATTATGAAAATTTTTACATAAAATAAATAAATAAGTAGTAGGAAAATTTATATAAAATGGAACCAACAAAATTTAAAAATTTAAAATTAAATAACAAAATTTTATTTTTAATTTTCGAGTATCTAAAATTTTGATTTTCAAAAATAAATCTTCACAACTTTACATTTCATATACTACATTCACATCTTCACAGATCAGTATAAAAAGTTTTCAAAGAAAAGTGAAATGACCAATTTGATTGGTTTTCTAAAATTGAAAATTGAAAATTTCTTTTTTCTAAAAAATTTTCAAATTATATTATATAACATAAATAAAAATTATAAAATGGCAAAATTGAATCTACCACTATAAAGTGGTAGAACTTGAAGATCGTTGTTTGTAATGCGATGAGGCTAGTGTTGAAACAAACATATATATATATATATATATAATATTTTTTTTCAATTTTTATTTTTATTTAGTGGCTAGATTTTTCATACTAATTCATATTCATTTATAATCTTATTTATTTTATATATTGTTATTTATGTATAAGTATTATTTTATATGTTTTAATATCTATTTTTTAAATATAAAATTATTATAATTTTAATTTATATATTTAATAATATTTATTATTAAAATTACTATTAAATAGTATATAAACAGAAAATTTAATAATAATAATAATTAAAAGGAAAAAAGAAAAAGAAAAAAAAGGCACAACATAACATAATAATGATACAAACAAATCTCATACAATAGATAGAGACAGTAAGAAATAACCTTCACCACAAACAAGCTTGGGACTCTTGAAAGGAGTATTGGACATCAAGAAATGAAGTAAACTACTTCCTCTATCCTCCAATCTCGACACTTGATACTTTTGACCGTTCACACTAAACACCAAATTCTTTTCCTCCATTTTCTCTTCTCTTCTGTCTTTTCACTTTACATATACATACATATATATACACCTATCGTTCATCATCATTGATCGCGTGTTGTATTCTAGACCCCACCAAATCTTATCTTCTTCATCTTCCATTCTGAGTATTTCTTTCTCAATTCATGACACGCGAATCTATAAAAAAATTTACTGACAGACTAATGCGAATCGCATTATTCGAAAAAATTTTAATATTTATTTCAATAAATAATATGAAACATAAATTATTTATAATAATTAAAAAGAGTAATTCTGGTATTTATTTTTATGTCTATTCTTACGTGTCAATAATTGATTGATTGGATATTAATTTAGTAATAATCAATTTATTATTTATTATTAACTTTTTCATGCAATCCATATAAAAGTAGACAAGGAAAGTATAGTAGGTGATTGAGGGAAAGTCTTCTTCTTACTTTAATAGGACAATGGCATCAAACTATGAATCTTCACGCAAGTTAATTGTCTAGAATTTGATACAGACAACTAAAAAACAAAAGTGCTCTTTCTTACTAGTCGTAAACAATTAACTTTTTGAGAAAAATTTCAAATGGATTTTTTAAAGTTCAAAATAATTATAAAACTGTTTTGAAAAATATATAAAAACAAGCTTTTAAAAATTTAATTTTCATTTATTGGCTAAGTTCCAAAATATCCATAAAATTTTACAATTTAATATGTTGTGATTTATATTCGTGAATTACGATCACGTCGGTGGATGTGCTATGGAGTGAAAATTAAATTTTAAATTTTAACTTTTTAAAATTGACTTATAATTATCTATAAAAAGATTTTTCCATTATTTTAACAAGTTTTAGGGGTGAGTTTGTAAATTACCCTTTTTGAAAATTTCCACACTGCCCTTTCTTAGCGCTTAATCCTCCTTCCACTCCAACTCACTGAAATGAACAAAAATGTCACTCAGAACTTCCATCAAACACTTTCCCTTCATTTCTTCACGCTCACTTTCTTCCTCACAACTCCAAATCCACGAGAACCCGACCCGAACCCAAGACCCGTATTCACTTCTCAAACAGGATCCTATCCAAATCCTCCTCTCTCTCTGGGTCAAGACCTTCTCATCTCCAACCTCCATCACATACCCTAACCTCACCGGCTTCCTCTCGAAGTTCGACCTCTGGGTCCTCGCTTACCAACGCGCCACCGCTCACGTGACCGGCACGTTCCCGCCACGCAACGCTATCCAGTCCCACACTCTCCATTCTCTCCTCTCGCTCCAAAACGCCGTCGTTCGGTCTAATGACTTCCGTTGGCACCACAAGACACAACAACTCCTCCGTAGCCCTAATGACGGTCCCTTTTTCAAGCCCTTGTCGAAATCCAAGCTCAAGTCGATGCTTCAGTCAGATGAGCCGTGTTTTCAGGATAGGGTCGTGCAGGAGGTTTTGCTTATGGTGCTTGAACCGGTTTTCGAGCCGAGGTTTTCGTCGAAATCGCATGCGTTTCGGCCTGGGAGGAATGCGCATACGGTTATAAGGACGATCAGGAGTAGCTTTGCGGGTTACTCGTGGTATTTGAAAGGTGACATCTCTGAGATTCTTGATTGTGTTCAACCTAATGTTGTTTTGAATTGCGTTGAAAAGGCTGTTAGGGATAGGAAAGTTTTGAATTTGATCAAATCTGGACTTAAAGGAAGGTCTTTTGATAGGATTGATGATGACAGGAAAAATACTGTGGAGAAGAAAAAGAAGAAGGGTGCCACAAAGAAGAAGATTTTGAAGGAGAATGAACCGAAACCAGACCCTTATTGGTTGAGAACATTCTTTGGCTTCTCGCCTGTGGAGGCTGCAAAGGTACCCTGTTATGGTCATTGTGGGATTTTGAGTCCATTGCTTGCTAATGTATGTTTAGATGAATTGGATCAAATGATGGAAGAGAGGATAATAGAGTATTTTAGGCCTAATAAGCTTGATTCTATATGGAAAGATTCGATAAATGATGGCTGTCATAATCCTGCTTGGCCGGAGTTTGTTCCATCTAGTGGAAGTGGAAAGACTAGGAAAATGGATTATATTCGATATGGTGGGCATTTTTTGATAGGTATTCGAGGACCTAGAGAGGATGCTGTGGAAATTAGGAAGGAGATAATTGAGTTTTGTGAGAGGAAGTATGGGATAATGTTGGATGTTGCTAAATTAGAGATTGAACATATAAGTAGAGGAGTTTTGTTCTTGGATCATATCATTTGTAGGAGAATTATATACCCAACGCTTAGATACACTGCAAGTGGAGGTAAAGTTGTGAGTATGAAGGGTGTGGGAAGTATGCTTTCTGTTACCGCTTGCTTACAACAATGTATTCGTCGCTTTAGGAGGCTAGAGTTAGTGAAAGGCGATAAAGATCCTGAACCATTGCCTTGTAATCCTATGCTCTACTCGAGTCAAGCCCATACGAATTCGCAGATGAATAAGTTTCTTGAAACTATGGCTGACTGGTATAGATATGCTGATAATAGGAAGAAAATTGTCGGGTTTTGTGCTTATGTTATTCGTAGCTCCCTGGCGAAACTCTATGCTGCACGTTATAGATTGAAGTCGCGTGCCAAAGTGTACAAGATAGCTAGTCGTAATCTCAGCCAACCTTTAAGGGAGAGTAGTAATAACTCTGCACCTGAATATTCTGATTTACTAAGGATGGGGCTTGTTGATGCAATTGAGGGCGTTCAGTTTGCGCGCATGTCATCAATTCCATCTTGTGATTACAGTCCTTTCCCTAGGAACTGGATCCCTGATCATGAGCAGATGTTGCATGAGTATATTAGATTGCAAGATCCCAAGTACTTTATTAACTTGCATAAGTCGATTAAACGAAAATGTCTGAGTTTGCCTCAAGATGAGATATCTGAGATTGTGTGGGATTACAAGACTCTTGGAGTATGGAGATTACGGTCCAGTGATCCCACAGTGAGTAAAGATGAATCCCAATCCTAAGAAGAAGAAGGATCTCGACATCCATGTAATTTGACAAAAGAATTTGCTGGTTATAATTTTAGAAAGCGGTATGCATTGCATACAAACCCAAGCCAAAGATCAAGTGAACTTATATAATAGCTTAGTGTTGATTATGTAAGGTGTGTGATAATACATCCTACAGGTTGCATAATTGGCTTGTCTGTATTTTGATGAAATTTTAATATTAGTGATATGTTGGAAAGATGGAGAAACAATGCTTAGACTTGGACTTCATGAATTATTTAGATCCAATGGAAAATACCTTACATCAATAACAACATTAAGCCCACAAAGAAAAGTTGAACCAATTGAGCCTAAAACCTACCTTGGCTTCAGTTCGATTAATAAAGAGTGCAATATACACACGTCCTAATTGGTATAATGTAACAACTTAATTTTTATATTTAGTATTGAATTTAAATTTTTTAATTAATTTTAAAAAATTATAAAATAAACATTTGCAATTTTTACTTTTTATAAAAATGGATATATGTTTACGCGGACATAAATAAATAAGTCATTTTATTTTTAAAAAAAATCATAAAATATTATTTTTATTTTAAAAATTTACTCTACTTTAATAGTTTTTTTTAGAAATGGAGCAGATTAAAGAAAAAAAGAGAGAATTTGATTTTTATTATTTATAACTTGTATTTATGTAAGTAGTTTAATTTCAAAAATTTTACCAATTTCATTTTTAAAATTTTATTTTCAAAAATTATTAAATTAAATCATTTTATTTTTTAAAAAATTCTTTTATATAATTAAAAAGAATGGTCTATAAAACTGTAAAACTAGTAAAATACTAGTTTTGAAAATCAAATTTTATATAATTAAAATTTATTATAAATTTTAATTTTTAATTTTAAAATTTTACTTAATTTATTTTATATAATTTAAAATAATAAGAAAAAATCATACATATTATTGGTTTAAATACTACCATCCTTATCAGCTTATTAAGTAAATTGATGTGTAAAAATTTACAGTTCATCCAGAAATAATATGTTAAGAGTGGAAAAATTTTAAGTCGCACTCTTACCATCTAATGGAGTTGGGCTTCCTCAAACAACTTCTGCCATTTGAATGTTACATCAACACTGATTAAAAATTATAATTACCTTATTTAAAAATAATAAATAAATAGAAGTAGGACATGTTCTGTTCCAAATAAGGTGGGACTTACGATGATGGCATTCAAATTGCCAAAACTGGACGCTAACAACATTGTGGGTGACTCCCTAATAGAGTTGAGTCTGGGGGCCAGCCACCATAGAGATGCATTCAACTTGAAGATTGGCGTGGGGTCCATCTACCCTTTGCTGTGAGTGTCCATTCGGGTTGGCACCCGACTTATTAAATCCACTTCTATCCCACCGATTTAATTTATTTCCAAATTCATTTAACCCATATTATCACCTCTCGACAAAACCATCAACATTACATAAGGCAAAACCAAGGCCATCTGAATCAACAAGTCCACTGTTTTTAATATTCCGCTTACATAATAAATTATTAAATTCGACCCCACCAGACAACAACAAAAACCAGCAGCTATTAAACAAACAGCACCCCCATCACCATCAGTGTGCCCCTCTTTCAATTCTCTTATAAATTCACTCTCTCTCTCTCTCTCCCTCATCTCACAACACAACACAACACCAGCAGATAATCAAAACTCAATTCCAAACAAAAACCTTTCGATGGCTTCTCTAGTGCTGCTTCTGTCAGAGATTGTTCATCTCCACAACCCTAACTTTGTTGATTATGTCCTAGACCTACCTCCTCCTCTTGCTGTGTCTACACTACCAAAACCAACAATCCATCACCAACAACAAGTTGAAGAAGTTGAAGAAGAAGAAGATCTCCAGCATCTCAGAGTTTGTATTGAAGATGATCAAGTCTGGCCTTAGTTGTTTTCTCTTCTCATGTGTACTAGTACATATTTCTCATTCACTTGCAATTTGTTTGATTCTTCATCAATACAACACTGCTATATAACAGTATGAAAACTATTTCTATTTTAGACAACTCAACTGCAACTTTCTAAGAAGTCCCTAATTCTGTGCTGTGAAGCCATGAGGAGGATATTCAGCTTCGCTGTGAACTGATGAAACTCTCTAGTTATAGATATTTACTATGCTATCTCTAGTTATCTCTAAATCTACTATGTGTAAATATACACCATGCCACATGTACGTACACATACAAAGTTTTAAACATGGAGTCCAAAGTTTTACAAGCTCAACATTGTTTCCCCTATTAAAATAATTACAAAACAGAACCGACAGATCTTTTAAATCATTAAACTATTGACAGGAATTGTTTTACTTCACAATACTATAGTACTTGATCAACCTTCAAGCCAGTAAATACTACACCAACCTACTATCTAGATATTCAAAAACACTAAGAAGTTTCGAATTACCTTCCGGAACTCCCAACGGGAGTCGCCAGCACAGCAATGCGAAAGCAGTTTATACAGGAAAAGTATATAGACCTGCTGTTTTCCTAACAACATCTGAGTAATACTCATTGTAGTTGAGATATCCCCAGAACCGTGATAGCCCAAACTCCCCGTATTTGGGTGACTTGAGATAACATAGATGCAATTCTCTGAGGCTTTTGTTCAACTTTTGCTTTATTGCATGCACCTAGAAGAAAGAAAATGGGATGGGTAGATATTAACATCTGGGATTCATTAACAGATATCCTCATTTTGAAAAGAGAAAGCAATTAGAACACTTGGATATTCATCAACAATTTGATAATAATAGAAATTACATGGTCACCCAAACTTATTTGATAAAATCTCCATTTTGAGTGTAATTGTTAAAATTGAGCAGCAGAAATAAAGGGATCTCTATTTATGTGATATGTGGGTGTGTTTATTCACTGGTATTCATACAATAAAAGCTAAACTAGCCTTGGGATCTAGACTGACACGGTGATCCATTCTGTTTGTTAATAATAGATTCTGAATTTGAATGTCTCTAATACTATAGAGATTGAATAGTTGGAGCATAGATGTATTACGAGAATTACCTGAGATATATTTATCCTAGACAGTTTTCCTGTTAAATTGTCTTCGTGTATATCAGCATCCCATATTCCTCTTGTAAGACATGAACCAAAGTCTAGTGCACACTGCAAAATGCTCTCTATGATGCCAGCAACAGCTCGTGATTCACTAGAGAGAAAACATCTGCGTAGTAGTACATGTTATTCTATAAGAACAAAGAATAAATAGCAAAAGATGGCTAAATTTGGAATTAAAAATTAGAGTTTCAAGGCAAAAACAGATGTCTCCAATAAATAGAAAGACGAGGAGAAGGAAAAAGTAAATAAATAAAAGACAATAGATCATCATCTCTAAAGCCGATGCTTCCAACACCTATATTATGTTCTCGTAACTTACTGTATAAAAGGAAGCATGTAATTATTGTTTTTTTTTTTTGTTCAATTGTGCTACACTACTCTATTTTTCATTTGTTTTATACGATTGTTCATGATTAGGAACACACAAATATAAGACTCTGTCTCCCATCAGAGACCAAGGACTGGAACTAAAAAGGTAACAATAATGAAGTAGAAACAGCTCAGAACAAGAATAACTGAATATGATTTGTAAAGAGTAAGAACTTGAATCCCTATAAATTACAACTGTTTCTATTCCCAAAGTGAATAAGCAGAAGACCGTTTCAAACACAAGGTAAAAAACTAGTATAAGTACTCGAAAAGATGGCTGTATGCTTCCGTCTGACGGAACTCAACCAAGCATGTATAGGCATAGATAAAAACTACTTCAGATCTAATATCTAGGAAGGGTAGAGATTATGGTCATTATGCAAAACTTTTGAAGATATAATCAAGGAAGATTTAAAGGGCACAAAATAAAAGAAATTAAGAATCATTGCGCCTTGGGCCGCTTGAAGCCAACACAAGCACTTAATTTTACAACTAGTACATATGGAGCAATGTTTTGCTGACATAAAAAGTGTGTACGAGAGTCAAGAAAAGACTGGAAAAAGATCTCTCTGCATATAAACGTCACTATAATATAAACTTACATGTCTAACGAGTCATTTAAGTATGCCATATGCACAGACTCAAGATCCATCATATCTTTGACCTGCAGCAATGCGGAGCAGTAAAATATCACACACTCTGAAAACTAGAAACGGGTTCCTAGAAGCATCAGTGGTAAGACATTGCAAGAGAAGAAAATGTCCATATATATCATTACGAATACATGATGAACAATCAAAGAGATAACAACAGAACTACACAAGAACCATTGTGTTTCCAACCTTATGCTTAAGAGAATGAAGAAGCCTGCACCATGAGACATGTGATAACTGTGAATGCACATATTGCTGTAATGTGGATACAAAATGATTAACTTGGTGCCTGTCATAGGATAGAGATTCAAAAGGGCTTTAGTTACACACCATTGCAGATCAAAACCTTCATGCAATCTGAGAATCAGTAATGGGTTCTGTTTCATTATTTATTCTACCAAGAAAGATGTCTTTCTATCAATTTCGTAATTCCTAATTTTGACTTTTGACTATTGGTAAATTTTGTCACTGATATGGTGCAGAGTCGCTCGTCTATATGATTATATCAATGGAATGGGATAGAGGAAAAACCAAAAAGAAGCAAAAAACTATTCTAATTTTCAAAAACTAGAAAACATGGCACTTGACGTAGCTCTGGTAGAAATGTGACAGGAAATAAGTATCGTTACAATAATTTAAAAACAGTTAATGTCCTTCAGAACATTGCTCTTCGAAGGTACATTAGAAGTTGAGATGTAACAAAACAAAACAACTATTAATAATGAGATAGATGTAGGCAAGAGAAATGTTCCATTTACCTCAGTTTCACCAACAAATTCAAATGGCCTAATTCTCTTTTGTATTGTGTGGAATGACGATCCTGATTGATGAGCTGCATTAAATCCTATAAAGAAGGTAAACACCATCTTAGAGCAGTCCAATTCAATTTAAATACTCTAATAGGAAGTAAAGAAATCAAGCAGTGTCTAAGAGCTGGACCACAAAACGATGCGAACAAAGGAAAATCCACTGAGGACCAAAAGTTAAAAATAAAAACAAAGAAGACACTGAAGTCTAAAGGAGAAATAAGCCAGATAAAACAAGAGCCATGTGCAAATGAAAAAACACTTCACAGAATTGACATAAAATAGAATGCTAATAACGGATAAGAGAAAAAAGTTACAGAAATAATTTTATCCAATTCTTCCCTAATTAGAACACCAAAAAATATGTGCACTGACAGCTGACAAATTGATGATCTATGAATGAAAATTTAACATGCTATGCTGCCAGGTTCAATAGCTCATGCAAAGCATAGTGAAAATGGTGACATTAAGAAAGACCAGACCAAGGGTACATGGTATGATACTATCTACATTGAAATAAGACATTTATAAGAAAGCGCACCTTCAATGAGCACCAAACATCATTCACAGAAAACACAGCAAGCTTCAATTGTATAAGAAAACTGAAGATGTCGGCATATATTTTCAATGCATCAGGAGTCAAAACAATACTGATAGGCCAATCAATGCGATAGCCCAAACCCAGAAAGTCAAAGGAACGAATTCCTGCAAGTTTAAGAAGGCAACATAGAAAAAGGATGATAAGACAAAGAGAGTAGACAACCGAAACAAAAACATCACAGGGCTTGAAATGGTAAAAAATGGTACCAGTTTCTGCAGTAGAAAGAGGCATTTCATGTCCTTTCAAGTACACAAATAATCTGTCCTTGTAATGATCCATCTCACATGAGGACCTCTGAACTGACAATTCCAGGAATCCTTGAATTTCTGAAACTCTATGATCAGGCTCTGTAACACACGACTGCTGCAGTTTCAAACAAAAGAAAGCAAAGCAATAAGAAATCGTTATTAAAAATAATGAATAAAAAAAGATTATACATGACGCCGAAGGGACATGATGAGTAGGTCTGCCCAATCTGCTAATTCCATGAAATGATACTGCCGCAAGGACAACAAATGTCCTCGCAAGTCAAACCCCTCTTCTAGCAATTTGATTGTCAATTTGCTGACATAATTATATCTGACATTTTGTTAAGTCCACTTGCCAGCAAAAATGTTTGCCTATGTTTTAACCTCAAGTAGGATCATACTGATTAGATAAGAACCACAAGTAGAAATACTTGCCATAAACATACAAGCCTGATAATGCGGTCGAGTTAGAGTAGAAGAGTAAAAGAGTACAACTTTGACCATTCCAAAAAAATCACATACATCACATAAGAAACGACCTCCTGAAACAGTCAAGTATGATCAAAAGTCCATATTTTCTGCAAACACATGTTTGAACAAATAAAATAGCTAATGTAGAGCATAAAAATACAAAACAATCAACTGTCCAACTGCCAATTCCAGTTGCACCTGATATTTACACAACTGATCATTGGTGGACATATAATTACCAAGCAAAGTTTGATGCCTTGCTATACATATGTAAAAGAAATAAGCAGATGGTTAAAAAGATACATAATTAGATGACAAAAAATGTTAAAAGAAACCATAGTTAAGGATACTGGAGCAGAATTTCCTGCAACAAGCATTTGTCAATGATGAACTCAAGTGGTGTCTCAAAGATGGATGTAAAATCCTGTGTAAGATCTCCAATATTATACTTGTCAGCAAAACTTGATACAAAAAGCAAACTCCTCCAACTACTTCTACCAGAGATGTAGGTTGAAACAGCATCACTATTGCCATCCTTCAATTCCAAAGAAGGATAGATACATGAAACTTTACTACTGTCAATTAGGTTGTCAATAGAACCATTATCTGGTTCACTTGGAATGACCAACCCAACACTGACAGCAGAATCAGTTGAGCCCTCATTCAGTACGTATTCAGTACTGTTTGTGAGTTTTTCTATAGCTACCTTGAAAGGATCTTCTACTGAAGAAAAATCAAAACAAGGCAATGAGCGTACACAGTCTACATTACATATTTCATCTGGCTTGCTCAGTAGGAAGAGAGCTTTTCTGGTCAACATTGGGTTCATACTTAAAATATTGCTTTCACAATTAAGTTGCCCTTTCTGCATCATAAAAAAGGTTGAAGTGGAATGACTGTTTACTGACTGAACTGCACTTGTTATCCCAGACTTTAAAGGATTGTTACAATCTCCCAGATTAGCTTCAGAAAGTTCTATGCCAGAATCTTCTGGCTGCAGCTCCAGGTCATTTCTGTAACCTCCGACGTCAAAAGGATTATTTAAAAGGCTTCTAAGTGGCCAGCTCTTATAAGGTAGGCCACCTGCATACTGAACATCTCCACACAAGAATCTTGAATCCTCTAACTTAGGCTGGAGACCCATGCTGCTGAAAATTGTTCTCTGATGCTGAGAATCCTTAATATGAACAAGTGAACCCTTTCTTTCAGGATTTTCATGAGAAATACTATCGATATTCACAGTGCTTGCCGTCTGCAGACTTTTTTGTAATGTGTTGCTAGGAGCATATGTGGACAGGGTTAAATCAGGCAAACATGAGTTTTTCATCACCGGTACATTATTATGATGCTCAATCAACTTCTGAGATTCAGTGTGCTCTTCAGCACCACTCAAAGATGAAGATGAAGATGCCTCAGAAGTGTCATCACCATAGATGTCCTCATCATTCAAGCTACTGTCATCAAAATCCTCATCACCAGCAGCCCTGAGACAAAGAGGAGCAAAGTCAAAAGATTAAAACAAAGTAATCAAGGAATTCACATAACTGAATACACTTAACTAGAGTACAAAGTAAATCACAGCAGAGATCAAGAGTGTGAACAGCTCTCCAGTCACATGCAAGCAAGATATGGTACAAGGACATAGAGATTATACACATTTGAGCGTCTTTCATCAGCTGCAGAAGTAGCAATCATCTTGTCATTCAACTCCGCCATATCAAGTGCTTCACCATCCATTCCATTGGCAAAGAAACTGACTTCTGGGCTGTCTAGCACAACCTAGAAAAGTGAATTGCTTCATGAAAAATAAACCGAGCTAACTTCATTATAAGAGACTATGCATGTTTCCTAAATATGTTGCAAGCCCTATCCCTGATTGGCAACTGATTTAGGCATCTACAAATATGATAGATAAGGCGCTCTAACTAACACACATTCCAGAAGGTTTTACTGCTTTATAGAAGTGCAAAACCAACATCTACCTTCCATTTTCTCCATAATTTTACATTGACTTAACAATATCAAGCGACAATTGAGAACTCAATAGTGAAATAGAAAAGATGGCAACTTACAAAGCACTTAACATGTAAAATCACATAATGAACGAGCAGTACCCATTAGAATGTTAACAATGAAACCCATATGCGCAAATTTTTATTTTTTTTTTCAATCAGCTAGAAGCAAAAGACCATAAAAACCTCTACATAAACAGAGACTTAATATCAAAACAAAATTTTCTTACAAACAACTCTCAAATTCTGCATCTTAGCCTCAAACAATTTTTGCTAATATCCAACTTGCGATGGATCTAATATATATTAGTAATGTTCATGTCCACAAACATAAAAGTATACAAACTGCATTGTTATTGTATCTAAACAGCATTTTAATCAACTCAGTCCAAGTTATCTGTGCTTTATATATAAATAAGAAGGATAGGATAAGAAACTTCAGTTATTCAAATTTGACGTGATGTAAAATCAAACCAAAAGAAAGCAACAAAGGAATTATTCGAACCTGTTGATAGTTAAATTCCAACTTGGTTATAAAATTTTCAAGCTTGTCCTGCATCTTTTTATAGTAACTCTTTCTTACAATAATCATAGCTTCAACGATTTCTTTCTTGAAAATAATTGGAGACGCATAGAAGGGATGATTAGCAGAGAAAGCAGTATAGCATGGAAGAAGATCAACGTAGCTGTGGTTAGCAGAGCATAATTCAAGCAACTTCATTACAACCTGAAGCTGCTGACCAGCCCTGACCAGTGGAATCAAAAACTGCTTCAAGAAACAAGGAATGGAAACTCCATTTCGCTCCTAAGAAGAACCAAAACACAAAAATAGTACAAACAACAAAAAATCAATTGAGGTCTATAGATAGACTTAACATATAACCGAGAGCAAAGATGGATTCATATTACCTTCACGTTCATTTTATCATCAGCATATTCAACAATGAACTCCTTAAAAGGATCATTAATCTCAGCTTTAAAAATCCAGGACCTAATAAACTGACAATAAGGTTCACAGGATCTGAGGAAGAGAAACTTGAGTAAGCATCTATGAGCAGGATCAGCAACCTGCACCAGAACAAACAATTTAATTCACTCCGAATCACAACGACCACAAATTCAACACACATCCAGAGCCTAAACTGCTAAAACCTGCCAATTATCACCTGAAGTTGCATATACAAATAACTGAGCAGATCTCCGCCACGGAAAAAACCTCGAAAAGAACCAGAACCACAAGGTACATTGCACAAATTCGCAACTACCTCAATTTGGCACCTTAAATTGGAAGTATGCGAGTACAATTGCAACAACGTGAGCTGATGACGAGAACCAGAAGAATGTCGTAAAGCGATCGATTCATACAACGTATTAAGCGAAGAAATATATCCTTCTAGAACCTTGGCGACAGCAACAGCAAACGCCTGATTGACGAGGCTGTATTCCTCGTTTTCCTCGTCTGCATAGGATCTAAAATGATCGACAAATTTAAACAAATGGAAAACTAAGGAACCTGAGGAGGCAATTGATTTGAGAATGTTGGACAAAGCGAGAGAAGTTGTATTCGTATTGGCTAGGGTTTGGATAGTGAGGAGAGCTGACTCCACGCCTTGGAGTGCATTCAACGCTAGTTTCACCTGCTGTTGAAAACATTAAGAGGCGTGTTAGTGAAAATGGAAGTGAAAGAGGAAGTAGAGATAGTGAGAGTGGTTACAGAGAGAGAGGAAGAGGTGATGTCGGAGAAGAGATGGATTGAGGAAGAAGAAGAGAATGAAGAGGAGACGGAGGAAGGAGGTGTTCCGGATTGGGAAGGGATTGATTCCCAAGTAGTTGGAGGAGGAAGCCATGGATCTTCTACTTTCACTTTGTCTAGTAGAACTGATACAAACGCCATTCTGATGTTGCTGTTGTTGATGATCCGGCGCGCTTTAATTTAAAAAAGGCTACGCTTCTGCGTGCGTTCTCTCTCTCATCTCTTTTAACTTCGTTAAATGCATTTCTCTTCCCCCGCATTTTATTTACTTATACGTCGTCGTTAGTAGTATTGTCCCGTAAAGATATTATAAGCAATCGATCGGGGGAAAGTGAAAGGTTATTTTACAATTGGTGCGATACCATCACAGGTTAAAATCCCATTTTGAACCATAAACATAAACCATAAATGCAGGGTTTCCATTGGTTTCCCTGCTACGGGCAAAAATCAGCAAACATGATCATCATCCACAATCTCAGCACAAAAGAAAGTAGAAAAAGAAAGTCAATATAAAGCCCAATTGCCTGTACACTGTCATTAAACCAGCCATAAGTATCCAAAAAAGGCAAAAGGCCAAAAGGCAAGACAGGCAACAAAGCAAACCTCCCTAAACATGAAGTACAGCTCAAAGGCATAATAGAGGGCCAACTTACTTTCTTCTACTAACCCTACTACTAGATATAATATCTTTCTACCATGCAAAGGTTATAAAACCACTACAAGTTCTGGCACCTTTGCCTGAAACTATATATACAGGCCTGAGCTTGAAACTATAACGTCTTGTATTTATATAAAATTCAAAAGACCAACACTCTCAACAGCCTGAGAGCCTCTCAACAGAAGAACATAGAGTTGCGCACGTTCTCATTCAAGGTAGGCATCTGGGGGACAGGGACTGGTCCAGCTGATGTTGTTCCTCCATGGCTAGATGATGTCTCTGACATTTCTTCAAACTTCATGAATGTGCCCATCTGGCTAGCAGCCAAGTGGGCATAGCAGATGGGAGCAACTGCAGTGGCAAGAAACCAGAATTAGAATGTTGCTACATATAATAAAACAACAAAGTACTGGTATCTGATGTATGAGTTAATGAAATATGATAACTTACCAACTGAGATGGCAGTAGTACTTCTCTGGTACCTGCAATGACAAAAGGATAATTCGTCATTCCAGTCTCAAACTTCAAAAAAGAAGCAGGTGTGACTAAACTAGAAGAGTCAAGTACTTACACATAAGAGAGTGAATGAACAAGTTCTTGTAGATCATCAGCAGAGAAGCCAATCTCATCATACAAAACATGATAATGAGTTGGCCTTGTGGTACCCTACATATACAATTACATAGTTAGATATGAAAAAATGTACATACAGAATAATGGAACACATCAAAAGCTCTGTAATACTCACAATCATTCCAGCATGTGCACACAGATAAAAGTCATTGTTCTTTGGATGACAGATTTTGTTGTCAATTATAGTTCCTGCAAACGCAGCAGCATCAAGATGACAAGATTATTACTGATACCACAATAAAAATAACTAAAACCAACCTGGCAGGCAGATTACCTGGAGGCACATTGTCTGGAGACCCAGACTGAAAGAACTTGGTATGGTGATTCTTTTGTGCTATGATTATAGCAAACTTCGGATTCCATTTTTCATCAAGGAACTTGCATGCCTGAAAAAATCAATATAATTATGTGTTTGAAAAAGGCTAGCAACTTTTTATCCAACTAATTTCGAAAGGTACTAATCCAACCTCTATGATCTGATCAAGTTCGATATTCAACACCTGGTTGAACTGAGACTCGCTGACACCGTCCCTAGATAAACAAACACAACAATCAGCAACTCAACAAGGCACATATTTATGTAAGCAACCACAACTACCCAACCATGAAGAGACAACAAAGGACTTCAGCGGTCAGCTTAAGATCATACATAACTAACTAATTTTAAAAAATTAAAAAAAATTAAAAAAAAAAAAAACACCCAAACACGAATCAAATGTGGCCTCAGTACACGTACCTGAATATGATGATTTGATCAGGCTTTCTCTTTCCAGAACTTAGATAGAAGTCCAAAAGAAGTTCCCTAAATTAGAAGAATTACAACAATGACATGTCAGAACAGCAGGAAATTTGAAACCAAAAATATACCTGTCCAGAACCCACATGTACCAAAACCACTCACCCAACATTAACACTAAATTGTTATAAATAAAAAAATAAAAAAAAATAAAAAATAAAAAAAATGAAAATATAACAAAAACAAGGACTCCAAACATGAAAAATAACCACCTATTGCCTTAGCTAAAAACTGGAAAACAGCAAACCTTATAATTCCGTTGTCTTCTTTGTCAGAAACTTTCTTAAACAAAGAATCAATCATCTCAACCTTTGGAGACTGAGTACGTACAGCTGCTCTGTATTTAGAAATCAAAGGCCACTGCCTGGAACTAACCACCTGATAACAGAACAGGAAGCCATAGCATAATCAACATTTGTTCCACATAAACTGAAACTCTATTTCAAGAAAAACCTATAAAGACTGAATAACAAAACAAGGGCGTGAAACAAGATACCGCAGCAATTGATGGCACATCAGAATGACCAGGAGATCCATGTGACACATCCATACCAAGGATGATGGAAGGGGCTTTAGAAATTATAGGCATAGAGGGTGATCGCTCAATAGCAAGCAATTGATTTAAACCACCAAGCTGCAATGCCAAATATAGTTTAATATAATCCAGAAAAAAAATATATATTATGCCTAAGAAAATAGGTCTAAATAATGTTTTACCTTGGCATTAATCTTTAGAAGAACATTAGTGAGGTACTGATCATTGACCCTCATAGGAGCAATACATTGGGTGACAATTCCAAAATCAGAAAGATTTTTCTTCTTCCATGGCCCTAGAATTTTAATCAAGTACTTTCGTCAGAGGCTCATAGAAAAAACTATGGGCATTGTACAATAATAATATTATTACTAGGATTAATAATAATAATAATAAATAAATAAAAACTCTAACCATAGAGATCACAATTCTTCCTCTCAGGGAGTAAGCAAAGGAAGAACTGTGGTGCCCCTGGAAGTCTAGACTGAACCTCTGCAAACATTTTATCGACGCGAACCAGAGGTGGGGCGCGCCTGAGCTGTGGATTCTCTTCAAAGACATCAAATGGTTCATCTATGCGCTGCAATAATGTGATGAAAACAAAAAATATATATATATCAAATGGGAAACAGGTGAAGAGGAAACAGCTTTCAATAAAAGAAGTCAACAAAAACTTACTATTCCTTTCATATCTCCACACTTGATTAGATCTCGGACAAGGCTGCGTACATCACAGCGAGCCGAAAAGTTTATCACTGCCCAACGTTCAATCTTGGTTGGTTCAACCAATTTCTGGAGAAACATTAGAGTGTAAGATAAAAATCGACAAACCGAATAACAATCAATGAAAGTGAGTAAACCAAAACCTTGTGGTTGAAATTCCAACGTCCATTTCTGGCAAAGAAATCTTCTCCATTACCACATTTTAACTGTGGATAATAATCAATCAATCAACCACTATGGAGATCTAATCGTCAAACAATTACATTAAAGAGACAGACTATGAGTATACCTTTGGAGCTTGAAGAACGCGACCTTCCACTTGAGCAAAGCTATTGCTGATTGAGATGCCACACGACCGCAGCATTGGTTCTGCATCATACCTGCTATTCTTCAGAGCCTTCAAGGAAAATCATAGACGTTAGCTCAAACATACAAAACCAAGCAGCACAGGAACAGTACTGGTATGCAGACAGATTTACATTAGTCAAAGCATTCATTCTCTCTTGAGGCTTCTGTCTGGATTTCTCCACCAGTGATGCCCTCTGTAGAGTTGATAGCGCTTTCGTGTAGCGTTGTAATGATACCAACTCACACAGCTACAAAGTACAAGGAAAAAAATATAAAGAACACATATCAATACATCATATACAAGTCAGAGAGCCAGCAAACCAAAACATGCAAATTCACCTCAAGAGGAATGTAAGTTGGACGCTTTGGCTTTCCAACATTGATGCAGGGTAAGTCCCCAGAATATCGCAGCTCAATATTGCGTTGATTAACAAAGTAGTCGTAAACACTTATTTCTAGAGTCTGAGCCTCACCATCATCATTCTTAGAGTCTCTCTGCTTCATAGAAAACCTATAGTAAACCATGACAATAAGTACCAGATACACCAATAATAATGAAACAGTAGCAGCCTAACAAAAACATCATAATCTAAATGCACATATACAAACAAGTTGACCACGTAAATGCTTACATTTGCTCTTTACAAGTTTGCTCACTCAGTCCAGTGATTTTGTATTCTTGATTGGAGGGCATTGCCTTGATCCTCAGATTTTTAAGCACCCGTTTGGCCTATTTACAATAATACATTACAATAATACATTAATTATAAAATTGTTCAGAACAGATCAGCTCAAGTACAGAGAAATAGTTGATGTTACCTTGGCCCAATCGAGTTGAAAAGGATCTCTGACATTTTGGTTAGCAATTAAAAAGTCAACAACAGGACCAGGCTGTATTATCATTGTCGTGGAAACATCTGGAAAAAAAATAATTAAGCATAGGCTAAAACTAAACTACATTTTGACAAAAATATTGAAATAAGTTGTATAGGCTTCTAACCAATATTCAACGACAAGCCTCCCTGAGTAGTTCTAAAACTAGAATGAAACCCTCTGCACCCAAGAACGCCCCCTCCAACATCAGCATAGTTCTTTGGATCATTGAAGAAGAAAGATTGGCGTACAAGGAGACAACCCCTGCAAACAGATCAACAATTAGGAATAATAGGCAACCATGAATCCACACAATTAGATTACAATCTCTGTTTAACTCACTGTTTGGCAGCATGTTGTCTCAGTATAATGTCTAACACTCTCAACGCCTCCTGAGAATTTTCTGATTCCTGACCACGCAAGGCATTAGCAATCGCCTGCATGGGAATTTTCGCAGCAAAGCTAATCTCCACTTTGTAAGACTTAGACTGATATGGTCGCCTCATTCTCTTTCTATCACTATCATTATCATGACCTGGACTTGCATTGCCATTATTCCTGTATACACAAGATGCTGTTAATACTTCAAACAAAAACAATAGAATAAAAAATATTAAAAGTTGTATGACACACCTATTAGAAGATATATCCTCAAGCACCACAGTAAACTCAAGTTTGTTACGTGGCAGTGAACCAACAGTGAACAAGCTTTTTTCACCATCATAAGCAAAATCTTTGCTATCCAGTTCAGATTTATATGTCTCTTGTACCCTGTCTATCACTTTTCTTCCAACACCCTTACCTTCAACTGGACGGCCATCTTCATAACAAATGGAAACCTGATTTCACAACATAAGTAAAATCATCTTAACTTTTGCAATTATTCTTCCAAATAAACAATCAAACAAGTAAGTTTTATCCTACACTGTAATGGAAGAAGTTTCCATCAGCTTTAGTAACATTGACTTTAAAATGATTTGTCAGCAGAGTTATCTTTTGTCCTTTAGATCCAAGGCCACGCCTAGACATAGGAACTCTGGCCACCTTTTTCTTAGGTGCCTCGGTGTCCACCTTGATTGGAACAAAATCTGTCGGCATAACTGGTGGAGGAGGGGGCAAGGCATCAGCTGCTGCCCCATTACCTGACTGAGCTCCATTTCCATTTCCTTCATGAGCCCCATTCCCTGCACCATTACCTGCTGCGGACCCATTCCCTTCCTGGGCCACCTTTGCATCAAGCTCACCTGAGTCCATATCCTGAAACATCAAGAACAAAAATGAGTTTAGCATTTTGAGGAAAAACACAAACACCGTTACTAGCAAGGAACTAACCCTCAGAACATGAAACTATGCAAAGCAGAATTGTTTTCTTTCACAAATCTGGACTCTAATGAAATTCTAACAATAAATGCATGAACTATGGTACCCTAGGCACATCAATATTCTCTGTTCTATTCATCATATGAATGCACATTTGGAATTTATATAATGCAAACAACATGCACATAGGACAACAAACATGAATATAACATGAAACATATACCAGAAAACCTTCAAATGTTAGAGAAATGCTAACTAACTAGTTATAGAACTACTAGTTATTTCGAATCTATGAACAGAGTCAGCAGCTACCCATAGAACTACTAATTATTTTGAAACTATGAACAGAGTTAACCTCAAAACACTAAAAATACATAACAGACCAAATTCCAGTAATCAACAAAGAAAACAGTCAACGCTGAACATAAGACTCTTAATCTGCAGTACTCCAACCAAACAAAACAAAATATATATGAGATCTAATAGTTTAAATTAAAAAAGAAAATAAAAATAAAAAAATTAAAACACTACAAAGTAAATAATCAGGAGCCAAACAGACACATAAACACAACTTAACAGTGGAGTAAATACCTAACACAAACAGCAGAACAGGAACTCAAAGCAGTTAAACAGGAACTCAAAGCAGTTAAACAGGAACTCAAAGCAGTTAAACGAACATACAACAACAGTAACAATCAAACAAGCAAAACAAGCCCTAATAACAACAAAATCCACTTCTGAAAACGTAACATCAGCACAAAATATACAAACATACTTAAAAAAAACACAGACACAGCCGTGAAACCAACATGCAACAAAATAAAACGACTAAACTCACAAAAACTAGAGAGCAAACCACAATCCAGTGAGTTCTCTGCACCAAATCACAAACAAGCGAACACAGATCTTCATCAAAGTCAACAAAACAAACATGCAACAACAAATAACAATTAAACACTGCCTGATAAAACATAATCAGGCTGATTCCTCTGAACAAAACAGACACAAACGAGTAATCACAGATATCATCACCAAAACATACACAATCATGCTTCAAAAACAACGGCGCCTCCATCTTCCACAACATGTTTCGAAATAAAATATAACAGAAAATTAAGAAACGACAGAGTCACAAACAACTCCAAACACCGCCAAAAATGAAAAGAAACAAAATTCACAGTCATAGATCTAAGAATGAAAGCGAAATCAAACATAAACAACATCTGCATTGCCAAAGTAGAGTGAAAATATACCTCACCGCTTGAAGTTTTCGACAAACCCTAACTACAGAGAGTCTTGTTCTTCGATGAGTCAAAACAGACTAACAAGAAGAGAGAGTGAGTGAGTGTGATTTTTAATTCTCATTATAGGATTAAATAGTACTCTCAACAACCTCATGGTGTGAGGTGATCACAACCGTACACGTGTCCATGTAGTGTGTTTATTTTATAGGGGTAGTGCAACGTAACACTAACTCGGTCATCGAACCGCACGCTCTCGCTTTATGAGACCATTAGGCTATGTCTCACCTCGGTTTTCTCGTGACATTTTATTTACCTTTTTTACCCTCGTTTATCTGGCGTAATTACTTTTCACTGCTGAGTGCTTGTGTGGTGCCTCCGCCAGCTGCAATCCATTATGGTGGGCGTGGAGTACCGGTCATTTTTGTCGTTTTGTCATTCCATGAATATTCCAATATATTGTTTTTTCAAATACTGGTATATTAATAGGTTATAAAAATATTTTTCAATTTATTAATATGTTTTACCAAACAGTGATTTTAAAAATATATTATATATAAATATATATTAATTAAGTTTAACAATACGAAATCAATTAAATTTACATAAATACTAAATTTAAAGATTTTTATAAATTTAAATAATTAAATATAATTAAAATTATATATTAAAATATTTTATAAAATAGTCGACGGCACATTAAAATTAATTAAAATATAAATTATATTATGGTATATTAATAACTATAATTAATTATGTAAAATAAATTAATTATATATTTTTTAATAAATTTATTTAATTAATAAATTTAATATTAATTTATTTTATTAAATAAAAATATTTTAAACTAATATTCAGATCAAAATTATCATCAGAGAGTATATAATAAAAAAATTAATTGAAATTTAATATATTCAAATTTTATAAAATAATTTTTTTATTTTTATATAAATAAATTATTTAAACTTCTAAAATTATCTGACATTATTTTGAAGAATGAAATGATGTATGACCGGTGACCGGTTGCAGCACCGGAGTGAAATATACGGTAGGCGTAGGATAGCATGACTTCACTATAACGGTTTTTGATTCGCTTCGGATTCGGTTACATAAATAGGATTGTCTGCTGAGCAGACGTAATTAAATTCAAATTTTTATTAGTATATGGGAGATGTCTCGGTGACATGTCTGTGACACTAGGCAACACTGTTTTGGTTTTAGCAGTAGGAGAAGCTTCCGTGGATAAAAATAAAAATTCCACGTGCACTCCTCATGCATCTCTCAAGTGACGTGGAAGGATATAAGGGTAGGTGTGGGTCCCACGAACCCCACTCAATATTATTTTATTTTTATTATTATTTTATTAGTTTTAGTTTTGTAGTCTGACATAAAATATTCTGAAACTTTGAAATGCGACAACGACATTATCAAAATCATTTTTAAATTTGAATGTGATTGTGAATGTAACTCCTACATGCCATCATTACCTTCTGATCAAGTATTTTCAATAATTTCCATTTCAATGTTCAATCATATTTTTCACTTTTTAAAAATATATATTTTTTATTTTTTATTTTTTACTTTTTACGTAATACTATTATGTTGAGCATTAAATTGTATGATACAGAACAATCTGAAATTATTTAGAACCTGATTAATACTTAGTTATAGAAATAGATGCTTGTGAGAGTTTGTGAATTGGAACAATTGGCCATTTTCTAGTTCTTCTTGCATTTTATCCAATTTCTTGTTGTCAATGGGCTTTTTATGATTTTGTAGTAGTGTGACACGTGGAGTACCACTTGTCAAACTTTGTTTTTACTAAGTCTTGGTTTTTTAACACGTGTGCTTACATTTGTCTATCGATAAACAGTCCAAGATTTCAATAATTAATTAATGTCCACCAACAAAATAGCTCAATATTATATGCATTCATCCAAATCCCAGGCAAGCGTGCATCAAAATCGAAAATACAAATCCATCAAAATACTACGAGTCAATCGGAACCTAAATACCTCGGCGCAATAGCAGAATTACTGGGTTGTGAGAATGCTTAAAATAAAAAATTATAATTTAAATGATAATTTTTAAAAATTGAAGCCTCTATTAACAATGATTTCATAAAATATAATTATACATATATTAATTTTTAAATAAATATTCATAATAGTTAAAGAATTTTAGTAGAATTTTTATATAATATTTGTAAATAATTTTTATATGGTAACTTATATTTAGAGAATTTTTGAAAAAAATCTTTATAATCCATTTGAATTTAGTTATAATTATTTTTTACATTTTATATTTATCTTCATGTTTAACATATCTAATCACTTTATTTAAGTTTACATTATTAATAACAGGATTATCGTACTTGTATGAGTTTCATACTAAATTTCGGACATATTTTCATTTTCTTTAATATAGTATGAGTTTGGAAAATTTTAAAATGGTGTGGGATGAACTCTCATACAACTCTAATAGTTAGGGCAGTCTCTTCGATTTTTCGATAATAGAAGGCTTCAATTTTCCTATCTCTTACTTTTTGGAACAAGGAAGGCTTTGACACTCTTTACCTTTCAGGTGAACGATAAGTTTTTAAATGCTCATTTGGACTTTAGTGCTGGCTGAAGACTGTGGCTTATTTAGTACTAAAGATGAATTGATAACCCACAACATAATGCATTCTACCCAATAAGACAGGTATCCTGGATCCCGCTTTAAGGAAACGAACTATATTATCAATAAATAGAGTACATCTCGTTCATTAAAATTAGAATAGTCAAACAAACTCCTACACAAGCTCCCAACGGTTCATTCATCTGAGTGTGTACTGGAAGCATGATTACTAGAACCATGATTTCGCAATATTTTGTTCATTAATCGCTCTCGACGGTTTATTCATCTGAATGTGTATTAGAATCATGATTTCGTAATATTTTGTTCATTAATCACTCCTGAAATCTTCATTTTCGTGTAAATAACATTTCATTTTCACGACTATGTTTACCCTTATTGCGAGGCAGGAAAATAATCAAAGATAAAAATCGGAGTTGTGAGCATGGAACTCCACCAAATATGGATACCTTTTCACTTTAATCACTACAAATATTGTTGTTTTATATTATAATTGTGGAGTTTTACTTTTTCTCACAAAAGATTATATATACTTATAGGCATAAGGGTTTTAGAAGCCCCTGAATTTTGTCTATATTTTTAAAGATAGTCTTTCAACTATACGGAGGGTCAATTTAGACTTTCAACTTTCAAATGGTGGGTCAATTAAGCAAAAGGACTTAATTGACCCATCATTTGAAAGTTGAAGGTCTAAATTGACCCTCCATATAGTTGAAGGGTTATTTTTAAAAATATAGTCAAAATTAGGGGCTCCCGAGACTCTTATGTCATATATATATATATATATATATACACATTGTTGTTGGCAAGCTTCACCAAAATGTAAGTGTTATACCGTGCATGGTTTTTTGTTGATTATTGTAAATAATAAACATAGACAGTCCTTTCTTTTTATTTATTGTGCAAAATCCACTTATTTAGTGTATCATTAAAAGAGTCATCTCTTTCACAGAGGTTGTGAGAGTAGTGTCTCGTTAGCGTATTTTTCTATGGTCAGGATAATGCGGCCCATGTAGTATGTCGGTGAGGTCGATTGCTTTTCATTGACATTAGGAGGAAGAGCGAATAGAATGTATTGAATGATTTCACGAAAAATATCACATATTAGCAAATACAATCGTGATTTAGGAATACTCTAAGAATATCAAATTGCTTGTCGATTAGGATCAGAAGCATTTTGATGTGAGATCATGTTAACCTAAGATGTATTCGAAATGAATTTCGAATATTCTCTCTGTGTTTTGTGATGGAAAATCTGATTCATTAGTCATATCGATATTAAATAAATATATAACAAAAATGCAATAGAGGTAAAGGTATCTAACCTTGCGCCATTGCCAAATTTCAGATATGATTAGAAAAACCGTTTAGAACTCTGACCATTAAAATTTTTCAGATCACTCAATTCGTCACAATATGGGATTGTATTTATGTGTTGAAAATTGGTGCTCTAGGACCTTGAAGGCTTACTATATTTATAGTGGATTTTATCATTAAAAAATTCCATTATTTAGCAAAGTGGAAACATAGGTAGGTGAGAAGTTACTTAGTATTGCTTTAAGTATATATCTGTCATGAATATAGTGACAAAAACTAAAAAGAGAGATTAAAAAAAATGTAATCATCATCTATGTTTAAAAAAAGAAATTCTTATCACCATACTCGATCAAGTAAGGGAGCATTCAAGTCTTAATATTACATATAAGAACTCCCACATCAAGCAACAATATCATGACATGTTAGTTTAAATGCATGACAAATATAAGATGCATAATGAAACATCTAAAAAATAAGCATATTATCTCACAAATATAACATGCATAATGAAATGTCTGGAAAATAAAAAATAAGCATGTCATCTTAAAAAAAAAAAAAGAAAAAAGTTTACGGGAAAAAAAATCTTAATACAGTAAGTTTAAATAAAAATGTCATGATGATAATATGAATGATCAATGGTATCAATGTGTTCAATGATCGTCATTTGGTCTCTCTAAATTCTCAGGTCATCGTCTTACTTATCATCACAAGTTTTACTCGGCCTAACTCCACTATCAGATGTTGTCTTCATGGCGATAAAACCACTGTCACTCAGCTGCAAGGCTGTGTAGTAACCAAGAAAGCAAGATAAGTCCCCGGAAGCATAATAAGTAGTGTAACACGTGACTAATAGGAGCAGGGGTATACTCGTTGATAGAAATAGTGTATCCTAAACTGATAAGAGTATAACCATTGGATGTAGGAGTATACTCAGGTGGGTGAATGAGAGAATACTATGGTGGGTGAATGAGAGAATACTATGGTGGGTGAATGAGAGAATACTATGGTGATTGAATAAGGAAATACTCTAGTGAACTGGATATCTCTGTAAGAATCTTCGAACTCGAATCAGGAAGACTAGCCATCATACTTCTAAGACAACTAGATGAAGGATCAGCAGGTATCACTTGAGAGTGTATACGAGTAGTATAAGGTGTATCCTCACGATCCTCCTCACCCTCAATATCATCATTTATAGAACTACGCTCAATCCCTTCATCATTCCTGACAATTGGCTCGTCCTCCGGGATGATCACGGTCTTAGGATTTGGAAGTTCAAGTGGGATATCTATTTCAACGTCATCCACATCGCAGGGAAACATGCATATATGGCGAAAGCACATCGGGCGGAGGTAAATCCTTTGGTAACCTCTAAAGGGTTTACCTTTTCTAGACGAGCTGCAAATATCAACGCTAGTCGTATCTAGTGGACTAGATAGAAAAAAGCAAGTTCATGGCGAATCCGATGATTCGGATAAAAGAAATGGAGCCAATAGAAATCCATAATGTACAAAACAAAACAAAATATGAGTCTGACTTATTTACTTGATGTTTGCTCATTTTATAGTCTAGTTTAAATAAATTAAAAATAATAAAAATAAAAAATACCGTCTAAATTACTATCTTAATTATTTTTATATATAAATTAAATTAAATTATTTAAACTATTTTATATAAAATACTTAAAAGTTTATTTATTTAACTTAATTAAATTGATTAAATCATTTTCAAAAAATAAATAATTTATTTAATTTAACTAAATTAAGTAGATTACCAAAATTAAAATTTTTTATTATTAAATTAATCAAATATAAAAAGATATTTAAATTTAAGATAGATAAAACTAATAAATTTAGATTAAAAATACATATATAAAAATTGATATAACAAAACAAAAATTAATACAACAATAATATAATAGAATTGGAGCAAAATTTTTGGTATAATTATTTTATTTACTTTTATTAATTATATATAAACATCTTAATAAATTAAATATTTAATAAAAAAATAACAATATAATGTGTTAACTATTCAATTTCTATACGGGATCTAATGAGACAGAAATTTTAAGAACTCCGTAAGACGAACCAAGAATAAGCGACTAACAATGTCGCTATTATCTTCAAACGCTTCACTCTCTTTCTTCATTATTTCACACATCAATGAAGCACGGGAAAATTGGGCCCATTATAACAAAAGCCCAATTAAAAAGTGGAGCCCAATAAGCACATTGAAGAGAGAATATTCTCTTGTTAAACCTTTTGGAATGTTAGTACAATGGACCATTTTCATGGAATCCCACTTTATTTCTTTTATCTTTATTTGTTTTTTTTTTTCTCTAAGTATAGTTGAAACATCACATCACGTCCAACTTTTTTTTTTTTTTTTTTAAATATTTTTATGTAAAGTCTTAATGTACATGATAGATACCTAACTAACAAGTGTTTAAAAGTGAATCACTTCATAGAATAAAATCCCACCACTCTCTCCATTGTCTTAATTATGGATAAAGTAGGTAGTGTGTGTTTGATAGGTAGATTTTTAATCCGCGGTTAGATTTTTGATTAGCAATTTCACAATTTAATCATTTGCGATAAATTTTTTGATTAGCGATTAGATTTTTAATTAGTGATTTTCAGAACGCTACTTCAAGTAGCTGTCTACGAATCGCTAATCAAAAAACTTCCATTTTACCCTTATTAATTTGTAAGTATTATTAAATTACCCTTAATAATATTAAAAGCTTCTATTTGTACTAAATTAGTTAATTTTAATAGATTTTATTTATTAAAAATAATTAAAAAAATTAAATAACTTTTTTAGTTAGCCTATATTTTATTTATTTTTAATTAGTTGATAACTAAAGTATGATTAGTTTTAAATTAAAAATTTTGAAAGAAAAAAATGTTTAAAAATAAATACTAACACTAATAAATTATATTGTAAAATAAAAATAATATATTGTATTGTTTACGTAAATTCATATCTAACAACTACTCTAACATCTAATTGTTCTTACCAAATACTCATGTCAAATCGCTACTTCTATATATAATTTAACAGTTAACAGTTAATCGCTATTTCAACAGTTAACTCCACGTCTAATGTAACATGCTGTGCCAAAACATACACCAAATCTAGTGCCTTTAATAAGTAAAATTGCTTTGTGAAATTTGACTTTCATCAATCGAGATTGATGCATAAGATAAAACCAAGAAAGTTTCGAGAAAGGTGTGTGATTCCCATTAAGTATTAAGCGGTTGAATAGCCGTTAAAAGATAGGTCGTGAAAATAAATGATTATTCTAATATTTAAAATAATATTTAGCAATAATTGTTAAAAAAGTTGAATAGCGGTGTGTAAAACAAATATTTAATAATTTAAATAATAATTTCGTAAATATTTTTATAAATTAATTTTTTATATCACTATTTATATTATTTTAAAATATAAATTTTTATTTTATTTTATATTAATAAATATAAGTAAATATTTATATTTTTATAATTTTGTTTATATTATGTAATGGTGTATGTATGGATTCCACCAAATCTATTACTTGTCATGTTGCATGGGTTTATTAACCCAAAATGTGACAAGTGTCCATATTTTTGCCTATAAATATAAGATGAAGGCAATGAGAGATTTTGCCAATTCACTTCATATCTTCCTCCTCTCTTTCTATCTCTAGTATTATGTAAGTCATTTCTTGTGTTGGTTCTAGTATTCTGGGTGTTGATTCTGGTTTGGTTTTGTAACACGTTATCAGCACGAGTATGCTCTCTGGTTGCCGCCCAGACGGATCCTCCAGATCAGAAAGTGATGGTAACGATGTTTTGGTTATACTGAGATGCTGCCGGAATTATATTGAAAAAAAAAAATTGAGATGTTGGTCTGGAACCATAAAAAGATGAAAATGAAAAATATGTTGGAACCATAAAAAGAGGGAAATGGAAATTTGGTAGAAAAGAGAAAAGGAAAGAATTGGTATAAAAGAGGAAATAAATAAAAAAAATTGAAAAAAATGGATGAAAAGAGGAATAATTATTTGAAAAAGAGGATGATATATTTATTTAATTGGAAATATATTTATTGATTAATTGTTTGGTGTTTGAAAAAAGGGAATTGTTCATCTTGAGATATGAAAAATATGTATATTAATTGAGATGAAAATGAAATTGATTTCATCAAGTGAGTTGGTCTTAGATTATTGAGTTAATTTGGAAATTGGTTGAGAAATAGAATTCATATATTGGGTATATGGAAATAATGAATGATGATAAAAATTCCATTGAAAGAAATTATTTTTGAAAGAAATTACTTTTGAGATGAAAATTTCTGAGGTTCAAATTATTATTTGATATAGAGGGAGAAACAAAAATGACAAAAGAATAGGACATCTATTGTATTTAAATTTTGTCATATGAAATCTATTGACCAAGAAAATGGTTAAATTTATTTATCCAGGAAAAGATAAATAATTGAATATGAAGAAGGTTGATTATGTGGAAAGTTTAAAATATATATGGAAAATTATTGAAATATTGACGTGGAATTTTGAAAAGAAAAGAGGAATTATTCAATTTGGTTGATTGAATTGAATTGATTTGGACCATATAGAAATTATATTTGATTATTTTGGGAGTTGAAATATTTACCAAGAAGATATCATTATTCCAGAAAATCTTGTGTGAAGTTTGGCGCTGCCAACCAAGATAGAAAATTGGTCCAGATATATATGTATATATTTTTGTTGCATCATTAATCTTTATTTAGAGCATACGCAATGCATTTTAATTTAATTGTCAATTTATTTAGTTGTGTTTATTATTTTAGTTATTGGTATGGACACTTGAGAAGTGTCGGAAATTGGAATATTGAAAAGGCTCTGGATCTATCTGGGAAAAAATATTTGATATAAAATGGATGTATGGAAATGGCAATAATGAGATTACTCTCCCAACCCAGATCATAATCCTGATTATTTGAAAGGGAAAAAGGATCCAATTAAGAAATGAGCCTAGAAAAATCTCAGCAATGAATATTTGAAATAAATATAGTTTATTGAGATAGAATCTCAGAGATTAAATTATGAAAATTATGAAGAAATTATATGAGAAATCCATGATGGGATAATTGCATGGATATATTTTTCGACTTAGTATATTGATGTATTTATTGATTAAAGTCAGAAAAATTGGAAAATTCTGATATGTGGCTTTGTTTATTTGGATAGGATATGGAAATTCCAGGAAATATGTCAGAAATATGTTTGATTGATAGTGCTACAACCCATTCTATCCTCCGAGATAAAAAATATTTCCTGAACATATCTGAATATAAGGCTCGAGTAAATACCATATCTGGTTCTGCTGATTTAATTGAGGGATATGGAAAAGCTATAATGCTGTTAGAAAAGGGAACGAAAATATGTATCCATAATGCTTTATATTCGAGTAATTCGAAACGAAATTTGTTGAGTTTTAAAGATATCAGGAAAAATGGATACCATATTGAGACAGTGAATGAACAAAATAGGAGTATTTGTATATCACGTCTATTGTTTTTGGACAGAAAATTGTTCTGGAAAAACTCCATACATTATCATCTGGTTTATATTTTACGAAAATATCTCCAATAGAAGCCTACACTGTAATGAATAAGAAAATAACTGACCCTAAAGTTTTTCAATTATGGCATGATAGACTTGGCCATCCTGGGTCCACAATGATGCGTAGAATTGTTAAGAATTCTAATGGACATACATTAAGTGATTTAAAAATATTGATATCAAAAGATAATTTTTGTACTGCTTGTACTCAGGGGAAATTGATATTAGACCATCCCCCTTAAAAGTAAATATTGAATGTCCATCGTTTTTAGAAAGAATTCAAGGGGATATTTGTGGACCAATTCATCCACCAAGTGGGCCATTTAAGTACTTTATGGTGTTGATTGACGCATCTGCGAGATGGTCACATGTATCTTTATTATCAACACGGAATGTGGCGTTTGCTAAGTTGCTTACCCAGATAATAAGATTGAGGGCACAATTTCCAGATTATCAGATTAAAAATATTCGTTTGGATAATGCTGGTGAATTTGCATCAAGGGCGTTTAATGATTATTGCATGTCAATTAGTATAAATGTTGAACATTCAGTACCCCACGTTCATACCCAGAATGGATTAGCGGAATCTTTTATTAAAAGGCTTCAAATGATTGCCCGAACGTTGTTGTTACAAACTCAATTACCGATTTCCGCTTGGGGTCATGCAATATTACATGCAGCCACACTGATACGTCTGAGACCCACTGCATATCATGAATATTCTCCGTTATATTTGGTAACTGAAAATAAACCAGATATATCTCATTTGAAAACTTTTGGTTGTGCTATATATGTTCCCATAGCACCCCCTCAGAGAACCAAAATGGGACCACAACGTCGTTTGGGAATTTATGTTGGATATAATTCACCATCTATAATTAGATATCTGGAACCCATGACGGGTGATATGTTTACTGCAAGATTTGCAGATTGCCATTTTAATGAAGAATTATTCCCACGACTTGGAAAGGATGAACCTTCTAATGCTGGTAAAAATGAACTCGTTTGGAAAAGTGAAAGGATGCATTATTTAGATCCACGTACTGGTCAAAGTGAAAATGAAGTACGTAGGATAATTCATTTACAAATGATTGCGAACCGTTTACCAGATAGTTTTGTTGATGCTACTAAAGTTACGAAATCTCATATACCAGCATGTAATGCACCAGCTCGACTGGATGTGCCTACTGAGAAATCAAAACAGATGGTAACTGGTGAGGCATCTGAAATCCAGAGAAAACGTGGTAGACCTGTTGGGTCCAAAGATATTGTACCACGAAAACGAAAAGTTAGAATCGAGAATACTATTGATATGATACCTCCGAAAGATACTAATCAAAATTTACAAATTGTGGAAGTCAGAAATCCAACTGAGGAAAAGACCTCTCAGGAGGTAAATGTATCCAAGAATGAAGAAATATCCATTAATTATACAAAAGAAATTTGGAACCGTGAAAACTTTGTTGTTGATAATATGTTTTCATATGCAGTAGCTATTGATGTGATGAATGATGATTATGAACCTCAATCCATCATTGATTGTAGGAAACGAAATGACTGGCCAAAATGGAAAGAAGCAATCCAGGCAGAATTAAGTTCATTGAATAAACGGAACGTTTTTGGACCCATTATTGAAACACCAAAAGGTGTTAATCCAGTTGGTCATAAATGGGTATTCGTTCGAAAGCGAAATGAGAAAAATGAAATTGTGAGATATAAAGCCCGATTGGTTGCTCAGGGTTTCTCACAAAGGCCTGGGATTGATTTTGATGAAACGTATTCACCTATGATGGATACAATTACTTTTCGGTTTTTGATTGGATTAGCGAAAGAAAGGAATCTGGAAATGAGGTTAATGGATGTGGTAACTGCATATCTATACGGTTCCCTGGATACAGAAATCTTCATGAAAGTTCCAGAAGGATTAAAAATCCCTGAAATTAATAAACCTCGCGGGTTATACTCAGTGAAATTACAAAGGTCACTATATGGATTAAACCAGTCTGGACGAATGTGGTATAATCGTCTAAGTGAATACTTAATTAAGGAAGGGTACATTAATGATACTATTTGTCCATGTGTGTTCATTAAAAAATCAGGATCTGGTTTTGCAATAATAGCAGTCTATGTTGATGATATGAACTTGATTGGAACTCAAAATGAAATCCAAGAGACTGTTGAATATTTGAAAAGAGAATTTGAAATGAAAGACCTGGGGAAAACAAAATATTGTCTGGGATTAGAAATTGAACATAGAAATAATGGAATTTTGATCCATCAGAAAGCTTATACAGAAAAGATCTTAAAAAGATTTAATTTGGAAAAATGTCATCCATTAAGCACCCCAATGGTCGTTCGTTCTCTTGATCCCAAAAAGGATCCATTCAGACCCAAAGATGATGATGAAAATGTTTTGGATTCTGGAACACCATACTTGAGCGCAATTGGTGCCCTTCTATATCTAGCCCAATGTACGAGACCAGATATTGCTTTTGCTGTAAATTTATTGGCTAGATACAGTTCTGCCCCGACTCGTCGTCACTGGAATGGAATTAAACATATTCTTAGATATCTTCGGGGAACTGTTGATTTGGGACTGTTTTATTCAAATTCAGATAATCCTTCTGGGTTGGTTGGTTATGCTGATGCCGGTTATCTTTCGGATCCACACAAAGCTCGTTCTCAGTCTGGATATATTTTTACATATAATGGCACAGCTATCTCTTGGAGATCCATAAAGCAAACTTTGGTTGCTACTTCTTCAAATCATGCTGAAATTTTGGCATTGCATGAAGCCAGCCGGGAATGTGTCTGGTTGAGATCGGTTATACATCATATTCAGAGTTCATGTGGTATCCCCAATCAAACGAGCCAACAATTCTTTACGAAGATAATGCTGCTTGTATCGCCCAAGTGAGAGGTGGATACATCAAAGGGGATAGAACGAAGCACATATCTCCCAAATTTTTCTACACCCACGAGCTCCAAGAATCCAGACAAATCAACGTGAAGCAGATTCGATCTTCAAACAATTTGGCTGATTTACTGACAAAGACATTACCAACCTCCACATTCGAAAGGTTGCTTCACGGAATCGGAATGCGAAGACTCTCCAAATTAGTTGATTGATTCATGGGTGTTTCCATCAGGGGGAGTTTTGTAAAATGTTTGGGTTCAAACTGTACTCTTTTTTCCTTATCCAATTTTTGTCCCACTGGGTTTTTCTGGTAAGGTTTTTAACGAGGCAGTCGATGGTGAAATCCAAGGGGGAGTATTATGTAATGGTGTATGTATGGATTCCACCAAATCCATTACTTGTCATGTTGCATGGGTTTATTAACCCAAAATGTGACAAGTGTCCATATTTTTGCCTATAAATATAAGATGAAGGCAATGAGAGATTTTGCCAATTCACTTCATATCTTACTCATCTCTTTCTATCTCTAGTATTATGTAAGTCATTTCTTGTGTTGGTTCTAGTATTCTGGGTGTTGATTCTGGTTTGGTTTTGTAACAGTTTATAATAATTATTTTTTTTTATAGTTAAAGTTAGTACAAAATAATTATTACATTAATGGGTGAAATTACTAATTTAAATTACTATTTCAATCGTAATTTAAATATTTTTTAAAAAATTATTTTTTTAATTTATTTTATTAATATATATAGTAATAATTATTTATTTAATATCTAATATTTTTATTCAATAAAATTTTAAATTTAATAATTCAATTTAGTTGATTAATAAATTTGGTGATTGAAATATTAAAAAAATATATATTTAAATAACCTCATCAATTTTGTACAACTTATTTTTATATGTACATTAAATATAAATATAAAAAATAATTAACCAAATAACTAATACGAGTTAAATAAAAACAAGTTCATAATTTAATATTGTAAAATTATATATATATATATATTACTAAAAAAAATATGATTAAATTTTAAAAATTAAATTCCATTATTAAAAACCTATTTAGAAAATTAAAGACAAGCATAACCCAACTTGCACGATAAAACAGTAAAAACATTTTAGAAGAGACACAAGAAGAAGCAGAGAAAAAACGAAGTCAAAAAAGCGACTCAATTTTTTAGTACGAGTGCGGGTTGTGTGTTATTCCCAAAGCCGATTCTTCAAAAACACAAACACAAACAAAATCAACTTTTTCCCAACACCAAACCCTAAAACGAAGAGAGCTTCGGTTTGTTCTCCTCCATCAACCATGGCAGCACCGACGTGGTTCTGTCTATGGTCCTTAACGCTTTTGCTAGTCTCTCATCCTCACGTCTCTGCTAACTCCGAAGGTGACGCTCTCTACACGCTTAGAAAAGCCTTATCGGATCCAGATAACGTCCTCCAGAGCTGGGATCCAACGCTTGTCAATCCTTGCACTTGGTTTCATATCACCTGTAATCAGGACAATCGTGTTACACGACTGTATGCTCTCTCTGTTCGCTGTCGTTCTATTTTTAGCTTTGTTTTTCTTTCTTGTTTTTGACTGGGAGATCTGGTGCTTGGTTCGTTTGATGTTATGGATGTTTGGCTTGGTGATGTGAAGTGTCGTTGTGATCTTTATTGTTTTGATAAGTTCGATTGATTCATTTGTTGTGTCGTGCTTGAATTGATGTATAACTATAAGGCGGATTGATTTGGGAATTTGGTTTTGTTTCACAGTTTGAAATGTTGTGTAATTGTGTAGGCAGAATTATTAGATATTAGTTAACTTCGTGCTGTCTGAATCACTAGTTAAACTTAGTATAGTGTGTGGCATGGATGTAGTATGCAATAGTTGGTGGTATATTGATTGATGATAATCTTTTTGATATTAGGCAGATAATTTTGCTGATAAATTTTGGCAAACCACCTAATTTTTACTTGGTTATTCTATTTGCACATGTTGTTATGAGATTGATTATGTGAATGACTTGATTTTGACACCTGGCAAATATCTTGTGGCCTCGCACTTTGTTTTGATTTTTACATTGGTGTTGGAATTGAATCCTTATATTGGTTCCCTTGCCAGATTCATGTAGCTCTTATGGATTTTTTCATTTTAAATTATTAGGTTGTCAATTCATTTCCTTTTAAAATTAAGTTATTAATTTCAAAACGTCTCATGCCAGTATGATATTGTTTGCAGGGATTTAGGCAACTCTAACTTATCCGGACATCTCGTGCCTGAACTTGGGAAGCTAGAACATTTGCAATATTTGTATGATTTTGGCTCACATCCTTTCTCGATTAATATCTAATGCTTGGTGTTGCTAGTTGTATTTCTTTTATTTAATTGGAACTACTTTACTCTTTCTTGTTGTAGGGAGCTTTATAAAAATAACATTCAAGGAAGTATCCCCACTGAGTTAGGTAACTTGAAGAACCTCATCAGCTTGGACTTATATAACAACAATATATCTGGGACTATTCCTCCTTCTCTGGGGAAACTGAAATCTCTTGTGTTCCTGTAAGTCGACTAAATAATTGACTATTCTTATTGCAAATTAAAATGAAGATGTTAGATATCAGTAGGCCTCCTTTCCATACCTAAAGATACTATTTGCAGGCATCTCTGCCTAACTTGACTAGATTCAAAGGACAAGTACAAGACTGTAAAGGTTAAAATTTGATATAAATATAATTGTACATTTTATTACCTGACATAGAACCTAAATTATTTCCATTACAAGTATCTGGGTTCATAAAACACCATTTGATTTGATTTTGCATTTGCTTTTCTTGGTACTAGCATTTTGATATGAGCGTGGTCTCATCTCATGCATCTTATATTTTCCATACTGGAAATCAGGGATATGATATAAACATATTGCACTGTTCATGGCCAGAAGTCTAAGCTTAAATTCTTTTGGCTGAATGACAACCTATATTTAATTGGATTCATAATTGTACTTTAGGTTGTGTTCCTACCTGATATTTGTAAGCTATATAGTGTTATAATTGCCTATTTAATTTATTTTGGCGGCTAGTTTGTTGGGGCTTAAACGTATCTGGTCAACTCTGCAGATTGTTGTAAATTTGATTTGTTTCCACTAGAGTAGTCAACTTTATCATGCGATTTTGTCTTGGACAATAGATAACTCTTATTTAGCCTTGAATATGTATAATCCTACCTAATTTATACTCTTTCTTGGTTATTTTGTCATCCTATACTGTCTCCTGCCTTTCTCTGATATATCTTTTTTTCCTTGCAGACGACTTAATGACAATCGATTAACTGGACAGATTCCTAGAGAACTTGTCAGAATTTCCAGCCTCAAAGTTGTGTAAGTGAGATATTTTTGTAGGAGGTTTTATTTTTTTAAAACATTACCTGTGTTTTTATTATTTTTTCATATTATCCAATGTAGTAATGAACTATAATTTTGGATAATTGTTTCATTTTATAGGGATGTCACAAACAATGATTTGTGCGGAACAATTCCTACTAGTGGACCATTTGAGCACATCCCACTCAACAAGTAGGTTTTAATTCTTACATATCTTGTTAGTTTTCTCCCATGAAATCATTTTCTTTGATTATATATATATATATATATATATATATATATATATGAATATCTAATGTTATCATCTCGTTGTGTCTTCACATTGCAATGGTTAACCTTTGTGTCTGATTGTTGTGCGCATTATTATTTCTTTTAACTACCCTCAATGATGGGTGGACAGGTTTGAAGAGTTAGGTTACTGATGTCTTCTTTTTGCTAAGTTTTGTTAGCATTACTCTTCGTGGTGCTAGTTGGGTAAAAAAAAAAAAAAATCTGTTAAAATAATATATTAGGTTGTTTGCTTATATTAATTTTTGATGAAGGTTGGTTTTTGGATTATATTTCTGACATAAAACTTACATTATTAGTGACCTCAGTATTATAGATCAAGCACCTAAGTTTGTGTGTTCAGTTGGTAGACCAGAATCTGCTATGTGTTGTTCGAATGCAGTTCATTTTAGCAAAGAGAGAATTGGTGATCTGCTAAGCTTATAGTCCGTACATTACAAGTCAAATTTTAAATGGTCAATCAATGTCAATTCAATGCTTTTTGGTACATGAATGATCTTGAACTTAGCACTCTCTCAATCCTCACGCTATTTATTTTCTATTGAGATTTGAGAATGCTCGAGACCAATGTTTTAGAAATATTCTCATACCTTACCCACCAAGCTACAGATAGCTAATTTACCTTAAATGCCAAATCAGAAGGCCCCCTCATAGGACGACAATACTAAGATAACCTCAAGAACAGACAAAAGAATAACAAATTATTATATAAAATATCTAGAATGCCCCCATAGTTCCTGTTTACTTGTCAGCCTCTTGACTTTTTCCTTGATTCAGTGTGCTTGATTTGGAGGCCTTTCAGCCATCTTATTGCTTAGATGTTCTTTGCATTATTGCAATGAAGCAGATGCCAATACTGAAATAATAAACTCAGTTTACAGTAATACTAACTTATAAATTGAGTTTCTGCTAGTGCCACTTCTTTTTAGTTCAGCAGGACTAGGAAGTAAAATTTTTTCCGCAAACAAGATTTTAATATTTTAGAAAGAAAGTTGTTGTCCTGTTGTACGTATCCTTCTCTGTAATCTTGTTAAGATCAATTTGTCTAGCCGGATTTTGTTTGGTGTTTTTTAAAAAAAAAATATATATATATATATTTTACCAATATAGAGCCATGTTGAACTAAAAATACCTTTTTGTTGATTTCTTGACCCTTGTCATACTTCTCCCCTTTTATTTTAAGTGGGAGAAAACTAGTGAAAGATTAACAGTTTGGGGGCTTTGCAATTGATGTTCATGTTTTTATTTTATATAAAGTATACTTTATCTATCCATATCTAACCAATTGTCCCTTCAAGAATAACAAGTGTAAAAATGGGTGCTTGGATTGTTTTCAGGTGAAAAACTTGTGTGCTTTAGTGAAACTGCTATTTATGTTTTTGTTTTCATGCTTGCTATCGGTGGAAGGATAAAGTTATTGGACATGCATATCTTATGTGTGTTCTAATATATAGCTCTTAGTCTGTACATTAAAGGCAATTATAGGATTAATTTTCTTCATGTTTCTAGAAGTTGGATTCTTCATATCTTACTAGAATTTTATCAAATATGGCGACACAATTAATACATGATTAGGCAATATTTTAGTAATCTAATTGAAGAATCTGATTTCTAGAAATTTATTATTCATTCTTGCATCTGATTCATATTCTCCTTTGTTGAATATTTCTATTCACTTTCTTGTATTATATTATCTTGTTGTTTTGTCTTGGTGGAAAGCTTATGGAATGGTCAAATGAATAAATCCATAATGCTATCAAATCAAGAAATCTTAGTATATCTTTCAAGTTCAAACCCTTTTAGGTGTCACTATTTAACTACTAGATTCATTTAGCTCTTCTATCGCTATACAAAATTCCGAACTTTCACTGATGATTTGTTTGGTTGATATATGTAGCTTCGAGAATAACCCACGACTAGAAGGCCCAGAGTTGCTAGGACTTGCGACTTATGATACGAACTGCTCTTGATCTTGATGGATCTTCAGCCACATCTGCAGCAAACTCTCCTCAGAAATTCAATTAGGTATAAAGTGTTGTTTGGGGATTGAAAAGAAAGTTGAATATCTCTCGAATCTCATCTGTAAATTTTACTATACTGAAATGCAATGAATGTATCTGTAAAAGCATTGGTTGTGCACTTTTAGAGTGAGTGATGAAGACAAGAATTTGTTGTATTAATGTTAATACTAACACAAACCTATCTATTCTGATGTCATTGACCTGCACTGCACTGTTGTTCTGTGTGTTTGGTTCTGTCCCCCCGCAAATATTATACAAGTGTCAAATATATGTAAGTATCCCCACGTTATCGATGGCCTACCTCTGCTTTATAGGCTTTTTCTTACCTTTTCATGGGAAACCTGTTTTATGGAGGTTTTTTTTTTTTTTTTTTTTTTTTTTTTTTTTTTTTTTTTTAAATTATTAATTTTTTAATAACTATTATTGGATTTCGGGTAGGGTGGGGTACATAGTATCCGATCTGAGCGGAAAATCAATATTCATTTTATTTGGGGAGGTTGGAAATTTGGGTCCGATATACTTCCTCTGTTTTTTTTTTTTTAACACTTTCTGTTTGCACACTATTCGAGACCTAATTTTAACGGTAAATATCTTTAATTATATACAACTAAAAATTATAAAAAATTTATATTTAAAAGGTAGACATTAAGACGAATAAAATAAAATTCCACTTGAATATATTTTTTTTTATACGTAAGTAACAATATAAAAAAATTAATAGTAAACACTATGCAAAAGATTGATGAATGAATAGTAAACGTAACATATAAAAAAAAGTGGAGGAAGTATGTTAGTAATAAAAATGTATTTTTTATAAAATATATTTAGTAAATATAACTTTTTATTTAATAATAATAATAATATTATTATTATTTTTGGGATTTTAATATACATATAATTTATACTCACATAAATATATTTATAAATTCACATATATCGTTTATTTTTCTTTACAAAATTTGAAGGCATACCAATTTAATATTTATTGAAATTTTCTAAATTTTTAGGTCAAACACAATTTTCATAGTTTTATTATAAATTTAATACATATGAAAGTAAACGAAAATAATAAAATCAAACTATATTTTAATTTATATTTAAAAAATTTAAAATGGTAGCCAAATTAATAAATATTACTATTTCCATACAATCACATAAATGATATGGCACACATAAATATACTATGAGAATCTATTTATATCATAGGACACAATTTCAAATGCGATATAAATACGTTATAATTGATAAATAAATTAATCGCTATTATATTAATGTAAATTGTGTAATAAATTTATGTATATGTGTATATATTATAAATGTGGTAGCAAATCATAAAATTTTAAAAATAAAATAAAACAAAATAAATAAATAAAAACTTAAATTAAATTTTAATAATAATTATTTTGTAATATAATTAATCTATTATTTCAATTTGATTTTTCTCTTTTTTTAAATCTTGTAATTTTAAAAATTAATAAATAAACATTATTTTATTACATCAAAATCTATTAAATCGCGTCCCTTTCTAATGACTTAAAAGGTTTACCCATTCCATTTAACATAATATTTTATTATTACAAATTTGTTGATAATGAACTCAAATAATTATTTTTTCAAATAGTTAACTTTTAATATTGATATTTCTTTTTAAACCTAGATCTATTAAATAAGTATATATTTCTATTTTCATATTTCACATACATATAAGCACATTTCTATATTACGCACCAAAATTTTGGAAGCTTAAAATATACTTCCTCTGTACCAATTTAGTTGCAATATATATTATCATACTTAAACACTATCAGTACCGTCTCTATATTTTGGAAGCCCGGCAAATTTGACAGGATGGGCTCTTTAACTTTTTTTTCCCGGTAAATATGACAGGATGGACCCTTTAACTTTTTTTTTTTTTTTTTTTTTTAATTTTCAACATCACGATTAATAGAGTAGATATTGATAGTAGTATTCAATACCGTTTTGATTAATTTTTTTCAAAAAAAAAAATGACACCAAATGACATCATTTTATTAAATTTTTATTAAAAAGTAATAAAATTTCCCCATTTACTTCCGGCTCTGAGGGCCCCCCTCCACGTCGGCCCCGGGCGGTCGCCCCTCCGGCCGCCCCCTCAGAGCGGGCCCTGAACACTATTCATCATTCAGTATTGTTTTATATGTTGTTTCTTATGTATAAGGAAAAATATAATCAAGTAGAATATTATTTTATTCGTCTTATTGTTTATTTTCTAAATATATAATTATTATAATTTTTAATTATGTATAATTAAAAATATTTACCGCTAAATTTAAGTATTGGATAGTGTGCCGTGGAGAAATATTGTAACGAAAATGATATGGAGGAAGTATTATGTAATATCAAAATTTTATCACTTACAAAGTTTATCAATCAATATTATTTTAATTTATTTCTGTATAATCGATTTATCCAAATTATTAATTTTCTTATAATAAGGTTACTTTATATTATATCCTTTTCAAATATAATTTTTCTTATTATTATTATCAAAGTAAATAAAATGAAATTTAATAAGTCCCGTATATATTTGGAGAATTAAAAAAATTATTAAATAAAATTAAAAATAAGTATACTATTTAAATATATTTATATTATCCATCATAGATTTAAAAAATAATAATAATAATAATAATAATATCATACCATACCAAATGAAATTTTGAATATAGGAGAAAAGTATCAATATTTATATCAAAAAATAGGACAACTAAAAGATCACTCTATTATATGAAATTCCCACGTGTAATTTTATTTAATTGTCTAATTTTTTCATATAAATTTTGAATGAACCAAAAATATAGCACTTGGTCATAGTTTTTCAAAATTAAATGAAAAGGTATGGTAAACAATTTAATTCAAATTAAATTTTAATATTAAAAAATTCAAATTTTGATTAGTTAAAAAAATAATTCAATATTATAATATTTTTATAAATCATATAAACGCCTCCGCACTTTTGTAAAATTTCAATTATTTTAAATCCATTACGAACTAAATTTTGAAATATTATTATAAATAAATTAATTAATAAATAGTACTTTATTATATCACATACCCATATTTTATTCATATATATATAATTCAACAAAATTTTGCTCAATCTTGTGATGAACTCAAATACTTATATTTTTATTATAAATAATTATATTTTAAAGTGAAAAATAATTTTAAAATTTTAAATAGATAAAAATACTATTAAATATTATATCATTCACATTTATAGCATCTAATCATAAAATTTGTAAAGTTATGAATGTTGGGATGTAATATTAAAATTTTATTATAGAAACTATAAAACTGGTTCGCGCGAAAACAAAATTATTATAATTTTTTTAAAAGATATTTTATACTAAACAATTTTATTTTTTAACTCGCGCCTAAATTTATTTATTAAATTATTTTTTAAAGTTATTTAATTTAATAGTTATAATAAGTATGAATATTATTTAAATATGTCATCCAATATATATTTATATTTATTTATTTATTTAAGGATTAATCCCAAAAACCCACCGTATGTTTGGAGTTTTTTCAGAAAAACCACACAAGTGTCAGTTTTTTCCAATTTTATCATTATTAGGCAAAAAAAAATGTTTAAATTTTTAATAGAACTTTTTTAAAATTTAGTAAAATTTCAAGAGACAAGTCTAATAATGATGGTCTTTCAGCGATTGGTGGTTGAACGAAGACATTTGATGAAATTAAGAATCGTTAAAAACTGAGTTTTTAATTATTTATCATTCATTCAACCACCAATTGCCGACGGACCACTACCATTTGACCCGTCCGTTAGAGCTTCACAAAAGTTCGAAATTCATTTTTAAAAATTTTAACATTTTCATCCTAACAGTTATAAAATAAGAAAAAATGAAACTGGTGTATTTTTATTTTATTTTTGAAAATCCCAAAAATCTAGTGGTTTTTTTTTTTTTGAATTATTCCTATATTTAATTACTATGTAAACATTCTTCATTCATATATACTTTTAAAAATAAAAAAATATAAATGTATATTTGATTAAAGTATGATGTAATTGCAGATTTTTAACTAATTTTTTATTGATCAGATATTGATATATTTTTTAAATAATTTGAAAATAAAATTATTTGAATTTGTTTAAAAATATTTAAAAATAAAAATGTGTTAAAACTTTTAAATGGATTATTAAAAATTGGCTATGTAGTATTAGTTAAAAAATTCTAACTATGCGACCTTTGTCATAGAAATTATTTTATGAAAATATATAGATAGATATGAAAAAACTATTATTAATAATTTTTTTTATATAAATATATTAGTTTTATCACAATAAATTTATACAAAGTTATAACTTTAAAGTTATGACTTTTAGAGTAGTTATTTATTATATATTTATTATTTTATCGAAAAAAGAAAGTAAAACTTAACCTACTCGGTGGATAATTTGGAAAAACAAAACTTAAATAAATATACCATTTCAATATGTTATCTATAATTCTAGTAAAGTTGTAACTTATGTGCGGACATAATATTATGTCATATGAACTTTTTATTAAATATTTTGTTTTGGTCAATTACCAAATAAGCTTTCGCATCTAATCTAACTTTTATTAAACTGTGTTCTAGTTACCTAATAATTAAATATTTTTTCATTTATAACCATAAAAAACAAATCATTCTTAACCTAATTTTTACTATAATTGAAATATGAATTTATTATTTGAAAAAAAAAGGATTATTGACGAGTTGATAAGAATGATGTATATTGGTTTATATTAGTTGCAGATGACATTGTGCTTATTGATGAAACTGGTATAAGAGTTAATCCTAAGTTGAAAATGCTGAAAGAAACTCTTGAAGATAGAGATTTAAGTTAAGTAGGAGTAAAACAAAATATACTCATTATCAATTCAGTGTGATGAAGAATCAAGAACAATAGGTAAAGTTGGATGGTGTTTCACTTTTTAGTACCAAACGATTTAAGGATTTCGGTTGTGTTCCAGAATGATGGACGATTGAATGATGATGATGTAGCACATAAAATCCATCCAGGTTTGGTGGATGAAGAGGAAAAAGACATTAGAAATTTTTTGTGATAAGAAAATAGGCGACATTGGGTATTCTTTGCGACAATAAAATATCACTTAAGGTAAAAAGATAAGTTTTATATGAATGCTGTACAGGAGTAATTCATGTGGTGGAGGCTATTCACAAAGTAAGGGAAGGTATATTCATATATTTTGAGCACGTGTTAAGAGGATCTCATCGTATTGCAGTAAATAAATGTGAAAAATTTGTCGTTGAAGGGAAAAAAATTTAAATCTACTTGGAAGAAGGTAGTTGTTAGAAATTTATGTACCTTAAACATTGAGGTCGTATTAGTGCATAAAAAAACGTAAGTGAAAATATAAAGTCGATATCAATGAAATTTTCTAAAACTCGTAACGACTGCTTCATTATGTTTATTCAGATTCATTGTTAGAAGATTTATACACCGCGCGATCCCACCTGGTTTAAGAGTAAGATTTTATTGATGTTAAATGTATTTATTATCTAATAATAAATTAACAGTTAGTAGATAATAGATAATAGAAATGGATTATAAAAATAGATTCCTGATATTACTCTTTTAAATTATTTTTAAAAAATTTCAATTAAATATATTATTTCAACATATTATCGTCTATAATATAAGATAATTTTTTTACTTGTACGGACATCATATCTTACCATATCATATGAAATTTTTAATTAAATATTTTATTTATGAAAATTACTAAATAAGTTTTGATATCTAGTTCAACTCCCGTTAAATCGTGTCTTTTCATCTAGTTATCTAATAAATTATTTTACATCTAGTAGTTTATTCTTAACCTAATATTTATAAAATTTTATTTAAAAAAATTAAAAGAGAAAGCTAAGAACCTAATACTAAGTAGAGATAATTTGAAGAGCCAAAGTCCAACCTAAAAACTGAAAATGAAAAATGAAAAGGAAATGGAAGGGTTTATTGGAAAATGTAAAACTCAAAAATAAATGTAGAGAGAGTGTTTGTTGGTTCCTACTATTAAGGGAAGTGTAAGTGATGAGCCAAACACGCAACTTCTGTCTTTAATCTCCCAATCCCGAAACGTAGATTGGATTAACCTGACCGTGTCCATGCCCTCACCCTCAATTATTCCTCTATATACACAAACACATGCGTATATACATACACTCATAAATATATATATACATATACATATACATATTCTCTCCTCCTCCATCTGTGCGCTGTCCCACCACCATCCACTCTCACATTCACAATATTAGTCGTCTACTTGCTTACTTTGTTTTCTTTATCCCGTGTAGCAATATTGACTTTTCAGCTTCTCCCTTATCTCCTCCTCTCCCTTGCTTTATGCTGGTATTTACTTTTCTCTCTTCTTTCGTTTTTCAGTCTTGGAACTTGAAACCCTCATCTGGGTTTCTCTTCTTTTCTCTTCTTATTCTCATCTTATTGATTTGATCAGATCCACCCACTTTAGTGGTAAGATCTGATTTTGATCTATTTATTGGTTGTTTGATTGTTGATTGTTGATTCATTTGTTTGTTTTGGATCTGATATGTTTATTAGTTGCTGATGTAATATGATGTTTTCTATGGATTGTAGATGAATTATTTGTTGTTGTAGATTTGGTTATAATATGATTAGAGAATTTGATGATGTTGTATTGATTTGTTTATGTATGTATATTTGGGTTTACAGGTTTGGGAGGATTTGTGGGAGGATTTGTGTATTAAGTGAAATCTTTGTGTTTGATTGTGAAGAGTGTGGAGGTGGTTGATTTGAGAGATCTAAAGATGATGATGTTTGATGAGATTGGGATGTGTGGGGGTGATGTGAATTTCTTCTCCCTTCCTATGGGAGAGACTGATGTGAGTGCGCCGGTGACTGAACCGGAGGCGACTGTGGAGGATGATTATACTGATGAAGAGATTGATGTTGATGAGCTTGAGAGGAGGATGTGGAGGGACAAACTCCGTCTCAAGCGTCTTAAGGAACAGAGCAAGGGTAAGGAAGGAGTTGATCTTGTGAAGCAAAGGCAGTCACAAGAACAGGCTAGGAGGAAGAAGATGTCCCGTGCTCAAGATGGGATCTTGAAATATATGTTGAAGATGATGGAAGTTTGTAAAGCTCAAGGTTTTGTTTATGGGATTATTCCTGAGAAAGGGAAGCCTGTGACTGGAGCATCTGACAATCTCCGTGAGTGGTGGAAGGATAAAGTCAGGTTTGATCGAAATGGTCCTGCTGCGATTGCTAAGTATGAATCTGATAATTCGATTCCTGGAAGGAAGGAGGGTTGTAATACCATCGGTCCAACCCCACATACCTTGCAAGAGCTTCAAGATACAACTCTTGGTTCACTCCTTTCGGCTCTTATGCAGCACTGTGATCCTCCCCAGAGGCGATTTCCGCTAGAGAAAGGTGTTCCTCCTCCATGGTGGCCAAATGGAAAGGAGGAGTGGTGGCCTCAGTTGGGTTTGCCTAAAGATCAGGGCCCTCCGCCTTATAAGAAGCCTCATGACTTGAAAAAGGCATGGAAAGTTGGGGTTCTAACTGCAGTTATCAAGCATATGTCTCCAGATATTGCAAAGATTCGCAAGCTAGTCAGGCAGTCTAAGTGTTTGCAGGACAAGATGACTGCTAAGGAGAGTGCTACATGGCTTGCAATTATCAACCAGGAGGAGGCTTTGGCACGGGAGCTCTATCCTGAGTCCTGTCTGCCACTGTCCTCTGGCGGAGGAAGTGGATCTTTGTTCATCAATGACTGTAACGAGTATGATGTGGAAGGTGTTGATGATGAACCCAATTTTGAAGTGCAGGAGCGCAAGCCAGAGAATCTAATTCCTCCTAATCTTGGGATGGATAGATTTAGGGAAAGGATTCAAGTTCAACAACAGTCCTACCCAATCAAAGGAGAAGTCCTGACCAATCTGGACTTCGTTAGGAAGAGGAAGCCTTCCAATGATCTTACCATGGCAATGGATCACAAGATCTATACATGCGAGTTCCTCCAATGTCCCTACAACGATTCCCGTCTGGGATATCATGACAGAACCTCTCGGGACAATCATCAACTGACCTGTCCATACAGAAACGGTAATCCTGATTTCGGAGGATCTAATTATCACCATGTCAATGAAGTTGAACCAGTCATCTTCCCTCAAAACTTCGGCCAGTCCAAGCCAGCAACTCAGTCATTCAACTCTGTCCAACCCTCATTCGATGTATCAGGACTAGGAGTTCCAGAAGACGGACAGAAGATGATAAGCGACCTCATGTCCATCTACGACAACAACATCCAAGCTAACAACAGGCATCCAAATGCTGGAGCTGAAAGTCAGTTAAAACCTCAACATCAACAGCCAGACAACTTCTTCCAGAATCAAGGAGTGGTGATGGACAGTAACATATTCGATGGATCTAACATGTCTGATAACAACCACCACCAGTTATATGCGCGTGAGCCAGCAGGAGGCCAATTCGATCGTTTCAAATCAATCAACACTTCCTCTCCCTTCGAGGCCAACCATAACAACAACAGCAACAACAACAATAACAGCTTCCAGCTGATGTTCGGTTCCCCTTTCGATCTATCATCATTCGACTACAAAGAGGATCTACAAGCAGTAAGCATGGATAGTCTTCCAAAGCAGGATACATCAATCTGGTTCTAGAGTTATCATCAAACACCAACCGACACATGTCATCATCATCATCATCATCATCATCCTCTGTTGTTTGTGGTAAGTTAAATGGTAGGAGAGTTCAGTACTACAAAACTCTCACCTTATATCTTCTTGTCTTAATGAACTTGGTAGAACTTTGAGTGCCTAAAGAAAGTTGTTAGTTTTATGTTTTGTGTCACCACCACATGTTGTAGCCGTAGCATTTTAGCAGGATACTATTGGACTTCTAATAATGTTTAAAGAGTCCACCACATGTCTGTACTATTTCACATTACCTTGCTGTGATGTTAATTACTATTATATCAATGAAATGTCATATAAATAATTTAGGTTCCATTATTCCCCTCTCTCCTCTGATCTATTGATTGTTTATAGTAACATCCATGAATCTGCTCTCATGTTTATTTGTGGTAATAAAATCTCTTATTGTTGGATATTCCGCGTGAGTAGAAAATGTGTTGTCATTATCATAGAGCCTGTTGTTGTAGTATGGAGCCTGTATAGATGGAGTGACTCTTGAGTAAGTGACTTTTGAGTAAATGACTTTTGGCTTCGGACTTTTGAAAGCTAGAAGCAATTCCAAACTTGTCCAATTCCAAACAGGTCCAACCCTAATATTTGATGAAGTTAGGAAGTAGAAGTATGGTAGGATATTGATTGAAGGGTAAGGATACCAACTAGTTAGATCTTGGAGGGTAAAAAAGAAAAGTTTGGCTTGGGAGGTAGATGTGGATATGGAGGTGGAGATGAGTTGTCATGTAGTGATGTTGTCTTTTAGAGGGGGAGGGTGATGCCATGTGAAGAGTAGACCCCAGTTGAGAGAGAAGAAGTTGACCATCTATTTTGGTTTGATATGTTTAATAAATTGATAAGGTCATGTTTGGTAGTAGTGTAGGGTCACTTTCAATCAAGGGCGGCTCTCTCTTCTCTTCTCATCTGTCAAACATTGCCTTGCCTTATCTTTTTGCTTCCCCACTTGTTCTCTTTATTTAATTCTAGAGTACCTACCACACTATATCTCTTCCTTTTATTTTATTTTTAATTTAATTTAATTAAACTATATCAAGTCAATTGTGCTGTTTATTAGTTCTCAGGAAACCTTTGCCATCTCATATGATATATATATATATATATATATATATATATATATAATTTAGTTGGTGAATTGATTTCATTTGTTAGTTACCTAATATCTGGTGTTTTGAAAAGAATATTATATATGTTTTGTATTGACTCTGATGTATGTTATTTGTAATATTTTAATAAGTTGTTAGGGATCTTTGTTTCAGTTAAATGTTAACTATTTTATTTTATTTTTCAATTAAAATATTTTTTATTAACAATTAATGACATTAAATGTGACTTTTATAGAATAAAATAAAATATTTTGATCCTGATTTGAATTTTACTACTATTTTGACAACTTGAAATTTATCCTTTTTTTCCCTTTAAAATAATTTTTATTTGAAATTTAATAAAAAAAAATAAAATTAAGAATTTAATATGAATTTTCAATATTTAAAATACAAGCTAAGTGGTATATAAATGAGTAATAGTATATTATGTTTTTATATTAAAAAGAAAAAAAAAGTAGAAGAAAGAGATGCATGCATTTGCATGTTTGGACTTTATTTTACATGCTCATGTGAGTTTTTGTTTTCTGTTTCCTTGCAGTAGAGTTGGGAAGAATAGAAACCTTATGAATCACTCCATTCTTAAAATCCGATTTATATATATATATATATATATATATATATATAAACAAATATATAAAATTATAGTAAGTCAAACTTTTAAATATGAAAAGGGTCTATATAAAATGTGAGCAAGAGCGGTATTCAATTTATTTATTTTTCCATGTCCATTTAAAAATTGAGCCTAGTTGTCATTCATTTAATCTGATTTTGATTTCATTTCTTCACTCTATTCTGTATCTCAATAACTGATAGTCTGTTGAATCAGTTGTTTAATTAAAATTATACTTATAAAAAATAGATAATTATTTACATTGAAAAAAAAACTATCTATTTGATATTTATAGAAATTATTATTATTATGTAATTATATATTTTAAAATTAAAAAAATAATAAATTGTAATATATGATTTTAATGAAATACTTCGGAAAAATCCAATATTGGTCCAAGGCTCAAGTTTAGAAAGATTTAGACTCAAGCCCAAGGTCTAAATTGTTCGTTTAGTCCATATGGCCCAAATATTATCATAAATCTTTCAAATGCTAGATACGTAGTTGATTGGATCTCGAATTCAACAAGATCTTTCCGTTAGATTCTTGGTAAATCCAGCTAATAACCATCTCAAATTCTTATTTATACGAACTTCACCCTCGTCATTTGACATGATTTTACACATTACTGAAACTCTACTAACATCACTTCACGAATTGCTCTAACGTTTTATGATTAACACTCGGGTGCTATTCTCTAATCCCGACCATTTCCTTTATTGTGATCAATAGAGCTTTGAACCCTTCGATGCTGCCTCGTAAAAGTGTTTTGATTTCAAAATGAACATTACTGTACATGAAGACATTTCTTTCCTTTGTTTTCATTTCAGTTATATTATTCACATTCAGAACTGACTTGAACATCGGAGTGCCTAAGACAGACACCACACCAATCAAGTTTTTCAATCTTTTAATATGAGTAGCTGATTGAATGTGAGCCACGGAATATAGAGGAATACCTAGCTATAGTCACTCGATAGATCAAACTCGAGGAAGATCATAGGAGGGCTGCCATGGCTAAAGTTTCTGGCGAGTCATTCGACAAGTTTGAGCAACGGGACAATAAGAACCTCAGGGGAAGGTTTGAGTTGTACAAAAGGCACGAACCTCACCTTAATTTAGCTTCATCTGAAAATTTTGACATGAATGATAAATCAAGACCAAAGTGACAAGTTTCAGCTTATGACTTAACCATAGTGCCCAAGACCCTAGTCGTAGTAATGAAAGACAAGAGTGTTTTAGTTAAATGGTCAGAGCCTGATCAAATGCAGACTCTCGCGCTTAAGAGGGATAAAAATAAAAATTTTTAATTTCACAATGATCACGACCATAAAACGGAAGACTGTGTGACATTACAGTTTGAAGTTACCTTTCTACTCAAGAGGGGACGCCTGTGTGAGTTTTTGACAGAGAAAGAGAAGCATACTCTGGAAAAGTCCGAAGAAAAAAACATGAAGCCAAAGCTATAGAGATGCCCACCGATGCTCTAGAAGTCAAACAGATCATTTGAGTTATTCTCGGAGGCTCATTGGTGAGCGGAATAACCCAAAGCTCTAAAAAAAATATGCACGGGAGCCCGACAACATCAATGAAATATCCGTCCGACCATTTATGACTCCATTGGTTTATAAGCTAACATTTTCTAATTAGGATATGCAGGGATTGGAAGATCTCGATCACGATGCAGTTATGATCACCCTGTAGATCACCAATTTCAATCTCAGAAAGGTCTTGGTTGACAACGACATCTATACCAACATCAATTTTCTTCCGGCACTTAAGAAAATACATTTAGATGAGTCTTTCATTACTTGCGATATGACAACCCTCACTTGAGTTAGCGATAGATCAAAGAAAACCATGAGTGAGATTGTGTTGCCTGTTTTTTCGGTGGTATCAATTTTGTAACCGGGTTTTTGCTGATTGATGCAACATCTTCTTACAACCTGATTGTAGGGAGGCCACGAATCCACGATATGTGTTTTGCCTATTTTTCAGGTGGTATCAACTTTGTAATCAAGTTGTTGCTGATTAATGCAACATCTTCCTACAACTTGATCATGAAGAGGCTACAGATTCATGAGATGCGAACTGTTCCATCAATCTACCACCAAACTCTTACGTTTCTCATTACGTGAAGGATTAAGGAGATCAAATGAGACAAGAAGTTTTTGAGGGAGTGTTATCAAGCTAGCTTCAAGAAAGCCCCGACTACATAACAATTACAGTCCGGAGCTCATGCTAAGGACCAAACTAGAAGAAGTGCAAATTGACCCTGCAAATCCTGATCGAAAGATTCAAATAGGCTCTGCATGAAACCCGAAACTTCAAGGAAAACTATTGATCCTTATTACAGTTAACCTTGATTGCTTTACTTGGTCCCATACAAACATGAAAGGAACCGACATAGGCATCATTGCCACAAAATCGGGGTCGATCCTAAGGCTAAATCCATCCAGTAAAAGCGAAGAAAATTTGTAACACCCTAAATTGAGACATGGTTAAAAGGAATTGAATTGCTACTCATATCACCAATGTGCATATTATTTTTTGAGAGCCCATAACTTTAGAACTCCAAAGTTACGCGTGCTTATCTTGGAACAATCTTGGAATGGGTGACATTCCGGAAAGTTTTTCCAAAAAGCATGCGAGTGAGGACAAAAATAATGCAGGAAAGCGTAACAGTGGTCTGTGGAGCTAGTGTTCAATCTTAAGACCGGTCAAGTAATGACGTGGCGCCCTGCCACCGCGCCTCGGGTTCATTCGGGAGTGAGGGCCGGGCGTTACAAAATTTGCTCCAGATCTTGCTCAAGAATAAAATGGTGCGAGAGGTGAAATATTTAAGATTGGTTGGCAGACATGGCAGTTAGGAAGAAAATTTGTAAATGCGCGGGTGTGTATGAATTATTCCAATTTAAACAAATCTTACCCTAAAGACTTATTCCATTATATATAAGGATATGGTTGAGGAAAAAAAATTGGCCTATAATATTTTACTATACGACGTTTAACGTGTTTTTTTAATTTTTAATTTTTTAATATATATAATCTAATCCCTTTATATTAATCATTTATTTTTATAAAACAAAAATTTTTAAAAATGAAAATAACACAAATTTTATAAGTTATAAAATAACTTTTTTTTTTTTGAAAAAAATGATTGAAAATTGATACATATTACCAAAATAAATTTTCAATCAATTTATCATTTTTCTACCGTTATCTTTCTCTTAAATATAAATATAAAGAATAAACTATAAATAAGATAAACTTTAGGAATCATTTTCAAAATGGAAGGTAATTCTATATGTAATATAAAAAAGAAACTTCAACAAAATTTTTAAAAGTTGATATGGCGCTCACATATCATCATTAAGTTGAAACAACTAAATGTATATATTTTTTAATTTCGTTTCTATTTTATAAATAAAATGATAATGCATGATATTACATTAATTCACTCTAATTAATTATCCCACTTCTCATTTTCCATGCTACTTACTGTCTCTTCCCCTTCTTATTGATATTTCTCTCCAATCGTTTATTTTTTTTTTCAAAACTTAGAGTCAGATAATTACATTTGAATGGTTAAAATAATGATAACCTAAAACCTTTATTTTGAAATGTATGATTTTATACATTGATTTTGTTATTGAAGGGTGGGATGGAATTGGGATTGGGTATTCAAATTGTGCATGTTTTGTTTTTGTTGCAGTTAGTGATTGAAAAGACAAACTCGAACCCATTGTTGGTATTATATTGGCGCTTGGGCGTTAAAAGAGCTGACTAATGCAGGATCACTGCTTGTTAATTATATATTTCATAAATTAAAACTTAGTCCAAGAAGAGAGACACCTTAACAAATCTTCTTTCAGTATCAATCTCACTTCTTTGTTTTATACAAATTAAGAAAATTGTTTATTTGATATAAGTATGAGATATATTGTCTTTTATATCCTTAATAAATGATAAAATTACTATTGAAATATTTGAAAACGGTCATAACACAAACAATATTGAAAAAAATAATTAATAATGCATGAAAAATTAAAATATGTCATTTGTAGTGAGATTTTTTTCCTTCTAAATGTGACACTTTTAGTATAATTTTGATTTGTTATCTTGATTACACTAAATTTATGAAGTTAATTTTATGATGTGTTGATATATATTCAAAGCTCATCCCATCAAATTAGACACTTGAAATGCAACTATAGGTCGACATTTTCTTCGGACTATTATTTCTACGCCTCCACGATAGAAAATAAAATAAAATTTCATAATAATATAAATAAAAAAATATAGTTAATATTCATTAGCATAATATTTATTTATTAAAAAATGATATATATAAAAATTAAGAATTGCTCATCTCATCTCATATTAAAATGCAATTCTAGTATTATTGAAATTGTGACTATAAATGAGTCAAGAAGTTTTAGATGGTGGTGGATTGGGATTGCTAATAGGATTCGATCCTGATGGAACCTCAGGCAGTAATCTGAAATGAGAAGAAGTTTTAGATGGCGGTGGATTGGGATTGCTAATAGGATTCGATCCCAAAGGAACCTCGGACAGTAATCTGAAATGAGAAGAAATTTTAGATGGTGGTGGATTGGGATTACTAATGGGATTCGATCCCGAAGGAACCTCAGGTAGTATTCTGAAATGAGAAATATCTGATGCTGGCTTCAAAGCTCGCCTAAGACTGAAGTCATGAACACCCTGCTTTGAAGCATTGACAATAGAGACCGATAATAGTGTAATCACAATAATAAGTAGTTTCATTGTGATTTACTTTGTTTTTTAAGTCTCTGAATTACACACACTGTTTATGAGCTTTATTTATAGGTAAATTGTATTCAACTTTAATCTTACCCTTTTAGGTATTAAGGTGGGAAGAGCACACAGAATCATTGCATCTTATCTCATAATTTCTTAAAATAATATTATTAATTTAGAATATGAGCTGTCAACAAGAATCATTTAAGTTGATATGGATATCTTTTTATATTTCTCAATATAAAAATAATGGTTGATTTTAATCCAGGTGTATTATATCATATTAAGTGAATTATATTTATTAATTTTAATAAATGTTATTTATATTTTAATAAAAAAATTAATTTTATAATTTATAATTTATTTGAATAATGGTAGAAAGCTGCAAATTTTTTAAATCATATTTGATTTGATGGCTAAAATGATGTATGATATAAAATAATAAATAATAAATATTTGATAACTTTTATATAAAATTAATACATATATAATTATATATTTGAATATTGTTTCCAGAGATTTTAATGGTTAAAATAAATTTATATATTCTTTTACTTTTATTTTATATCTAATTTTTTATTTGTATAACATATTAACGATTTCAAATTAAAATTTTTTATCAATTAAAGTTTACTAAAAAACTTCACTTTTCACTTATTAAATATTAAATTACTATTATTATTATTATTATTATAAATCTTGAATTTTATTTTTTTAAATCTCAATTGATAAAATTATTCTTTAGAATTTACATGATAAATTGAAATTAAAATTAAATTTCTAGTCTACTTCTTATTGGAACATGAATTAATAAAATGTTATTCGAATCCATCATTAAACTATTTTTTAATTGATTAAATAAATCTGAACATGTAAATAATATATATTTTATAATTTGAACGCCACATTTAATATATAGTATTTTGGGATATGGAATTTTACATAAAGAAAATATTTATTACAATAATTTTCTCTTAATAGTATTTTTTTATTTTGAATTTGAATTTATTGATTTATTTTTTGGAATATTTTTCTATTTTTAATTTGGATCATTTCCTAACAAATCGATTAATTTTTTTAGAAAATATTTGATTTTTCTAATTTGATTGATTGTATTTCCAAGTTGAAAAGGGAAACGAATTAGGAGAATATGTTTGGTGGTTACTACTGTGTATTAGAAGGATAAAACCGAAAATTCTTAATAAATTAGTATGGATTTCAATTTGAATTAGTATGTATAATGTAAACCAGTGAGATTTAATTTAGTGAATATTTTTATAAGTAAAATTTTCTAAACAGCTTGAAAGAATTAAAATTTTTTATTTTAATAATATTTTAATAGTATTTTAATAGTATAATTTTAATTAAAAAATATCAAAAAAATTGATTTTTCTACCTTCACAAATTGATGACGGAACATCACAATTTGATTCTTCTTTTATAATCCATTAAATTTCAAAATTCATTTTGAAAGATTTTAATATTTTAATATTTTAATAATTGTAAAAAAAAAATAAAATTGAAATGATGAAATTGAAAAAATTCCAAATATTTATCGAGTTTTTAAATTATTTCTTATTATATATATTTATTTGTTTTAATAATTTGATTACTCATGTACGTTGATTATACTCGTCTTTAGATAATTAAACTTGTAAATACCAAGATCTGGTCAAAAGGGATGGATCCGTCCGACCTATTCCGATCCGATTTTAAAATTTTTTTGTTTGGTCTTTAGTCCTTTTTCGCCCGCCCTCAAAATACTAGATTTTGTATAACCTTGGGGTGAGGTTAGGATCTATTAGTTCGATTCGACTCTACACTATTAAATTTAATTATATAAATTAAAATTTATATTTTATAAAATTTATATCAAACCTTAAATTTAAAAATTAAATTGTGAAAGTTATACTAAACCTACCAATTTTTTGTAACAATTAAAATTATGATTTTCTAGCTAAAAAATAATTAATAAATATCAACATAAGATTGTTAGATCCGTGGTAGTGTTAGAAGAGAAAATCTAACATAAAGATTTTATAGTTTTTGATTAATATGAATTTCATTAACGTAAATGGATTTTAATACTTTATGTGGCCATGTATTTTGAATTAATTTAATTTATTTGTTAAATTAATTTTTTACATATATTTAATAATTAATTTTAATTAATAATTTTTACTTTTTAATAATTTTTAAAAATATATTAATATATTAAAGTAGACCTCTCGAACCCTATCCATTCAGAGGTCACACCTCTCTGAGGACCGGGTTAGACTAAGAAAATTTGTCTAATAACGGCATTTGATCAGATGATAATCCGGTGGACCGACCTGATTTTGATCAGGTCTAAGTAAATGCATGACATCAAGTTAGAGGCGAATGAATATAATATGGAAATGACATTTAATAATGAATACTGTTGTTTACATAAAGTATGGACACATCGAGATGTGCAATTTTTGTTAGAAAGTGATTTGAATTTTCAACATAAAAGAACAAATTAGACTTTGAAGTCAAAAAACAAGCATTACAAAATTGTCTATTGTTAATGCAACCACTTTAAGACCTGTCTCAATCATCCATTCTTCAGTTTCTTTCATACCCATTAACACCATCACCTACCAACTACACTCACTCACTCACTTCAGCTAAACCCACCAAACCATACCTCCTGTGGTTTCTCCTCCACATCTATCCTATGCTTCTGTGTCCATCTCCTGTTCAGAATGCAGAAATTGGGGGTTTTGATGGTAATGCTGGTGTCGGTGTTGGTTTTGGTCAATGCATTGTCAAAATCAGATTTTGAAGCACTTTTGGAGCTTAAAAAGGGGATTGAAAAAGACCCTTTTGGGCAAATTGCAAATTCTTGGCTTTCCAACTCAATTTCATCAAATGGTTGTCCTGATAACTGGTTTGGCATTACTTGTATTGATGGTCATGTTAGTTCTATTGTTCTCAATGATTTAGGTTTGATAGGTAGTTTTAGTTTCCCTGCTATTATTGGTCTTAAAATGCTCAAAAACTTGTCAGTTTCCAATAATCAATTAATGGGGACCATCACTAACATTGGTTCCCTTCATTCTCTTGAGTTCTTGGACCTTTCTCGCAATAGGTTTCATGGCTCTGTGCCATCTACATTGTTTAGTTTAAGAAACTTAGAGGTGTTGAATCTGTCTTCAAACGGATTTGGAGGTCCACTTCCTGTTGGTTTTGATTCTCTTGTGAAGTTGAAGTACATTGATTTGAAGGATAATGGTTTTGAAGGGGATATTATGCATTTTGTGGAGCAATTGGGTGATGTTGTTTATCTTGATCTAAGCCAGAATAAGTTTTCTGGTTCACTGGATTTAGGCCTTGGGAAATCTAGTTTTGTTTCGGGTATTCAGTACTTGAATGTTAGCTGCAATGCTTTGGTTGGAAAGCTCTTTGCTCATGATGGGATGCCGTTTTTCGACAGTTTGGAAGTGTTTGATGCTAGTCATAATGGTTTAGATGGTGTTTTACCTTCATTCAACTTTATGGTCTTCCTTCGGATTATTCGGTTAGGGAGTAATCAGTTGTCAGGATTTTTGCCACAAGCTCTGGTGCAAGATAGTTCAATGGTCTTGTCTGAACTGGACCTCAGCTGTAATCAACTTGAAGGTAATGTTTCTACATCTGGCTTTCATTTCTGTATTGCATAGAAGCAATTTTTTTGAATGGTTTCTGTATGTCCTAGAATGTAGTTCTCAATAAGTATATACAAATTACTATACTTGGTTTGCTATGCTTATATTTGAGCTTTGCGAAGACAATTTTAAAAGGGTCTCCTTTTCATATGAATTGAAATTCACTTTAAATTTTTCTGATTGAAAAAGACCATAAAGTAGACCAAAATGCTTCCTGATTCATAAGGAATAAGCTGCTTTGGAAATCTGTTCTGATGTTGGTTTCGTAATTATTTTGTGCAGGTTCTATAGGAAGTATTACTTCAGCGACTTTGAGGATGGTGAATTTGTCTTCAAACAGATTTTCAGGTTCCTTGCCTCTTATGGTGGGCCATTGTAGCATTATTGATTTGAGTAACAATAGTCTCTCAGGCGATTTGTCAAGGATACAAGGTTGGGGTAATTATGTAGAAGTTATTGATCTGAGTTCTAACTCACTTACTGGAACTTTACCCGACAAAACTTCTCAATTCTTGAGGCTTACTTCATTCAAGATGTCAAACAACTTGATAGAGGGTGTTATTCCTGAAGTCTTAGGAACTTATCCTGAGCTAAAAGTAATTGATCTCAGCCGCAACCATCTGAGTGGACTCCTCCTTCCAAGTTTCTTCTCGTCAAAGAGATTGACTGACCTTAACTTATCAGGAAACAACTTAACTGGGTTGCTTCCTCTTCAAGAAATGCAGAATCAACCTTCTCCAGAAAATTTCAGTCTTGTCTCTCTTGACTTATCTTATAACACATTGAGCGGAAATTTGCCCCTGGAGATCAATAAGCTTCGTAACTTGATGTACCTCAACCTGTCCAACAACAAATTTGAAGGTAGCATACCTGATGGCCTTCCAGACAATCTAATGGGATTCAATGTATCTTCTAACAATCTTTCTGGTTCTGTGCCTGCAAATCTGAGGCGGTTTCCTGAATCGGCATTTCATCCCGGAAACCCTCAACTGAATTTGCCACGTTCGACATTTTCATCTGGTGTTCCATTGAGGAAGCATGGGAAAGAAATGAAACCTACTATCAAAGTTGCCCTTATTGCAGGGTTGGTTGGTGGTGCTACAATGGTCTCTATTTTTTGGTTTGTGCTCTATTCCAGGCCTTGGTGGCAGAAACCTGGAAGGAAGGGTCTGGAAAGACATAATAAAGAGAAATACGAGGGGTCAGGTGATTCTGCTGTTTCACGTCCTTCAGCAGCTGTTAACAAAAAGGTGGATCCATCATTGTCTTCGTTTAGTTTCCGACAAAATCTTTTACCTTCCTCACCAATGGGGTCTGCATACGATTTAGAGGACAATTTGTCAGGCGTAAAAAGGTCTAAAGATCAATGCAGTTCTGAATTTGTTAAAAAGGATGGAGGACTTTCTTCCCCTATGTCTCTCTTATCGGCTTCAAATCTCTCACCATCTAAAAGTTCACTTTCTTCCAAGACCCCTGATGTGCTCAATGCTTGTTCTACTGAAAAGTTATCTGGGGATTTATACTTGTTCGACGGCTCCCAGGTTTTCACTGCTGAGGAACTCTCCCATGCACCAGCAGAAGTTGTAGGTAGGAGCTGTCACGGTACTTTGTACAAAGCTACACTCGATTCTGGAACTGTATTAGCCGTCAAATGGTTGAGAGAGGGAATTGCAAAACATAGAAAAGAATTTGCTCGGGAAGTGAAGAAGCTTGGGAGCATCAAACATCCGAATTTAGTTTCCCTTAAGGGTTATTATTGTGGTCTAAAGGAGCATGAGAAGCTAGTCATATCTAATTACATAGACGCAATATCCTTGGACCACTATCTTCAAGGTACATTCCTGTCCCTTGTGATCAAAACGATTGTTGATGTTATTTTTTGCAGTTATAGACCTGTTTTCATCTATGTATTGTACTATTGAGTAATTTGATTGTTGGTAGAACATATTTGTTGCTAGAGCCACACTATCCACTTGTATATGCTAATTCTTCATTCATTCTAAACCTTTTACTGTTCTATACAGAAACAAACCCAAGAAAACTGCCTCATTTATCGATCCATGAGCGTCTCAGGATCGCTATAGATGTGGCCAGATGTCTGAACTATCTACACAACGAGAGAGCCATACCTCATGGCAATCTGAAATCAACAAACATTCTACTACAATCTCCTCAAATGAATGCACTTCTCACAGACTACAGTCTCCATAGAATACTGACATCTGCAGGCACAGCTGAGCAAGTACTCAATGCAGGCGCACTTGGCTACCGGCCTCCTGAATTCGCAAGCTCAAGCAAACCATGTCCATCTCTAAAGAGTGATGTATATGCATTTGGGGTCATCTTGCTTGAGCTACTGACTGGCAGGAGTTCTGGGGAAATCGTCTGTGGCGACACAGGCATAGTCGATCTGACAGACTGGGTTATGTTGCTAGCTCAAGAAGGTCATACGCACGAATGCTTCGACAGTGTGATGATTGAAAACTATGGTAAGGATCTTCATCCACCAAGTGTCCTTGAGGATATGCTGCAAGTGGCTTTAAGATGCATCCTACCAGCATCAGATAGGCCTGACATGATGTCAGTTTATGAAGATCTCTCCGGCATAACTTCAGGAAAGTCCAGCCAAGGTACATAGATTCGGTTCCATTCTATACTAACCCCATTTGTTGGTTCCCGGGTTAATAAGTTGTTAATGCTATGCCGGATTGAATTTGCAGACAATGTGAGTTGAATTTGTTATTGTGTATAATGTGTTTAGATAGGTATTTGAAGATTCATGTACATGCATTTGGTTAATAATATTCCTTAACCATTAGGAAGGGTCTTAAATTTCAAACTAACTTAGTAATAATTGAATTATTTGATATACTATTGATTAAAAAGATAAATGTTATTAGATTAATAAGATAAAAAAGAACCTCACCGAATGTAGTGCCGGTGATCTCTGAAAATTTTCAAACTGCTTAGCCACCAGACCACTTTTATTACCTTAGATGTATTTCACTGTTATTAATAGTAGGATTTGTAGCACATGCGATGCATGTGCCACATTGATTTTTTTATTTTATTTTATTATTTAAGTTAAATTGAAAATAATACTGATGATATTTCTTTAAAATTATTAAATAAATTAAAAATATTATAACTTATAATTATTTTATAGATCAATTTTATCATTATAATTTATATAATTAATATTGTTGATTGTAAATAGGCGTGGTTATCACGATAACGAAACAAAATTTCCGTGGATTTTTACAAAAGTTGAAGTAGGTGAGTGTCATAAAGTGAAAAAATAATTTAAGCCCAATAGGATTGAGTTTTAGTATGAAAAAATTATAAAACAAAAAGAAATAAATAAATTTATTTGAAAAATAAAAATAATAAATTTATATGATTAACCTACTATAATTATAACTCATTATTATATTTTAACTCTAACTATTAATTTTCAATTTATTACTAATATTTTTATAAGTAATTATTAATATTTTTAAGTAATGTAATTAAAAATAATTAATTTTATAATAAATTTATTATCGATATATAGTATTTGTTAAATACATTTTAAATAATTTAATACACGGAAATACAATTTCAAAAATATAAAATTTATGTTTAATTTTAAAAATGTAAAATTCAGTTTTAATGGAGTTGAATGAAAGAATTTATCCAACCGAAAATAATAAGTCACACCAATTCTACAATTGCAAAAAAAAAAAAAAAAAAAATTTAATCGATGGATTCGGTGTTGACCAAACCGACTCACACCTAATTGTATATTATATTTTTAAAAATTAACTGGTTATAGTATTATTAACGATAATCAATATTAAATAAATAAGCCTAATAATAAATAATATATACTCTCGAGAAAACTAATTTTACACGGAATTAAAATAAAATTTTAATATTATCCCTCGTTAATTCATCATTTATAGATGGTAATATAACTATCGAGTATTAGAAAAACAAATATGTGATGTCAAAATAAATAATATATTTAATATAAAAATAGTAAATATTATTAAAATTATTAATATATATCAAAATATTTAACATATTTATTATATATTTAAAAATAATAATATAAAATATATAATATGAAAAATAAATAAATATTTATTTTAACATATCTTTAATATTATTTTATAATTAATACGGTTAATAATATTATTAAACCATTAATTACAAAATACTATACATTAATGCACTTCGCTACCAACCATTTGTCAAATCGTTATAGTCCATCGAAAATGGTTACCAATTAATTGCTGTATTATTTTACTTGAGTCATGTATAAAGTATTATTTTATAATAATTTTATACTTAATTATTAAAAATAATTCCATTTGATTGTCAGTAACTAATTTTTTACAAATTTTAAAAAGTAAAAATAAATATAGTTTTTTTAAATAAAAAATTAAAGCAAATATTAGTTGTCTGTAAAAGTCTAACACCTATGCATTTTAATCGGTAACATATTTTTTAACTAATTACTCCGTCCATCCCACTGAAAATGTCACATTTAGAAAAAACAATTGTCCCGCTGAAACTGTTATATTTCAATTTCCAATACAATATTAATTACTTTTTTCCAATATTATCCACTTAATAATGAAAGATTTCAAATATTTCAATAACCATCTCACCATTTATTAAGGGTATAAAAGATAATTCATCCTATATTTATATCAAATAAATGACTTTCTTAATTTATGTGAAAACGAGTAACTGGACACTTTCTATGGGACGGAGCGAGTAATTTTTATTTGAATTTACTGTTTTTTATTTTTTAAAGCGAATATACCATCAACTATTTCGCGACTCGGTAACTCCTCGAATCTCCTGCTCCTCCCCTATTCAGTGGACCAAGAGAGAAACGCCACTTTCTAAGAGCATTTTTAACGGGGTTTATTTGTGGTGTTTGTGGGATGATGTGGAGGTAAGAGAAATGGAAGATGATGAGATGGATGAAATAAATTGAGAAGAGAGAATGGAATAGTTTTATTTTGAGAAAAATCCGTATATTTGAATTTATTTTATTATTTAATTATATAGTGAGTCCATACTGATTTTTAAAAAGTAAATAAATTCACAAATAAACTATGTATTGCAAATGCCCTAATGGTATTAGTTTTGGTTTGCGTAACTTTAAATTTTAATCTTATTATTTAACGGAGTTATTCCGGCAATGTTTATGAACTTGTGTTAATAGTCAGGTCTAAATTTGTTAAAATTTAGAATCGTGGAAGCAAGTAGGAGGAAATTATCTGTTAATAATATTTACTAACCATTAATTTTGCCCATTGCCCAGTGATATTAAAAATAACGGTCTTTATCGCGCAGGTACGAACGAGTACAGACATCTTTTTAATAATCATAAAATTATGAGTATTTGTGAATTTGATAAACATAAACGGACACAGATTAGAAAAGTGTAAAAATTTCTATATCGAATAAACACCGTCAATATATTATAAATAGTAAGTTAATAATTTACGTGCTCACCGACCTATGGACATACCCATTTGACACTATTAATTCTGACAATCTTTTGATATATATCTAGGAGGTTAACCTGTGTATACTTTGTAAAGATTTTATACCTAATAAATTTTAAAATGAAATGAGCGGTTAATAAAAAGTTAAAAAGGAATAATAAAAATTTCATTATCCAATATTCAATTTCTTTATTGAAACAAAGTTAGTGTATAATATGATAATATGATCCATTTTGTGTTTGAAAACTCTTTACCTGCTGTGATTCCATCAATTATCATAATATGGCTTATAGTGAAATCGTGGATGAACACACATCAAATTAATCTAAATATTCGAGGATGGCTCGTGATTGATCATAACAACACGAATACTATCATGATATTAATATTATAAAATCACATATATTTTTTTTCCCACACGAGTGGGCAAGCACGGCACACCCGTTTCATACTTCCTTTGCTTTTTTTTTTTTATGTGCTACACTTTCTGTTTGCACACTATTCGAGACCTAATTTTAACGGTAAATATCTTTAATTATATACAATTAAAAATTATAAAAATTTTATATTTAAAAAGTAGACATTAAAATGAATAAAATAAGATCCCACTTGAATATATTTTTTTTTATACGTAAGTAACAATATAAAAAACAAGATTGATGAATGAATAGTAAATACTATTAAGTGCAGCACATAAAAAAAAAAAAGGCGGAGGAAGTAGATGTTATTCGTTTTAAAAAAGTAAATGGACATTGCATTTTGAAAAAAAAATATTGATAATGGTAAGTCATCTGAAGTCATAAAATTATTTATTACCTATCTTAAAACTTATTTTTATTTCCGATTTATAAAATATTATTGAAACTAATATATGCACGGCACCTGCACAACCGGTGTGAATCGCATATAGTGACGAGTCATTCATTCTTCATTACAATGGCAATGGAGTTTCAATAAAATGTATTTACCCATATCATTTTGCATTCAACTTTGAATTTGTTAATTAATAAAACTGTGAATTTGTTATACATATATATATAGATATATAGATGCAGAAGTCTCCGTTCATTGGAGATCGTAGCAAAAGGGATCTCCATTGTGGTAGTAGCCCTCCACTGCCAAACAAAATTTGGTTAGTAAATTAATCAAGTGAATTAATTGAATAAAAACAACTAACTCTACCTACCTGATATGACCCCTGGCGAGGAGTATTAAACTGGTTCATGTTTAATTTCACGCTTGCTTGATCGAATATCATCCCCTCTGTTTATATGGGATTGGTCTAGTCAATCAAATCATGGTTTTCTTTTTTTAACAAGTTTGAATTATTGATTGTTTCTTTGGTGATTGAATTTGTACTGTTGTTGTTGATCACTCACTCACGACGCACCTCACTCCTATTCTATCCATCTACTTCTTTTTATTCATAGAGTTGTGCTGGATAGACAAATTTTAACACGAAAATTAATATGAATATAATAAAATAATAAAAATAAATTAAAAATAACTATTACACATCACATCACTATTAAATATATTAGTTTTATCCGTAAGGTGAATCATTTTTCATATTTACTACTCTAACATTTCTTTTACTTATAAAACTCTTCTTATATATATATATATATATTTTTAGTATTACTTGATGGAGGAATTTTAATACGAAAATTAATACTAATAGAATAAAATAATAAAAATAAATTAACAAATAATTATTATACATTACATCACCATTTAATATATTAATTTTATCTGTATTTATATAAAATTTTGGTGAATATTTTCCTTATTTACTACTTCCGTCCAGCAATAAATGTCATACTTGAATAAAATACAGAAATTAAGAAAAGTAATGATGACTTAGATAGATTACTTATATACCTTTATATATTTTTCTTACTTTTAAATAATTGGTTGTCATGTTAAACAAGTAATGATAAGTATTTTATAGAGAGTGATTTTTTATCTTAAAAGATTAAGTGTAAAAATAGATAAATGGTAGAAGTGAAAAGAGAGTAACAAATATATATGTAAGACACTTGTTTTGGGACAAATTTTTTTTTCCAAAATATGACACTTATTTCCGGACGGAGGTAGTATAAGATTTGTTTTACTTATAAAACTCTTCTTATACAATGTATTTTTCATTTTTCTTATTTGTAACATTTGTTTTACTTATAAAACTCTTCTAATATATTTTTTTTTACTATTATTATAGTGTGAACAAATTATCAGCTAGCTACCGTCTTTTCATCACTCTGTATGCATATATTTTTTTTATGGTGATAATTTTCATTTTTGAACAGCCCAAACTCAAAAGTGTAGTTTTAGCCCATCATTGCAAAATTTATAAAACTAAACTTTGTAAATTAAACTTTATAACTAATGAACCAAAAAGACAAATTTATCCATTATAATAAAAATATATAATATAAATAAATAAAGGAATAAATAAAAGAATAATAAAAACAAAAAATAAAATTCTTGGAACAACCCTAATGCTCTGACTGTTTGAAACCCATTTCAAATCGAATCATCCCTAACCTTTGGCATTCAACCTTCTGCATTCAACCTTTTGCTGAACAACTCCAAGACGAGGGTTTTCGATTCTTCGTACTGCTACGACCAAATCCCTCCATTCTCATCTGCGACCAAATCCCTCCATTCTCAGCAACCAAATGGCGAGAACAAACAGAACCAGACATGGATTTGACGAACCGAAAGTAGTGGGAAGCCCTAAACAGTCGAAACAAAAGCAGAAGACTAAGGTACGAAATCTATGTTGATGACTTCTGCTAAGATTAGAATTGTCAACATTGTTCATAGTTGGCTGCTTATGCTTATTTCCTGGAATTTAGGGTTTAATAGTCGTAGAAAAAAATTGGTATGCTTAGGTTTTGTTCTAATTAAGGGTTTTTACTTTCCATTTCCCTGTTACCAAACCAGGAATCCTTATCTACTATTGTTTCCTGGTGTCATATACGAGGAAGCTATAGTACATGAACAATGGTTTCCTGGTTTGTCACACCAGGAAACCATTGTTTGTGTACTATTGCTTCCTGGTACATGAAACCAGGAAATAGTAGTAGAAAAATATTTCCCGGTTTACAAAACCGGAAAATTGAATGTCATAAACAGGAGGTTCCCGGTTTCAATAACCGGGAAACATCTGTTAATGACATTCAATTTCCCGGTTGTGTAAACCGGGAAATATTTTATTTATTTATTTATTGATGATGTTGGTTTCCCGGTGTTTTAGCCTTGAACTAGTTTGAGTAGTTTCCTGGTGTTGAACACCGGGAAATGGAAGGTTTTCTAAAAAATTTCCCGGATTTGATACTGGGAATTAAAATGTAGAATATGTTTCCCGGTCATATGGACCGGGAACCATATGACAATTAATACAGTTTCCCGGTGTTGATAACCGGGAAACCAAGTTTTTGTGTTTTGTTTTTTACTCTTTATCATATCAAGTATGAATGATGTTTTGCTTATATTTATTTCAGGTGTCTCCAAAGAAGGTACATTTTACCAATGGAATGTATTTTAAGTACCCGCAGCGAGACTTTCAAGATGCCAAGCTCAACACGTATGGGCAGCCTGCTATAATGGACTTGATTCAGGCTAAATTGGAAGAATTTAAATTAGTTGATGAATGGAAAAGAGGGCCATTTGGTAGCTATTTGCATATATATCAAAGGAAATGTTCCTATCTGGGAAATTTCATGCTTCGTGTGCTTGGAAAAGAGTTGGAGGGGAAGAAATGCAAGCGGGACGAGTGTTGGTTTGGGATTCGCAATAGGGCAATCCGGTTCGGTAAGGAAAAGTTTGCATTGATAACCGGTTTGAAGTTTGGCAAGATATCAAAAAGGTTGATGAAAATAAACAGAGGACCTGACGACTTGAATTCGGTGTACAGTAGGTTTATTTATAGTCAGGCCGAAGATAATGTTGCAGCTATAACATCTTGGTTCCGAAGTCAATCACCTGAAGACATGGACTCTGTAGGTGCATTGAAGATATGCTATGCTCTTTTCATAGAGAAGTTCTTGATGGGTCCAGAAGGAAAAAGACCTATGAGGAAGCTGTTGTGGCATATGGTGGAGGACCTAGACCGGTTCTACGAGTTTCCATGGGGGACATATGCTTATTCGTACACTTTAAATGGCCTCCGTAATGTCTTGAAGGGAAAGAAAGAGGGCGTCAAGACATTCAATTTCTATGGCTGTCCTTGGACGATGATTATAAGTATTAATTAGAATATTTTGATTATATATTTGATTGAAATACTAATGTCATTGAAATTGAATTTATAGTGGTGGTTATTGGAGGTATCTCCAAATATGAAAGAATTTCTACATGCATTAGTGGATAAAAAATCACCTAGGAGTCCGAGATGCCTTAAATGGATAATTAAGGATAATTCTAGCAAGGATTACGACGCTTTCTTGAATAGTGTGAGTATTTTTGGTTAAATGATTGAAGCTATTAATTATTTACTAATCATTTTTGTTGAATATGTAGCTAATTGATGTTGGGAATGGTAAAGTAGAACCCACAACTGAAGAGAGGAAGAATCCATTTTATATATCTGCAGTTGATACTGAACTGGGGGAATTCGAACCCGACCCTGCTAAATTAGGAGTTGATGACCGGACGCTAGATGAAAAATAATTTCCGAAACAAATCAATCCTGAAGAAACAGTGGTGAGTTTTATTATTTTTTCTGTTGAGTTTGAGTTCTATTGTATATGCATAAAATGATTAATGTGTTTACTAGGATGAGAGTGAGACTGAGGAAGAAGATGATGGGAATATTCGTCACGCAAGAACTCCTGAGGTTGATGGACCATCTGGTGTTAACAACGAAGATGTGGTTAGCTTGCTGAAACAAATTTTGAAAACAGTGGAGGAGAATAAGAAGGATATCAAGGACAATGGCGTTAGGATTCGTCGCTTGGAAGTCCTTTACGGGAAACTAGTTCAGCAGAATTTAGGTATGTCAATAAACCTTTTTAATCTGAAGTTATGTTAAAAAATTCAATATGTAGTGCTGAAATATTTACTTGTGTGATTAGATTGTTTTATAACGTTTACCGGTAATAGAGACCAGGAAACAGTGTTGTTTTTATGTTGGTTTCCCGGTTATAAAGACCAGGAAACCTGAGTTTCCCAGTGTTAAGCACGGGGAAATAGTACTTTTGTTTTCTCAGGTTCCCGGTGAGGAGTACCGAGAAGCTACTGTTAGAGTGGTTCCTGGTATTCCAATCTTTTCTCGGTTCTCCATACCGGGAACCTTAAATAAAAACAACACTGTTTCCCGGTTTCATAACCGGGAAACCTTATTATATAAACATTGTTTTATTATTTATTTGCTTCCTTATTAATGCAGAAGAAGATTCTAGTGAGGAGAATGAGAATGATGTACCCAACAGAGAGATCAGAATGAAAAGTAAATGTGATCCCAAGGTTATTGTTGAGGAGAATGAGATGGATGAGGAGAAGGAGATTGATGATGACCAGGTGCAGATTAATGAGGAGGATGACGATGGGGAGGATGATAAAACAAACCAATTCATTGTATCGGTCCGTTCTCAAGATGAAGTTGACCAGAATAAGATTAATGCATAGGAGATTAAGGGGGAGAATAGTAATGAGGAGGAGAAAGAGACTAATGAGAATGAAGAACCCCAGGTTGAAGAGGATCCTAAACAAAGAAATGCATCATCATTGGTGGAAGTCCCTGATCAGGATGGCCAGCAGGGGCAAGAATTCGATAATGTATTGAATAATGTGGAAGTCCCTGATCATGTTCCTTATATTGAAGCAACTGATAATCTTGATAATTTAGATGAGGTTGTGAGTAAAGCAGTTGCACAAGCATCTCAAATTGCGCCTGCCAAAGACTCGCTAAGTGATGAGGAGAATCAGCCACTTATAACTTCAACTGTAGCCGTCAGTCCTGTTCAGCTGGTAAGTGAACTTGTTTTTAACTAAACTGTAATTATTTACAAGTTCTAATAACACTTTTCGTTGTTTCAGCGGAGGAGCAAGAGATTAAAAAATGAGGATGTGGTCATATACCTCGATGATGACGGAACAATTCTACCACAGGGTCGTTTGGGGCCTTTGAAGAAGAAGAGAAAGACAGTAAAGGATAAAAAGACCATGGATGTGAAGTTAGTTCCGTTCAATTCGGAGAGCATGGAAGTTAAAACATTAGCTCCTAAAGAAGGATTTCATAGTATCATTTTTTAGCATGTAATACCTGCGGGTTTTGAAGAATTTATAGCACCGGGAAATGAAAAGACGTAAGTGTGTTGAACCTTTTTCATATTTTGAATATTCAGTTTTAACATTAAATTACTTACCTATTTAACTTCGATTTGAACAGGAGATGGTTACACAATGATGCGGGTCCACTGATGTCAGAAGATATCCGAAGAATAATAAACCCCGATGCTTGGTTCGGAAACAATGACATAAACTTTTACATCAAAGTTCTTTATGAAAGCTTTAGCAAGGACAAAGACCGCTTTAGAGGAGACGTTACAGTCCAGAGTGCAAACATTTTTGTAAGTATATTATTTCATTAATTGGTGTTGTAAATGTATATTTCCTACATTTAGTGTAAATGTATTATTTTGTATTGTAAATAGGATTATTTATACCTCCAAGTCCCGGTATTATTGATCTGGAAATGTTTAAAACTTTGGTTACAAAGCATGTTTCCTGGTATCAGTACTGGGAAGCTTATGTTTCATTGTCAGGAAGGTTATTACATTTCCAGGTTAATAATACCGGGAAATGTAGGTATAAATCATTTTGTTTCCCGGTATATGTACCGGGAAGCTTATGTTTCCTGGCCAAGAAACAATGGTATAGTACAGCTTATTTCCCGGTATGTTTGACCGGGAAGCTGCTGTTTCCTGGCTAGGAAACATATGGATTTTTAACTTGTTCATTGCCCTTAATACCAGAAAATATATCTTATTTCTTGTGTTTTTATGCAGGCTTATATGAAGGGCGAGCAGCGTAACGAAGAAAGTGAAGAAGTGAGGGATTTTTTAAAGGAAATTGCTGGAGGAACATACCCAAATGAAGAGAATTGTGGATGGCATGAAATCGATCATGTAAGTTTGTTTGCCGTAGTAACTACTAGATTATCTTTCTCATTTAATGGAAATACTAATGTACGTTATGTTTGTATCATAGGTATTATTCCCTGCACATATATTTGGAAATCATTGGGTCTTGTGTGTTGTCTCATACCGTCTTAAAGAGGTCCTTGTATTCGACTCACTGGGCCTTCGATTAATGACGGCAATGCGTGATTTGAAAGACTTCCTCATATTTTTCGAAAGGATGTTGAAGACAGTGGATGCGAATCCACCGGTACAGATTTCATCCTCTCCCTAGAATATTATGACGGTTGGAAAGGAAGCAGGAGTTCCAATGCAATCCGATGAGTAAGAATGTTGTCTGTTTGTTCAGTCAATGAATATATAAAGATTATGTTTATTGAATTTAGTTGTTTCAGGACGTCATGTGGAGCATACGTTTGCCGCTACATCCACGATATATGGACAGCTCAACCCTCTTGGACTTTTGGAACCGGAAATGAAGAGGCCGTCAGAATAAGAAAGGATTTAGCTTATGTCATCTTCGATCATTCAAATGAGACGGGTGATGATATTTTTTCTAATGTAGACAGATGATCATTCAAATACCTCAGCTTTTTGTTTCAGTTGTAGGTTTTAGATCATCAAGTTTTATGGATTTGTGCAACTTGTTTATAAAAGTAATCAAAATTTTACGAAACTACAATTATAATTTTAAGACATTTCCTGGTACCAGGAAATGTCTACATTATTTGCCTATTTTCCTGGTCTTGATAACCAGGAAATGATAATACTAAAGTATTCGAATTACAATCCATTAATTGATTTGACTTTATTAATGTAAATAGGAGACATAAGGTTTGGTAAAATCGAAAATGCGATGAAATTATCGTAAAATAATTTTAAATGGGTAAGTATTTAATTAAGTGGATGTGTTTAAAAGAACTAGAGTATTCGAATTACAATCCATTAATTGATTTGACTTTATTAATGTAAATAGGAGACATAAGATTTGGTAAAATCGAAAATGCGATGAAATTATCGTAAAATAATTTTAAATAGGTAAGTATTTAATTAAGTGGTTGTGTTTAAAAGAACTAGAGTATTCGAATTACAATCCATTAATTGATTGACTTTATTAATGTAAATAGGAGACATAAGGTTTGGTAAAATCGAAAATGCCATGAAATTATTGTAAAATAATTTTAAATAGGTAAGTATTTAATTAAGTGGATGTGTTTAAAAGAACTAGAGTATTCGAATTACAATCCATTATCGTAAAATAATTTTAAATAGGTGGTTCTTAACACGCTATACTCTTCTCAACTTCTTCTTTGCTCGATTCTCATTATTAAATAGTGAGAATTGCAAGATTATTTCTCGGTCTCAAATAATTTAAATCATGACCGAGAAACAATTGAATTTCTTGGCCATTTCCTGGTCAGGGTGACCAGGAATTGATGCCATTGTTTCCTGGTCATTCGACCACAACCGGGAAATGTCATTTAAGGTTCCTGACTTATGGACCGGGAAATGTTATTGTTTCCTGAATTTCATCAGATAAAGTTTTCCCGGTCCATCAACCGGGAATCACTATTCTATTTCCCGGCTTACGGACCGGGAAGAGACTGGGGAGTTTCCCGGTCTGTGTAGCCGGAAAATAGTGATCATTGTCGTGTGTTTTCCGGTGTGATTTGACCGGAAAACCACTGCAACCTGTTTTGAAAATTTTAGAATCCGATTTGAATATATAATGTGCCAAATCAGCTTACAAAAACCCAAAAAATAAGAAAATCTATATAATGTGCCAAATCAAACTATAGTTTTCGATAAATATAAGGTTGATTACATAAGTGAAGAGTTAGAGGATGTGACTTCGGGATCATGTGTTATGTCCTCATTCATATTGTCAGCTCTTGGACAGGTCTCTTCTGCAATAGATGTGATGTTCTCATTTGTTCCCTTTGAGTTTTGCACCTCTTGATGTTTGTTTGGACATTTACGGATTGTATGTCCTCCCTCATGACAATATCCACAATGTACTTGCCTGCCGCTTGACATTCTTAGTATTATTATCTCCAGTTGCACTAGATTCACCAATGGAAGCATCTTGATTTTTTCTTTTTTCTTTACCGTTTCTACACTTGATAGGATTTTTGCAAGTGAGCCTGGTGTGTCCTTGTTCACCGCATCTAGCACAAGTCTTTGTCCGAATATTCTCCCCTCCAGATGGTATCCTCTTCATCTTAGGACGACTTGACTGCCGCTTTTTTATAGGTGGTAGGACCACTTTGTTAGGCTCAGACCATGTTCTTATACTTGGTACGGGATTTATTGGTTCGTCATAAGATGATCCCCACCAATCCTTAGTATAGAACTGATGGCATAAGGTGTGCGGATGAACCTTCATCAACCTATAATAAAATACTGTTACAAATTTAAATAAAATTATATTAAAAAATAAAGCAAATGATAAGAAATTGCAATAGAAATACCTGGCAGCAGCTATAGCATGTGAACAAGGAAGACTATCAAGATCCCAAGCTTTACATCCACATGAGTTTGTTTCAAAATCAATAACATGAACGTCGTCATCATGTGTAACTTGGTATCGCCTACCTTCAAGTATTGGTCTAGCAGTGCTATTCAGAACGACATCTTCAAGATCATCAATATGTTTAATAGCCCCAGTTGTTATTGTGGTAACCAGCTTCTGAGCAGCTTCTCGCCTATGACAAAACCAGCGTTGGGTCAAGTCTCTTAAAAATTCATTTGCAGCCGTAATGGGAAGCCTACGAGCTTTCTTAATGGCCGTATTCGTAGATTCTGCAATGTTTGAAGTCAACATTGCGTACCTCCTCTCCTGACAATAAGCACGTGCCCACCTAGCCTTACCAATATTTTTCAACTCTTTGAAAATATTTGGACTCACTTGTTGTATATCATCCAAAATAGCATCACACTCCTCCTTCGAGTGAGCATAACAGGCAGCTTTGAGTAAACGCCCAGCGTTTCCCCGCTTACTACCATATTGCTTCAAGTTATTAGCCAAGTGGTAGTAGCATATAACATGTGGTATGTCGGGGTAGACATGTCTAGCAGCATTGAATATACTTTTATGACGATCCGACACAATAACAAAATCCTTAGGCACTCCAATTGCTTGTTTTAACTTAGAGAGGAACCATCGCCAAGAAGAATTATCTTCTCCATCTGCAAATCCAAAAGCTAGTGGATAGATGCCGCCATTACCATCTTGAGCAATTGCAAACATTATCACCCCCTTATACTCTCCTTTCATTTGTGTTGCATCGATTGCAATTACTGGACGTACATATGATAAAAATCCCCGAATCGAAGCACCTAGAGCAAAAAATGAGTACAATAAAGTATCGTCTTCTTTAGTACGTAGAAAAGTAATAGTACCCGGATTGGAAGATTTCAACTAAGGAAAGTAAGCCGGAAAAATTCGATTTGACTCAACTCAGTCACCATAAGCGAACTTCAAAGCATGCTGAATGGATCTCCATGCCTTGCTATAATCAATATTGACCTGATAGCGATCCTCCATTTCATTTTGTACCTGTTTTGGACGATAATCAGCCACGGTAACTCGGGATGAGTATAAATTATCAATGAGATCGGATTTCACGGGTCGAAAATATGAGGCATGTGTATCGGGCACACATGAATGTTTTGGTGCAAACTCCGAAACATGCCACAATGAAGCGCCACTACCTCGCCTAGCACGGAATGCAAAAGAGCATGTTTCATCCGAACATTCCACTTCAAATCGAATATTATTAGAACGGATTATTTTGGTGGTGAACTTGTTATTTAGAGCATACTTTCTAATAGCTACTTTCATATCTTCTTTCTTCCTAAATGTCTCACCCTTTTGAAGAGGATTGATTCGGGCTGGAGCTGACAATGCATATATGACCTCATGGTTGAATGAATAACAGCCAGCACCTGGTAAGACCCAACTCGGTTCATTCGGCGGGCCGGCATGTATAGGTTCTTCATCGCCCTCCGAACTGACGTCATGAGAATCCTCAATATCAATCAAATAATTTTGATCAACTTTATCACCTTCATGCTGTGTACCATCCACTGCCTCAGTATGCTGTGCCAAACTTCAGCCTGCCGATGCATTAGGTTCATTAATGGTGAAAACAGCATTATGTATTTCATCCGCAGTAGGAATTACAATATCCATATTTGGTCCACCAACATCTACATGATGAATGCTTCCAGTAACTGGAACACTAGGTCCATTGTCTTTTGATATAACATCCACAAATAAATACATATGCTCACTACGATCCTCCATCGCAAATTGTAAGTCACCATCATCTAAAATTTGATACCTATCTCTTTGTGAAGTTGTGATAAATGAATGAATGGTCAATTCCGAACTCGATTCTAACTTCAACTTTGAATTTAGTTTGTCCACTAATTGAGAGAACGAAATACTAGTATCAAGAAGCATAACAACCATTTGGCCACCCTTGTACTCGCCATCAATCCATTCCGCTTTAAATTTCACCACGGTCCTTTTCACTCCCATCCCTATAGAAATTCGGCAATCAAAATATTTTAGATAAAATAAAACTGAAAGCAAAAAATTAAAAAAAAAATCTTAATAGTAGCCTCCGGTGATTTCCCGGTCCCATAAACGGGAAATAGACGTAAATTAAAACTATTTCCTGGTATAAGGACTAGGAAACTACTTCCAGTAGCTTCCATGTCCTTATACCAGGAAATAGTTAATATTATTCCTGGTCATTGCACCGGGAAACCTAAACTAGTTTCCTGGCCATGAAGGTCAGGAACCTGTCTATATGTTTCCCGGTACTAATACCGGGAAACCTGTTGACATTAATTTGATTTCCCGGTTGTCGGGACCGGGAAATGACTGTAAAAAAATCTTGATCGAACCTAGCGTTTAAATTGATTCTAAACAGCAACCCAACTGTGCAGAGGATGTTATCAAAAGATTCTAAACTAAGAAAAATATAGATTTTATATAGTGAATGTCTCTACTTAACAAAATTCATAATACTCATGCCCTAAATCTCAATTACGAAAAAAAAAAAAAAAAAAAAAACATAATAATCATGCCCTAAATCTCAATTACGTAAAAAAAGAAAAAAAAAACATACCTTTTAGTCGGGATGGAACAACAATTAGTTGATTGGTTGAAATAATTGATATGGTTATCGTTTACAAACAGACAAAATGAATGCAATTGCGTAGAAGGTTTGAGTTGCATGGAGGTGGGGTTAGGGTTCATGCAAATTGGGTTTTTTTTATTATTATTATCATCTTAATTTTTGTGGGGACCTTTCATAAAATTGGTGGGGACCTTTTTAGAATTTGATAGGGTCATTTTATAATTTTAATAATTGAATTTAAAAATTTAAATAAAGGACATTCCTGACTTTACACACCTTTTAAAATGATTTTATATAATTTTATTTTACTTTTTAAAATAGAAGGGTATCATTGTCAATTTGGTCTACTACCTGTAGAAATTTTTACACATTGTTTATTTTTTTAAAAAAAATTAATATACGCCTAAAAATATAACTTTTATATAAAAAGTCTAATTGTGCAAATCACCCTTTTTTATGTCATTCTCACGTTATTTTCTAAAATTCAATATATAAATAACAATTCATTGTGTAATATTTTTTTTAACTTTCTAAAATTATATGTTATTAAATTTTATATTACAAACTTTGATACTGTTTTTTTTAGTAGTTTTGATGTAAAATAACAAAAATATATTACTTTTTAGAATTATATCCTACTATCTATTTTAAAATTTGCCATGTATAATCAAGTTAACCTCAATCAAATATATTAGCAAAATACTATCAGTAGTACGTTATATAATTTTCTTCTATATTAATTTATTTTTTATATACTTAAAATATGAAATTTATTAAATTAATTATAAATTTATTTAATTAATTATTATAATTTAAATGACTAGATTAATAATATATTATCTCAATTAATAATATTATGTAATATAAAATTTAAAATTAAATTATTTTTAATTAAAATAATATAATATATTAAAATAATAATATAGAGTTTAAAATATTTAAAATATACTATTTAAAATTAAAAAATACGAGGCAATAAATATTTATAAAAAGAAAAATTATTAAAAATTTCTATAGTCCATAAAATTACCATATATATATATATATATATATATATATATAAAAATAAATAAGTGGGACGTACTTGCTTTATGGACAGTAATAAACGTTGATTGGGCAGTAGTGTAAATATTATTATTATTATTATTATTATTATTATTATTATTATTATTATTATTATTATTATTATATTATTATTATTAAGTCAACTATATGTGCTTATCCACTTATCATTTTGCGAGGATTATACTAGATCCAGCTAACGGTTTGCAAAATTGAATAGACATATACCCATTAGCTTTTGATTCACTATGTTAATTAACTTCCAACCATTTACCCTTGTTTAGTTGACATAGATGAATGAGCACATGAAGGAATAAATTTTATTTATAAATATAATTAAATCTAATTCATTAATTTTATTTTATTTTCAACTTATTTTGAAATAAATTTAATAATTTAAATAAATTTTAAAAATTGAGAAAATATAATTGAGTTTACATTACTGTTTAATAAGATTGGTCAACATGTACAGGATAACTGAAGATGGTTGGGACACATGGGGAAATGTAGTATCCCATTTTGATGTCTCAAGGTGGACCAAGGATTTTTTTTTTTTAATTTTTTTTTCTTTTTGGTTGAAAATAAGAACTTAATAAGATTTTAACTTCTGTTTTACTGCGATTTCCAAATTATGCTCATTTTCATAAATATCCCTTTTTCAGGGACTTCTCTTCTCTTCTCCTCTGCTAATATGATAGGTGATATGGGGAAAATCTTGGCCTGACGTGGACATGCTGCCACTCGGGTGGCTTACTCATCAAGGTTTCATATATGCTTTTTTATTAATTTTCAGGTCAAATTTTGAAAATGAATTTTCAGATCCATTTTGTTAACTGATAATAAGTGTTCAAGTGCTAATATGTTTTTAATATTATATATATATATATATGAGTAGAAATATATTTTTAATAATATATTTTAAATTTAAAAAAAAAAAAAAACATTACATTATATTTAGTATAAATTTCGGCAATAAACAAAATTTAGGAAGACAGATGTCTAATGGGTTTCTGGCAAGTCAAGCTCTTCGTCTTCCTCTTCCTCGTGACTGCAGAAGTTCTGCAATTTTCAAATTATTAGTGGAATTATTAGTGGATTGGTCCGTGTGTTGCACGGATATTTATAAATTAAATTAATATACTCTAAATTAAACTATAATCGAAAAAAAGTTCAGAAAGAATACACTCCTATATAGGAACTATGTACAAATAAATATCCCCATGTTCAGATTTATATCAATTTAAATAACTGTTTAATAGCAGTTAACATATTCACAAATTTATATGCATAAACTGCTTAATAACAATTAACATATTCACAAATTATTCATATCCATGTTTCATGTTCATAGCAGTTAATGTATCTACAAACTGTTCACACAATTAAAATATTATCTTTACTTTTTACATTAATTTCCAACATTTCTCCATAATATAGAAAATTTTATTATTATAACTTTCCTTTTCTCCGCAATAGCACTTTTCTCCGCTTTGCACGCTTCTCATCAAACCCCCCAAATGCACAATCCCAAAATGTTCGAAGAGCCTCCGTCCGAAGAAAATATTAGCTTGTGATCGACAAAGAATTTGACTGTCCTAACATTGAGTGAGCCCCAACTGTTACTTGAATCGTAGATTTGTAGATCCAACTTGCCTTTATCCCAATAAACACACAGTCGTGGTTTGATTTTATTTTTCACATCTTTGAATGTTATTTGTTGAAACCTAAAGTTGAGAATGAGATTCTTATGTTTAAATATGATATTTGATTGAAGGGTTGTTATTGTAGTTTCAATACGCAATCAAGGTAAGGAGTCTAATTTTAATTGTTGTGTTTATTTATTTATTTTTTTATTAATTATTAGATGGACTAATCATACACTTGACATAACAAATAAATGGTATTCTCGTTGAATGGTGCCAATTGCATTTAATTTTTGATTTATTGTTGTGAAATGTGGTTTATTATGAATCAAATAGGTTTATTTCTAAAAGGTGATGTCAACCACATATAATCTCATATCATGTATGGAGAATTATTAAATGGTTGTGGGAGGATATTAGTGTTGACACCTACCACAATGTTGAAGAATACACATGCAACAAATTCTTCAAATTATCCATTTCATTTTCATATTTACATTCAACAGAATAGCACATCATCAACTATCATTCAAATGGTGTAATAGGTTAGGTTCTATAGAAAAAAAAAAGTCAATAATTCATGTCTAAGCATTGGAAAAATGATACAATTAACTATGTTTCATAAATATCAATGTGTCTTTTAATTAAATCAAAATTTAAAATCTAAAGATCAAGTTTCCATCCACCAATTTCTAAATCCATGCAAACTAGTGCAGGTTTTTCCTTTAACTTATTTATTTATGATGATGACCTATTATATATAATAACTTCAAGTGTATAATATAGTCAATGAAAGTGATGTTGGGAAAAAATAAGATTGAGTTGCATGTGGTCAATGAAAGTGACCTAAACAAAAACTTGAGCCAACATGAAATGTATAGGATCAAAGAAGGTTCCTTATTTCTCCAAGACTTATTCTTTTATTCACACATTGAGTTGTATCCATCAATCAATATATAAATATACACACCATTTTACTCCTTCAAATCCATCAAAATCTCTCTCTCTCTTTCTCTCAATTTGGTTTTACTTCTTCTTCTTCACAAGACTTGTTCTCACCATATTCATATATTTATCACTAAACTACTACATCTCTCACAAACAAGTTCAAGCTTATTGCTTCAATTTCAGGTATGCTTGCTATTTCTACTCTTAAATTTACTACTCTTATTTCTTCAAATTATCTATTTTATTGTATGCGTATGTCAATAAAAGTTTCATACTATTCTTTTCTTATAAAAATTAATTTTTATGGAATTTCATAAATATAAATTATGAAATTTTTTAGAATGTGAAAATAAGTCATTATTTTTTTAAAATTTTAAATTAAATTCATCAATTTAAATTATTAATAATTTTAAAGATATGAATTTTTAATATAATAAAAAAAACTTTTTTATTATTACTATTTGAAAAAAAAAGAAGAAATAATTAAATTATATACATTATTAATATTTTATTTACTATAGATAAAAATACTTTAGAAATTTAGATAATCAACTTAATAATTGCATAAATAAATTTTAATTTTATTTCATATAAACTAATTTTATTTTGTTTAAGCATACTCCCTTTTCATATTTTGCTATTTTGTAACAATTTTTTTTTAATTAATTTGAATTTTATTTAACTCTATACATGCAATACTAATAATTTTTATTTTTATTTTTAAATATATATTGATAAAACAAAATTGTAATACAGTGTTAAAATAAAATCCTAAAATATTAAGCATAGGACGTGACCTCAAATACTTTGTACCCTAATGATAAGGGCATGTGGAGGGTTGTTATAATATTGAAGATTTGTGATAACATGGTATGCAAATTCTATTGTCCCACATAAGAATATTGTGTCTAGATACTCATGTCCTTCGTGTGTCTTTATACAATATAAAATTATTATAAAGTTTGTATGGCAGCCTAGATGTCTCCCCAATATAAATTATTTTACACATTCTTGGTTGAGATTCATGAAAATTAGGTATATTACTAACATGGTAATATTTAATATTTATCATTCATCTTATGGACTATATCATAAATAATAAAATATAATATACTAAAACATCTTATATAAAATCTTAATTTTTGTTAATATATATGTATAAATATTTTTCAAACAATAATAAATTTAATATATTAAATCTTTTAATAATGATCATTTACAATTTTATCATTTGCTTAGTTTAAAAGAAGTATATTTGTTTTGAGATACCAAAAGTTGTAATATACCAGACTGGACCATTAAATATGTAGTTGACATAGGATCCATTTTGAGAATAATACATGCACATTGAGTTACCAAATCAGACGATGATGTAAAGAAACGTGTCCTATATAACTCACAGCTTTGTCTTTTTCATTTTGATAGCTGTAATGGGTTGTTTCTTTTGAAACTTTCAATTTGTTGTTTCTTATCATGCCCTTAACACTATCCATATCATGCCCTTTACAATATCCATTTGTCACTTTATTTAAATTTGATGATTTTCTAAATTTTTATAACATAATTCAAAATTTGAAATTTTGAATAGTATTTAATTTTTAATTAATTTATGTAATTAGTGAGAGTCAGACAACCGTGTTCACTACTTTCCAAAATTACCCCTACTATCTCTACGCGTTTTTCATATCCTTATAAATACTCTTCATTTTAGCCTCATTCAGCTCTCTCCACTGTCGTTTCAATTTCTTTTCAGACAAATCCGAAATGTCGGACAAGCACAAGCCGGAACAATCCAATCCCACACCAAGCGCAGAAGAAGACCACTCCAATTCCACCCCAACTCCACATCCACATCCGGACAACTCTATCCCCACCCCAGTCTCGTCCCCACCACAACCCCAACCAGGAACATACGTAATCCAAATTCCAAAAGACCAAATCTACAGAGTACCGCCTCCGGAAAATGCAATCCGTTACAAACACCTCACCAAACAAAACAAATCAACCCATCGCCGCCGCTGCTGCCGCCTATGCTGCTTCACCTCTCTCATTATCCTCTTCCTCCTCCTCATCTCCGCCGTCGTCTTCTACTTAATCGTCAAACCAGAGTCTCCTACCTACGCTCTCCAATCCCTAACGGTCAATTCACTAAACCTAACAAATTCCTCACCGATCTCTCCTCAAATGAACATCTCTCTCTCAATCGGCAACCCTAACGACAAGATCTCGATTCATTACCTGGATTCGAGCACCGTAGATTTGTTCTACCAGGGAGTGAGTCTTTGCTCCGGAGTTCTCCCGCGGTTTCATCAGCCGAGGAATAATGTGACGGTGGTGAAAGCGGCGGCGAAGGCGGAGAGTCCGATAGAGTTGACGAATGATGTGAGACAGCGGCTGAGAGCGGAGGAGAAGGCGGGGAGAGTGAGAGTCGATGTGGTGGTTAGAGCGGCGGTGAAGTTTCAGGTAGGGAGAGCGAAGAGTTGGAAGTTTGATGTGAAGGTGAAATGTGGCGTGACGGTGGATAAGTTGAATTCGTCGCAGTCGAAGATTCTAGAGAAAGATTGTGATTACAGAGTTGGTGTTTGATAGACGAAGACGATGAAGATAAACGTGTGTACATGTTCGAAATTTGAATTTATTTTATTGGTTCTTGAAACTGATTGGATTGTGTTTATTATACACATAAGACATGATATCACCACCATATTATGGTTTTTTCTCTTATGCAATTACTACTTTTCCATAAATATTCCATATATTTTATGAGATATTGGTCAAATGATTTATGATTTCCAAAATTTCTTTTAGGCAATTACAAAAATTTGGGTTTGAATGTTTATTTTCACTTATTTTTATTATTGATTAAAAAAATAGTGTAATATAACATAGGAATTTTTTTAATAGCAATATTTTTTAATATAAAATATGGAGAAATTTATTAAAATACTCTTTAATATTTATATTTAATTAATAAATGTAATTATATTAAATTTTAATTTGTTTGTATTTGTACTATAATTTTTAAAATTTTATTTTAATAATACTTAATTTAATTATATATACACTTCAATATCATACCAAATATTTTTTTCTAAATTATATAAAATAAAAAATTAATATTTTTTTAGTTATTCATAACTAATCCTGGAAAATCATCTACAATTATAAAATCAACAATTTCTAATACTAAACCTTGAAGGGAAAATTCTGAGAATAATCTTTTTTAAATAAAAATACAAATTTTATCCATCTATTTATAATTTTAAATTATATATTATATTTTAAATTAAAATTTTAATAGAGATCGAGAAGTAAAATTATAATAAAAAAAATAACATTATATATAAATTAAATTAAATATATATATTTTAGTAAAATACTAATAAATCAATCCATTGAATTATAAATTAATACACATGAATTTTAAAATGTAAATAGATATTTTTGTAATAAAATATATATAATTTAATAAGAGATAAAAATAAAATTATAATAAAAGATTAAATTGGATTAAAAATAAATTAGTTAATAAATTAAAAAATCCCAATTTTCGAACCAAGCTCCTCCAAATTTGACCTTTTACTTAATAGTGACTGATCAGGAAATCAGACTCCAAACCAGTTTCATCAGCTTTTGAATTAGCCTTAGCGTTACAGATTATCTATGAAATTTCTTAAAAAGAGTACTGCAGTTAATTAAAAGTTAACAGGCTTATAAAGTATACAGAACATTATTCTTTATTGCATTGATGGACTGTATTTTATAACACAATTTAGAAAATCAAAATGTAACACTATTATTTGAATCCAGTTTATATACTAGATCTATACAAGGCTCTTTATATTAACTGAAAAAAACAGCTAATTACAGCTTTTCTTGCTATCAGCTACTTTATTCCTGCTATAACTTCCCATCAACAACCCTCTTTTCGATTTTCCGGTGCCATACTGTTAGGATAACATTACCACTCAATCAACACCTTTCAACATCCAGATGGGTAAGTAATGTTAACCCAACGGTATAGTACCCAGATTCAAGTTTGCATCTTAGCTTCTCTATGCACTCTTTCTTCATAACTAGTCTTAGCTCTATCAATGGCTGTTCTGAGATCTGCATACAAATCTACAGAATACTCGGCAAAAGTATTCAAGTTACCAAGAAATCCCACCAAGCTTGATCGGAAATGGTCGAAACCAGAAATCCACTCCTCTGAAACTTCATCTCTCATCAAATTGACTCCTGATTCACTACCCATAGACAACTGACGGATCCCATTCTTCTTCCCTGGGTTCTTCTCTTGATGTGGTATAAACCTGTTTGTTTCAGCAACTAAACTCTTGATTGAATCGGTGACGTTCTTATCTTTCCAATTATCTGGTTCGTCAAGCTTGTTCAGCTTGTCCAACCATAGGCCGCAAGTTATGTATATTGGAGGACCGTAATCCCTCAATGAAGGTGCTCTTGCTCGTCGTCTTCTCCTGGTAGCCTTCTCCGTGCGAGGACAGCATATGTCGAGCCAGTTGTTTATTGCGAGGAGATAATATTTTTGGGCACTTATCCACTTTGTAAAACTTGAGGACATGGAGTTCAATTCATTTACAAGATGAATGGTTATCTGTCTGTGTGCATCCGACCGAATGGATATTTTACTGTTGCCATTGTAGAATGCTACTGAGATTATACAAAACTGAAGCTTGTGGCATTCGAACATAACTTCCCACATCCGACGTAACCTGAAATCATGAAAAACATAGATGAAATATACAGATGAAGCATCAAACATGGTTTAGCTATCATAAGCTATTATTATGCATTAACATAAACCTGCTAAACGAATATGAATACTTACTAATCTACAAAAGAAAAATAGCTTGGACACAGATACTTTACACATGCACATATGTAAATCTACAAAACAATATGAGTTTTAATTTAACCAACAAATGCCAGAAGTTATTATCGACACATACACAGACTTGTAATGTCTCAAGTTAGCAAAAAGAAAAGATTAGGTTTGTGACATGCAAACAAGTTACATTTATACTGAAAGCATGAAACAAAACTGCAATGGACAGGTATCATATTCAAGAAGGAAAAAAATATATCAGACCTATATAAACTAAACTAAAATGAGACATACCCGTCAATCAACTCCTCAAGCTGTGGCTGTAGCTCTTTGTCTCTCAACTCTTCAATCCTCTTTGATATCGAGTCAATTCTATGAATAGCAACTTTGATTCTAGAGTGTAAATCCTTGACTGTAGCACGTGTTTTATCAATCCTATGGGGACTTTCTGCTTTTGACTCAAGTTGTCTTAAAATTTTACACTTGAAGTCGTACTCTCTTCTAATCATCTCACTGGCCTGGATAAAAGACAATTCTATTAATTACTATTTGTCCTGAAAACATTTGTACTCTTATTAAGCATCAAATAAAGTACGTGCATCTAACTTGACACATAAATATACTAAAAACTGGATCATCTTACAAAGACAAACTAAACTAATCAAATCAGCAATAAAATTGTAGATAAGAACTGTTTTCATAACTTGTTAATACCTTTACTTCATCATAAAGCTTCCTCTCCCATGCATATAGTCTATCCAAGGTCGATGCATGACTGCCCGACATCATACAAAAATTATCGAAAAGATTGCTGGTAAGGTCCTCAACATCATCCTTTGAGTTCAACCCCATCACATTCCTAGAAGATGAAGATCGAGATGATGTAGTCCGATGCCATGTTAAGTATTTAACATCAGTTTGTGGGGGCTCTACACAAATTTAATAAACAGTAAATAAAAATACAGATAAGGATCAGCTATGGTATAGATGAAAAAAATAAAATTATTTAGTAAATAGATAAAGTAAAGACATGAAGCTTTATAATACATTTGAATATTTTGTTAACTTCAAAACTGGAAAACTACCTACTAATCACTAAGGAGGGAAGCCCAATGAGGCTCACAAAAACCTCTTCACTAAAGTAAGGAGATGGAGTAGGCTCAGCTCTATGAAACTGCCCAAAGGGTCATTAGTCTACCTAGCAAAACAATCTAGGGGATGCCAACATGGGTCCTCCCCTCAACCAAATCCTCCCACAGTTTTTCACGTTTTACTTCCGTTGATTCTAGACTTCATTCCTTGATTACTCTGAGTATTATTTTCCAACAGAATCTTTCCGACAATCACAGGCTTTGAGTGCCACACATTAGGCAAGTGAGAAATTGACAATAGTGACAAAAGCTCAACTGATATGCTTCCTAATAGCAGTTTGATGTAAGTTGACTCTAATAGATTATTTGAAAATTAACCTGTTTAACCAATTGGCCAATATGATATACTCAATCTGATCTAACATAAATACAAGGAGAATATAAATCCACTACTTTCAGATCTGATTTGATGCTAACCCTTTCGCTCTAAACTACTTCTCTAGTGGTTACGGTTTCATTATGGCTATGTTTGATTATCCACTTTAAGTGCATATAAAATTGCAGGTGGATTCTTAATTACTAATATTAATTTGACTTCTACAAGATATCGACAGTATAAATTGGAGTGAATAGAGAAACATGCCAACACAACATTTCAAACAGCAATTTAGCTTGCATTAATACATCTTGATGATAGAAATGCTTAAGACACAAAATCAACCTAGATCTATTGTAAAGTAGAGAGTAGCAATAGCATTTTCATTTTCCTTCTCTCTTTTTACTGGTTCAATTATTTATTTTAAATGGAGGGAAAATTTGTCTTTATAATTACAATACAACTTGATTAACAGCAAAGAAAAGAAGGCCAACCTTCTTGAATATGGCTGTGATCTTCTCCCCCACAAGAGAAACAAGCCTTCATGAATGCAGATGCCATTGACACACCTATCAGAAAAAAGGGGAAAAAAAGTTAATCACAAGCAGAAAGCATCAATTCTTACTAGTACAGTTCCATTGAACAGAAATGACTTGTCAGCTGTCCATAAAACAAAAAAATACTACAACAAATTTGGACAAGCCATCCAAATCAATGGCCCCAATAAAAAGTCAACTAATAAACCTTATTGCGCATATGAATTCAATGTTGAACATGTATCAAACTAGGGAGAAAAGAAAATTTCTTATTCATTCATTTCAGATCCAGCAACATAAATTTATATAGCTAATATCTTATGCTGTAACAGTATATTAATGGAGAGAGGGAGAGAGTCATACTTTCTTTTCCTGGGAATATTGGACGAAAATGCAACTTATTTGCTTCAAGCATCCTGGGGACTTCTTTTCCAGAATCAGATGCTTTTATAAATAGAAGTTCAATTTCTTTCATGCTTGAAAGGAAGTCCTTTGCATTAACCTTAATTTCATTATAATCTTCATTTCTAGGTGATTTCTTTGTTTCGGATTCAAGGCCAGGAGCTGAAGAGCCAGTTCTCACTGGAGATGGAACAGGAGACAAGACAGGGGAGTTGGTTCTGTTCACATTCCCATCATCCGCTACTGTTTGTGTAGAAGGCGTAGAAGGTGAAGCATTGGGCAGATCCTGTTCACGTGTCCTGTTAAAGTTCTCAAAACTTCTAACTAGAGAATCAGTGTTAGGTTCATCAAATTCATCTTCTGAATCCAAAGATTCTCGCCTTCCATGAATCGAAGCCTTTTCTTCCTCATCTTCCAGATCCAGGATCCCCCCTTCTTCCCTCAACTGTCTTAACTCATCATCAATATTCTCAAACCCTTGGCTCCTGTTACGTCCATCTTGAAAAGAAAATTGGCTGTCCACAAGACCAAAGTAATCCCATGGTGGAGGTTCTGGTGGGTTAATGGAAGACTCAAACGGTGGTGATTCCGGCCGTGGGGTGTGTGATGATGTTACTGTGCCAACAGACGGCAAAGGCGGTTTTTCTTCAATCTTGTGGGGAGAAATACCCTTAACTTTCATATGACTAGCCTGAAACCTACTAGCCGGAGGAGGCGGAGAAGGAGAAGGGGAGAAGGGCTCAGCTGCATCTACACGTTGTGAAAAAGTAGGGGAGGAAAAAGTGAAGTGTGAAGGAGACTTGTCAGTCAAAGCAAGCGGTTCTGGCGTTTGATTAGTGGAAGTATACAAAGAAGATTCAATAGGACCTTCAGGTTCAACAAACTTCCTAAGAGCAGTCCCTGTACTTCTTAGGGACTGCACATAGGCGACATGAGCAGATGCTAATGAACACCTTCCATCAAGAGCTTGTCTGACGAACTTCTTCCTTTCACGACAAAGCTGAAGCGCCTTGTCTTCGACAACTTTAGAGCTGGAAGACCCCATCTTCCCAGCTCTTTGCTAGATTACTCCTTACAACAATCCAGTTCCGATCAATTCTAACTTCAATCACACCACCACCAAAGACAATCAGAAAAGCAAGTCCAGGTCCAAATTCACATAACAAGAGTTGTTCCACATCTAGATCAACAGAACTGAAAAGACAACCAATTAACAAATAAACTTGACGCCACATAATAATTCACACAAACCAAAACATTAAGATTGAAATCAGTCTCCAGTAAATAGAATCAAAACAAAAACATCAACAACAAATGACATAAACTCACCACAAGAATAACGGAAAAAAAACAAGCAAATTATGAAAATTAAATAAATTTCACAATCCAAATCAATAAAATAAAAAAGAAAAAGACCTAAAAATAGAATATTAACAAAAGAATATATTCAGTGTCGTGTCAGCATTAATTTCACAGATGAAGCATCTAAAAGAAAATAAATAAATAAATAACAATCAAAGTAGTTGATCTCTTATTCTGAATGAAACGAAATTGAATTCGGAAAACCTAGAAGATGAATCAATCGAATACTAGAGAAGTGACTTGGAAAGGAAATGAAGAAGAGATAGGGATGAAACAGACCTGTGAGAGTGAAGATGTGATGTGAGAATGGATCTCAGTGAAAGGTATGGTGGTGAGTGAAGAGAGAGTGATTGAGTTGAGAGAGAAAGTGAAGAATGAATGAAGGCATGCAAGCAAGTGAAATGAATTAAGGATTTGAGAATGGAAATAGAAATGACACATGAGATGATGCCGCACCGGACGGACAGCAAAACTTTTGTCTTTCTGCTATGTGGACCCCACTCCCCTCTCCGTCTTTCTTCTTTTATATATTCCTTTCCAGCATTCAGCAATATCTAATTGGATCAAAACCCCTTGCTGACTATGGAATTTTAATTCCATTTTCAGTTTATTCCCGTCTGATTGCAAAAAATAAAAATTACAAAATTTAAATTTAATTAATTTATACGTTAACTCTCAAAAGATAAATATTATTTGAATATAAAATGAATTAATTAGAAATTTTAATTATAATTTTATTTGATTTTAAAAATTTTAAATAAGTTATTTTTGGAAATATTTAAATAAATTAAGAATTTACTTTTAAATATAAAATAACTTAATTTTTATTTATAATTAAAATAAAAATATAATACTTTTGTAAAATTAAATGTAAAATATGTTATTTTATTGTGTCTTTTTTTTTTTTTGATAAATGGATTATTAATTTTTTTTAAAATATATAGGGTTATAATATAATATCTACTAATGTAATATTTTATTTAATATTTAGTGTGAATTAGATAAAATTACTCCTATAATAATAATTTTATGTTATTGTTAAGTAAAAATAAGACCATTTTAATTTGTTCGATATTTTTATCGAAAAGTTAACTTTTTTTTTTATTAAATAAGAATAATTAGACAAATTATATTGCTGTCAAATAATAATAACTTTCAAAAATCACATCATCAACTTTCTTTCATAACTTTTTAAAATTTTTGTCTAAGCTGAATAATTTTTTATGATTATGAAAAAAATAAAGTGGTTGATGTGGAGAACATGATAAAAGGAATGAGTTAACAAAATCACTTGATATCATTCATTCTTTTTGAGTGTGTTGAGTTGGATGCCTTTAGCAAATATCATAAATTATATGGGTTTTTTTTGGGCTTTGCTTTTTACCAATTAGCCTTTCTCACCAATTTGATTTGTATTTTTATGTATATTCTATTGGGTTATTTCCAAAAACACATTTTTTAAACGTTTCATTTTGAGCATTCGATTTTAAAAAGTTTTGTAAAACCACTCTCAAAATCAAAAACCACTCTCAAAATCAAAACTACTCTCAAAATCAAAACTACTAATGTATAAGTAATTTTGATTTTAGAGAATTTCCGAATCTCCAAATTAAAACATATGAGTAATTTTGATTTTAGAGAATTTCCGAATCTCCAAATTAAAACATATAGAATTTCAAAACCACTCACAAAAATAGTGGTTTTGGGGTGGTTTTACAAAATTTTTCAAAATCGGGTGCTTAAAGTGAAACGTTTGAAAAAATAGAATGTTTTTGGAAATAACCCATATTCTATATATATTATTAATCCACCATTATAATTTTCATTTAGAAATTTAAATATTTTTACATAATAGTTCAATAACATAATTATTTACAAATTGATCCTTATCAGATAAGATACGTATCTATGGTTTTATTTTCATTTAAATTGCATAATTATTTATTATTTATATATAAGGTTGTGATCTCGTGAAGCAGATGGAATTACATTACAAATATACCTTTCTTTTAGGCCTTTTCAATTGACTTTAGTCTGGTTAAACAAAATTAAATTAAAAGATTAGGTGAAAGAATTGGTCGTAGAGAAGAATGAATAGAATATATAAAAAGAAAAGTGAAGAATCAAACTGATTAAATTACTCATATTAGTACTAGTAATATTATATTAACGAAGCATGTTATAAATCCATGTGACGTGATTAGATTCTTCTCCTATAAGCCAGAATCGGATCCTAGGAACAAACTAGAACTACCTTCTGCCTTCACTTCATAATATACATTACTTTATTTTGCCTTTATTTATAAGCCTATTTTGGCATTATCTCTTCTCTACCCAAAAAAATAAAAAAAATAAATAAAAATTATAATTCTCACTTCAAACAATTATTTTTTTTAAAAAAAAAAAAGGACTCTTTAATAATACAATTTAAAAAATAAAAATACTTAACTGGTACAATTTGGCTGGCGATCTTATTATTTTGACTAATCATTCACAATTTCACATGAAACTTTTACATAGAAGACTAGTCACACCAATTATTTATTTATTTATTTTTCAGTCAGGTAAAGAAGAAAACAAATTTTCATTTTCCTTCTAATTTTCAAATCTGAAAACAATTAGTCTTATACAGACAACAAGTTTGTTTATTGTATAATGAAGTGACCAAAATTATGTCATTGACATTTCCTTTTCACTGACAAACAAATGTTAAAAACTGCACAAACTGCTGTACATCAACAGATCACTCATTCCCTATAATCCAACTCTTATCAACTCCAATACAAGCACACAGGCTATTATCTTGCAACATCTGAAAGCAGTATTAGAACAAACTAATGGTTTAAAAAACCAATCATGCCAACAGTTACTACTACATTCCATGGAACACACATTTCTTTATATAGTTTTTGTTTATCAGATGAGATTTTTTATAAGAAGCTTATCAGAACACACAGAGGAAAGGGGTGATAGAAAATTTAACCTTACAGCACCAAGATTTTCCTATGTGCATGATCTTCAAAGGCTAATTCACTTGAATCATGATCATGATCATGATGGTGGAAAACAAGTGTTAAGATTCCTACCACGCATAGAACTGAACCAACAAGAAGTTTGTCATACCGTTCTACCCAGTGAAATTTGATCTGGCTTGCTCCGTAGAATGAGAGTGCCACAAGTGATGTCATCACTGTTATTGTGCTGCAATGCAAATACATACTCTTTGTTAATGTTTTTGGAAGCAAACTGGAATCTGATTGTTTGTCTTGACATCACAGTTTAGTAATGCGCAACAGTTGATAAATTAACATTGCACACTAATATAATTCAAAGATAATAATACACAATAGGAAAATTAGAGTGCAAAACAATGTACAATCAAACTGAACAGACCCAGATTCCAACAATTCGAACACTTCATGTTCATTTCAGATGTGCTTAAGCCCTTCTAAGAATGGATCCCAAAGTTGCATTACTTTTTTCGTGTAAGAAACAGCCTATTTTAATGCTTCTGCATAGTCCAAGAACTAGTTTCTGACTTCTAAAAACTACCTTCATCAGAAGCCAAGTTTATAACCAAGTTTCAGATAGCTTTAATGTTCGTGTTCCTCGTCCGTCAGCAAGTTTTAAATTGTTAGTACACATAACTCAGACTTTTGGCATGTTGACTCATTATTGATAGATACAAATAACAACAAATACTAGCCTTAATCCCAATTTTACTTGGGGTGGGCTACATGAATTATTACACATTCCACTCTCTTTGTTATTATAGAGAAATAGAATGACATATTTAACAGAGAAACAGCCATCAAAACCCCAAAACTGCTACTCTTAATTCATAAAAAGCTTATTGAATTCCCTAGCAAACTTGGCTTCTTTCAAACAGAAAACACCCACAGATCTACAACCATTTACTAAAACTACATGTTAAGTGTGGAGTCTGTCTGTTTATTATTTTATTTTTCTCTTTTATATTGGGCTCAGATTGTGTCGGGTCAGTTAGATATAAATAGATCCTTGTAATTGTAAACCCTATGTACTCAGAAAAGAGAGTAAAAACCCTAATACTAGTACGACGTGGAGTAGGCAGTTTTAGCCAAATCACAGAAAATCCATGTGTTCTTTACTCTTCAGAATTCTATCTTGCCTACGTTATTTCCTAACACTACAGACAACCTCTTAAAAGTCAAAAACCAAATATCTGAACAAACTCTAAACCCTACGAGCTTCACTACCTACCAAACAAGAAACCAAGATTCCACAACACACCTCACTATTCTTTTTTCTTCAATTAACAACAACCCGACGGAAAAAAAAAAACAACTCCAAAAATGCTAGATCCACATGCAATTGAAAACTCAACCAAAAAAACCCATCCAAAATCAAATAAGTTCACACAATTCACTAAATGAACGAAAGCATAAACAGCACATAAATCAATTCTATTACCTAAACAGAAGCACAATGATAGCAAGCACCATCATGGAAGAAGAATTTCCAACGGCAAGAAACACAGGAAGCGTAGTAGCACAAGGAGACAAAGCAGGAACAAGTACTAAACCAGCAACGGCCATTTTCTCCAAAGGCTGATTCGGCGAATGAGAGTGACCACCCTTACCAGTAAGATACAACAAAATATAGCTACCACCAAGAAACACAAGCAACAAAGAAGCCAATTTATGCACCGTTTCTTCACCAGCAATAGTGTTAGCCATCGTAATCGCGGTTATTCCAAGTAACGAAGTCGATATCACATGTAATACCGCTCCAAATGCAGCTACATGACATAAACAGTGAAGTCGTATAACTAATTCAATTCTAGGTTAAAAAAACTGAGACAGATCTAATGTAATGACGAGAGATTGATTAACGTACTGACAAATAGGGTTCTGGAGAGTGTCCATTTCTGCGCGCGACCGACGATGGAGAAAGGAAGCCAATGCGTCGGAATGAAGGAATGTAGGAGAGAGACGGTGGCGATGCCTCCGATTGTCGATAGATCTTCCGCCGTCAAGCTCTCCATGGCTGATTCAGGTGTTGTTAGTGTTGCTGTTGTGGTGGCAAATTCACATTACAGAGGCGATTTCGAATGATTTGAATTTCGATTTAGGTGGTTATATAGAATATCGACGAGATCTAAAGATTTCGCAGACAGATTTTGATTTCAGATATGCGAGGCTCCGAATTGTTTGATGCCGGGTCCGAAATATTTTATATTATTTTATAGCCCAAATTTATTTTTACTTTTAGTGTAAAAAACAGTTTTTTTTTTTTTTTAAAAAAAAAAATTAAATAATGTCATTCATCGTTGTAAAATACTTGTGAGGTAACAATTTTCGGCTGATTAGAGTTTTAATAGAGTTAAAATATATATTCATTTAGCGATTTAAAATAAGGAATAATGTAATTTATGAAAATAATAAAATTGTAAAATTATAAAAAAAAAAAATTGTATTGTTGTAATTATTTTATTTGTATATATTGAAATTAAATATAAAATTATTTTAAAATTTAAAATAATATTTTGAGCAGTACTATAAATAAAATATGATTATTCAAAGCAATGTTTGTAATACTGATAGTTGCCAAAAACTAAATTAGATTTCAGGTAACATTCATGAAAGTTATTAAAATAATTTTTATAACCACCAATTTAGGGACAACGTATAATTATATTTTTATTTTTTATTTAGTCTTTTTTTTGTTATTATAAATTTGTATTTCAATCCATCATTACATATTTATCTAATTTTCATCATCTTTTACACTAATATGTATATTTTAATATGTTGTTTTTTAGGAAAAATATAAAAATTGAACCAATCAAACCATGTATTTGTGTTAATCAACCTTCAAAGTTTGAGATAGGTTTTTAAACCAAACAAAACTTTAGATTTCATAAAATGAGCATCTACATCGTATTATCAAAAGTTCTTCACACCGTGTGAATGATATCTGTGACAAACCTTTATTTTTATGTGATGAGGGACAAAAATATCATAAAGATTCATTTTGTGAAATTTAAAATTTATTTGGTTTAAAAACTTAATTCAAATTTTGGAGGTTCATTAACATAATTAAAATTTTAAAAAAACTAAAAGTGAAACTATCCGTTTTTATTATTATTAAATTAAATGCATAATTACCTCTTAAGCCCCTAAACTTGACAACACTTTTCAATTTAGTCATTTTACTATGCGTGGATTCAATTTAACTCTTGTATCTATTTTTCTTTCTTCTTTTTTTTTTTTTTTTGTCATTTTAGCCAATTTGAAACATAATAAGTTTCGGATTAGCACGTGCATTTCAAACATCGTGACTTGGCATACACATAGGATTACAACTTCCCATTTTAGCCCTTATACCTGGCAAGATTTTTCACTTTAACTCTTAAACTTTACAATATTTCATTTAACATTCTACAGTTGTCTTTTTATTTCATTTGAACTCTCTATATGGTATTTTTTATTACAAATGTCTTATCTTATAAAATAGTAATAAATCTTATATGAACTAATAATCCATAAACAATTATCAGCATATGTTACAATATCCAGCAAATACAATAAATATATAAAAATATTGAATATTAAAAAAATTACAGAAACCATAAAGCATATCTAAACTAATGTAATATAAAAAATAGTAATAGCAACATTTAGTACACCAGTTCCATATCTATATTGTGGAATATACACAAAATATATATTTTTTAAAAAAAAAATAAAAACCACTATTTAGTCAACTATGCATATATAATAAGAATAGTAGTGCTAGGCGGTCTACTTTTATTGTCTACACAATACATAATTGAATATAAATTAATTTTTCTACCCAATCAATTTTAGTCACGTAAGAGTTGACACACATAAAAGGCTATCAATTATTATTCATACAATAATCTCTTGATTTGATAAATGTACCAATTTCAACGAGAGAGTGAAAATAAAAAAGACGATGAGAATTATTCAAAACTAGTATGGTTATCCGCACGATGCGCAGGATTAAATATATTATTATATTAATCATATTATATTACTGCATGAATAAAACTCTTGACATGTTCGCAAGAATGAAAATATTATATTAAGAACCGTTAATTTTAATGTATTCGTACAAATAATTCAAAGATTAAATTTGGGAAGAGATTTATGTTTGTAAGTAAGTATTTGAAAATTTAACTTTTATTTAGATTTAATTTGTTCGAGACATGTAAATGAGTTTAGTGGAATAATTAATGTAATCATGGAGTTTTAATCTGATTTAATTATAAGTTAAATGTTGTTAGTTTGATATATTATTTAACGATTTTATATAAGTTAAATGTTATTAGTTTGATATATTATTTAACGATTTTATATATAGCACAAATGGATGGATACATTTTTTTTTAATTCTAATCAAGAATGCGTATTTTGTTTTAATTAAAATATTATTTATAAACTTTATTATTCATTTAATTAGCAATAGAATGTAAGTTAAAAATATATAAAAATATCTATTTAAATTTTTATTCAAATTCAATAAACTTGCTTAATTTAAATGATTTTAGTAAATAATTAATGATACTATACCATCTTAATTTTAATTAATACATATAGAAAGAGGAAAATTAAATTTTTATAACAATTTATTAAATTTGAAAAAATGCAAATGTTGCATCCAATGCCTTAACTCTTTTTAGTACACACTCCAATGCACCAAAAAGTATCTTCAACCTCGTATAGAGCGTTGTGATTTAATCTAAATCGACATATAGTGACATATTTGTAATGGAAAATATCATACTTGAAAAATATAAATGTGTTAAATATTTTTTAATGCACGTTGTATTAAAAATTAATTAATATTATATAATTAAAAAAATTATTAATAAATGTTAGCTTTCATAATTTAATTAATTATTAATCGAGGTAAGCTTGAGTATATGAAAAGATGAATTAAAATATTTATTTAAATTCATTAAATTTAAGAAATATGAATTGTTTAAGTGGAATAGTTGATGTTATTAAAGAGTCTTAATTTAATTAAGGAGAGAAATTAAGTATTCATAAGGACATTATCCTAATGGTTTAAAAGAGTTGACAAATAATAAACATTATATATAATATAAATCAATTAAGATCCTAATAAAATAAGATTTAGAATTTAGAAAACATGAAAAAACAAGCATATTAATAACAAAATCAAAATCGAAATGAAATGGAAAGGATGATAAATAACAAACCTGATGAAGATGAGGTGATAGACGGAGTTGATGTGGGAGCCGCAAAATCGGAACTTTATCATATGCGATTTTATTTTATTTTAGAGCCAATAACAAACATGATAAATTTTAGAGCTAATTACAAGTAGAACCTGAACTTTGCCATACGCGATTACAAGTGGGGTAGGAGATCACCGCACGCTTGAGTAAGCAGCTACAATAACAGCTACAATAACATCATGTTATCATTAAAAGGTACTCTAAAATTTTTATTTTTATTTTTATTTTTTTCAACAATCAATCGTGGATACATAATTTTAACGGTAAATACTTTTAATTACACATAATTAAAAGTTATAATATTTTATATTTAAAAAATAAATATTAATACGAATAAAATAAGAACTCGTTTGACTATATCAACAAATCCAAAGAAAGTAATGTTATGAAAAGTTGAACTTGAAAAGTCTTTTTATTCCTCACCGAGTGACACCCTTTTACCTCCCTCAATTCCCTTCATTTTCTTTTCAAACTTTAAATTTCATTTATTATAATAAAATAAATAAATATTACTCATCAATATATATATATATATATGTGTATGTATGAAGTTCTTATTAATATTAATAATTTTTAAATAGATTTTTTTAATTAAAATATATATAGACTAAAAATCAAAGACATCGGTTTCATTAAGTAGATGATGTATTAAAGTTGGAAATTCAACTACTACGGTTATTCATGAACAATAATATGGTAAGTGTAAAGTTTTCTCGACGGTTTTAGAAAAAATTATGTAAATTTAATGACTAAAATTTTATAAATTAGTTTTTCATTAACCGTTATTATTAACTTTTTATTTAAATCAGTTATGAAAAACTGATTAATTGGAAGTGATACATTTATAGAATACTAGTAAAAGTGTTCGCGCTTTGCGCGAATGTATACTTTTTAACCATTTTGGTTTTTATTAATGTTAATAGATTTTAATTAAAGTGAAAATATTAAAATATATTTTAAAAAATCATAATATATATACATAATAAATGAGAACCAAATCTTCAAAATTAACATAATTGTAATTAATTAAAATTCTAAATAATTAGATATTGTAATTAATTATAATTTTAATTAATTAGATACTATAATACAGTTTTTTAAATTGTTGATCATTTTAAGTTTGATCTTTTTATTTTATCAGTGTTAATAAGGGCAATTAATTGACTAAAGTTAAATTGTGGTTTTAAACAAAAATTTAACTTTGAGTTTATCTCACATTCAAAGCCAATTATAATCATTGAATATCCCAAATAATAATCTATAAAAAAAAATATTATTTATCATATATATATATATATATATATTATACATAACACAACCAACTCACTCAAGAGACACATATGAATTATAAGTAAAAAGTGGATGTGCACCCAACAATTTAAAGCGCACATAAAATACAAATAACTCAGACCCTCTTATTCATTTTGGTGTGCCGCAACGGCTAACCTTCCAAATCCTATTCTCTCTAACTTGTAACTATAGTCCATCATTTCTACTATTAATCAAGATGTCACCAAAGTTCAACCCAACCCATGTCGTCAATGTCTTTCTGAAGTGTTCAACTCAACCCTTTTTGAAGTGTTCAACTCAACCCAACTCATGTTATCGACGTCTTGGTGAGTGTCAGCAGTGGTGAGGTTGGAGCCCCAAAATTATGTCACTATTTAAAATTGAATAGGTTAGATTGATAGATAAAATGTAAGGAGAAAAATGTGTGAGAATAATCTCTATTTATGTATTTTTGAACCAGCGGTTAATTGAGGTTGAGGAAGTGGAAGGGGAATAGATATAGGAAAGGAGATAAAAAGATTAGTTAAAGCTCATTAATTTTAAAAATACTTAATTTTTGTCATAAGAGAAAGAGAGAGAATGACACTTAATATGTTATTTATTATTGTGTGGGAGTTATAAATCATTAAATGGAAGGAGAGAAATAAAAAAGATTAAACAATCTCTTCAAATTATTGAATTCTCACCAAAAATCTCGTTAAAATATCGCGAGATTCAAAAATAGCCAAAACTGCTATTTTTCCACACAACGCCGAACTCTCAGCGTGTCATGTCACCTTTGTGGGACCCGCTGAGAGTTCTACTTTATAATATATATAGATTTCTAAAATGTGTAAACACCTATTTAATTCATGTATTTAACAAACTTTTTTATTTCAACCCTTAAATTATATAAAATTTTATTTTCACTCTTAAATTTACCTTTTGTGTGTCATTTTAGCCCCTTAAATACGGTCTAACCTTTTTATTTTTATTTTTTGCCACTTCAATTACCACGTAAGAAAAAAAAAAAAGGCCAGATTTTGTAAAGTGTAATGGCAAAATTGAAGTCGAATGAAAAAGTGTCAAGTTCATAAGAAATTTAAAATTTTAAAGAAATTACTAAAATCAACTTATATTATAATTACTTACTGAAAGATATTGTGCTCATTTTATAATTTTGGAACAATACGGTACTGTTTATTCAAATTCAAAAATCTATACACAATTTATTCAAATATAATTTCGAGATAATATATTACAAAATATAACATCATCATATATATTTGTAGTGGGCTAAAACACCTAAGTCCGGTTCGGATTTAATACCTAAGCCCAAAACTCCTAGCAGGCTAAAGCCCAAGCCCGATGATTCGGAAAGGCTCGGGCCTAGTGATTCCGAGAAGCCTGAAGGCTCACGTTTCTTCCGAGTCCCTTCAGCTAACCAAGTAAACTGTTGGGGAAATCTCGGATTCTGCGGAGATCTTTCCGCAAAGATCTCGGTAGAATCTGGCGACGACTCCTCAAAGCCTCTATAAATAGGAGGTCAGAACTCACAAACAAGGATACTCACTGACTTACTGAAACTCTGCCAAAATCCCTACTTGACGACCACCGTCTCCGATTACACTCCCGTGCATTGATAACCACTCAAATCGCCTTATTGACCACTTTAGCTAAGCCCAGAGCTTTCATAATCGTCAGTCGATTACTTTCCGAGGCTAGTCTCTCGATCACAGGAAGTTAATTATTTTTCTTACTTGTTTGGTTTCTTATTCGCTTTCAGTTCGAAGCTGACTTGAGCGCCGGAGTGCTTATGGATGACACCACACTGGTGTCCTCAGGTCTGCTCGTGTAGCGTCCGACCCCCACCCCCGGAGGACCCGAGGCGTAGGAGGCCGGTACGCCACATCGACATATACATATAGCTTCATATACTTACTACATATACATACACACAATAGGAATTGCAATCCAAGTGGAAAATAAAATACTTTAAAATACATCTTTACTTGATAATCAGTAGTAATGTTTACATATGAAATCATTAAGTAACACCAAACTCGGATCAACATGCAAAACCGAGCTTAATGTTCAACTCGTCACTAAGCCAAGTGAACAAGTTGACAAAAGAATATTTCAAAGTTAAATACATTCCAAAAGTGTATACAAAATAGCAAGGTGAAAAGATGCCATGGAATGAATGCTCCAAGGAGGGCGTCCAACCCGACCTTCAAATGCTAGCTCGATCCACCTGGACACATATTCATTTCGAAAAGGAAACAAACAAGAAAAATGGAGAAAGGAAAGGGTTAAGCTATCGATGCCTAGTTAACATCTTAATGCTCAAACAAACACATACAATATGCTTCTTTTATTAGCAAAGTGAGCACACAAATGCAAATTAACTTCTCAAACATCATCGCATAACCGGTATTATCCGAAGGGGATCCGAAAACAGAAAACTGGAGGCAAGGTGAACTTCTCGCGCCCTGGTCACCTTGACCAGACCGCCAGCTTCCTGCTCTAGGCCGCAGGAAATGGCACCGTAGCCTCCTGGCGACTTGGTCGGCGCCCTGGTCACCTTGACCAGGCCGCAGAAATTGGTACCGAAGGTCATTTGGCGCCCTGGTCTAAGTGACCAGGCTGCCTGCAAGGCCGTGGAAAATGGTACTGAATCCACTTTGGCGCCCTGGCTCGCGCCCTGGTCTAAGTGACCAGGCCGCCAGCCATTTGCCAGGCCGCCAAAAGTGGTACCGTAGCGACTTGGCGCCCTGGTCAGCGCCCTGGTTTCTTTGTCATGCCGCCAGCCAGGCCGCGAAAACTGGTACCATAGGTGATTGGCGCCCTGACTCCTATGCCAGGCCGCCGACCAGGACGCCCAGGTGAGAAAAATAGGGCATTTTCTACTTGATTCACTTTTCCACTTCTCATTTCATTTCGCTAGTTTCCTTATTCCGCTTAATTTACCGTCTAAGGTTTCTATAGTGAAAATCATCCACCTCAAACAATCATTTACCATTCATTAGATATCATCATACTATTTAAATCATACAAATCAAACAATTATCACATTTTAGTTAAATTTTTGCCCTTAAACTTAACTCTTATAGGGAAAACGGGACAATTGGGGACTGAAACCCCAGGGGATCCGAAGATCAATCATGTACAGGGGGTCCGAAGACCAAACGCGGGATTCGAAGATCAAGCGGGGGATCCATAAAGGACCAGGTTGATGCCGTCGCATCCGGGGAGGACCGTCGCCCTAAATAAGCGGCACTTCAAGCCTAGTTCACATTTTCATGTGTCGAAGTATACTTCTAAGTTCCCTATGGCATGCCAATACATTCACTACTTCAAGCTAAGAACAATGGCACTATTCTTAAGTGATCAAACAACATTTTCCACTTTCTTTCCATTTTTACACAAAACCATTTAATACCATTGTTATTCCTCTACAATGGCACCAATTACCATTTCTTCCACATAGCCACAAGGCAAAACATAACCATTTCCATTATGCTCAAAACTTTCCCATTTGCAAAATAAATAAGGTGCATTGATCTCAATTACACCATTGCCATTCAAAACCCATTGTTTACTAAACAAAGGCCTCCATGGCCAAAAATACTCAATCTAACAACCAATCATCACATATAATCACGTACTCATACACATGGTCATTCCATTTCAATTCAATAAGTGTCTACATGACACTATCACTACATTACCCCATATATCTATCAATTACCAAGTGTTTAGCATCATTAGCACATTAGCACATTATAATGCGACCATACACAAAACAAACATCAAACAATAATGTAAAGCGTAAAACAAAGATGCTAACCTTTCCTTCGAAGACAACTAGCTAGTCTCCTCGGTTTGGTGCTCTCCAACACCTTGATTGCCTATTGGAACCAATCCAAGCAACACAAATCAAAACACAACACAATCTCATCAAAATCTCCATTCTAGCTCTAAGGGGGTTTTATCAAAGACACCAACAATGACCAAAATCAATGAGACCAACTATCCGGAAGTGTTCTAGAGCCTCTAAGAGTCCTAATCATGCCATCTATGCAAATCAAATGTTTCAAAAACCGAAAATGCCATTAATGAGCTTTGAAACCTTACCAATGAAATGAGTGAAGGAAGAAGCTTGAAATCACCACTAGGAGCCTTAATGGGGGTAGATGATGGTAATTCTAAGCTTTAATGGGGTGGGTCTTTGGTGGTTGTGGGTGATTAATGAAGCTAGGGTTTGAGATGGGAAAAAGAGAAGAAAACGTGATTTGTTTTCTTGAGTGGAGGTAGAGAGTGAGAGTGAAGAGAAGAGATGTGGGTGTGTTGATGGGGTGATGATGGGCCTCTTGATGGGTTTGGGCTTGATTCAATTTGTTGAGCCCAATGACACCCAAGCCCACTCACAATCCTCCATACCCACCGAAGCTCCGCTCCGCTCTCGGTTTCGTTTTCAAAAATATTTTCCGAGTCTAAAAATGTATTTGTGCCACCAAAACCATGTTTAAATTAGAAATTCACTTTTAAATCGATTAAAACCCTTTTTTTTCGAAATTGGCCAGGTTTTACAAAAATCATTTCGAAATCATTTTCAAATATGGAAATTGACTCTACACTTCCGAATCTAGTCTCTAAATTACCATCTTACCCTTAGAGCGATTTTCGATTTATTCCTATATGGAACTTTCGAAAATCAATTATATAAAAACCGACATTTTAAATAATAAAATATTTGAAAAATTTTAGGCCCTATTTGTGGACGTTACAACTCGGACGTTATTGTACTTTTTTGCAGGATACCTTGACACTTGGAATCGGTCCACAATCAGCCCCAAATCATCCGGTCCACAATCAGCCCCAAATCATCCGGTCCAATCGGTCCGGATCAACTGTAGTTCCGAACAAGTATAATATTATAAAATCAACCTGGATGCATTTTATAATTTACTCCCTCCGTGCCAGTAAAACCGTCACATTGTATGTTTTCACACAAATTAAGAAAATGATTAATTTGATATAAATGCATGATAAATGGTCTAATATACCCTTAATTAATAATGAGATAACTATTGAAATAATAAAATATTATAATTAGTTTATGGACAATATTGGAAAAAATTAATTAATACAACTTGAAATGTGTGAATATGACATTTTGATAGGACAAATTTTTTTTTTAAATGTGACACTTTCACGAGGGAGTCATTCTATATTAAATGACTTCTTTTGCATCTTAAAACCAATTTAATTCAGTTACATTTACTTTAATAAAGTTATTCTCTATTATATTTTCAATCCTTTCTCATTTATTTTTTTAATAACAATTAGTACATTCAATAAATTAATAATTAATAAAATAATGAAGCCGTCCTTAATATTAATGGAGAAATAAATGGGTGGGAAAATGAATAGGAAAGGAAGGTGTGAGAGTGACTAGGTCGTAGAGTGGACCCATCCGATATCTCTCTCACTGAAATACTACCTACGTGGCTCGTATCGTAACTTCATTCGAGATCAGATCATTCTCTTCAATCACAATCCTCCAGGTAAGACCTTTTTTCCTCTTCTCATTTTTATTTTTATTTCCATTTCCTCAATTCCTCCTCCTTTTGTTGTTTTTGCACCACCTCAGTGCAACAATTAGGGTTTTGTTGTCTCGACACGTCTTCTTCTGATTCGTGAATTTTGATATAGGGAAACTGTTTATTTGCGTCTTTGTATGTGTATGGCTTTGAATTGAGGATTGGCCTCACTGTAATTTTAATGCTTCATCAATTATATGAATCTGTTTATTGTTCAATTGACTTATGTAGTAATTGATTTGGTATGAGAATTGACTTGTTAAAAATTGTAGGTATGTGAAATGAGGTGTTATTGAGAGGTTTGTTAGGGTCTTAGGCTATATACTGTTGGAAATTAACCTTAGTTTTGATTCTTTAGTACTATGGGGTTCTTCGCCTGTAGAACTATTGACTTGCGATGGCTAAGTTGTGAATATGGGCTTCCTCCTTTTTGGAAGCGGGAAGCTATAGTTCTTCGTTGGATGGTTTGGTTTTTTTATGTGTATGTATTTTGGATTTGTTTTTTCAAAGTATTGTGGTTGTGATTTTGTGTTTTCGTGTTTCATTGATTAGTAGTGGTAGGGTGGAAAGGATTTTTGGTGGATGGGGATTCAGACTATGGGATCGCAGAGTAATGGACACCAGTCTCATATACAGCCGTTGGTGAGAGAAAATTCTTGGTATAATCTTACTCTTAATGAAGTCGAAAACCAGTTAGGAAATCTAGGTAAACCATTGGGTTGTTTGAACCTTGATGAGCTTTTAAAGAATGTTTGGAACACTGAGGCAAGTCAATCCACAGGGGGAATGGATGAGACTGAAAGTTCAGCATCTTCTTCTCTTCAGCGTCAGGCAAGCTTAACGTTGGCTAGGGCTTTAAGTGGGAAAACAGTTGATCAGGTCTGGAAAGAAATACAGCAAGGTCAAAAGAAGAGGTATGGTGAAGAAATGAGGAGCCATCAGAGGCAGCCTACGCTCGGTGAACTAACTTTGGAGGACTTCTTGGTACAAGCAGGGCTTTTTGCTGAAACATCTATAAGTCCATCAATGGAATTTGCCTCTGCTGGTGTAGTGGCCCCACAAATTTTTTCACAGCAAATGGGCTTGTCAGTGTCACCATCGCCTTCTATTGGCTCGTTATCAAATACATTAACCTCTGGCCGAAAGAGAGACCCGGATGTCATTGAGAAGAGTATTGAAAGGAGGCTGAGGCGAAAGATCAAAAATAGGGAATCTGCTGCACGTTCACGAGCAAGGAAACAGGTCGATTTAATAGTATTAGCTTTCTATTGAATTATTCCCTTTTTATTGCATGTGAGTCTAAGTAGTTCTTGCGTCATGCAGGCTTATCATAATGAGCTGGTCGGCAAGGTTTCACGGTTAGAAGAAGAGAATATGAAGCTCAAGAAAGAAAAGGTGAGAAACTTTAAAATTTTGAGGCTGTCACTATCAGTATTATGTTTGGATTTATCACTTTATATGGTTCCTTCTCTTTGATGCTTGATGCATTCTTGTCCTTCTCTCAACTTATGATCAACTATCTTATGCTGTCTGTGTGTGCTATGCATGCTTTTGTCAAGAAAATTGATGGATTTTTATTAAGGTTACTTTTGACCTCCTTGATTTCTCTAGAATTAGATTATTAAAATAATAATAAATTTTAAAGCTATTTAGGTAGTGAAGCCAGAGTTTAGAAACCATATTTATGTTGCATAAGCCAAAATGTGTTTTTATTTGTCTTAGCCAAAAAATGCCTTTTATCTCTCTAACCAGAAAAATAGAGAGATTTGGATGGGTCATCAGAGTTGAAGGGCACGATAGTAGCAACTGTTAAGATTCTATGGTGAATTTGCTAGATAGGTGAGTTTGAAATATTTTTAAATAGAAGGGAACTGAGTTGTTAGGGTGTTTAACTGAACCTAGCTTGAATACTAATGAATAAGTAAGGTATTTGCAGACAAATAAGGTGGACATTGTCTTCAAATCATTATACTCTAATGTACTAGGTAGAAAGCTGGTAAAGATTTTCAACCAAAGTCAAGTTTCCCCGTATGTCTGCTAAGTTGCCTTATGCAACGCCCTATATTTGCCTCACTTTTAACAACTGTTTCAATTGTAATTATGTATAGTTTGTGTTATTACAATACATGGCCTTCTTACATGACTGGCTTGTGAAAGGGAATGGTTTCTCAGGCATTCCGATAGCCAAATGAAATGAGCTATGTGCTTTGTTTTCCATTTATGGTTTCTTTCAGTAGTAATATAAGTTGTTTCGACCTCATCTATTTCTTGCTGGTTTTACAATTGCATGTTCTTTTTTCTTTCACATTTTCATTTCTTCTATTCTTCTGATCCCAGGGTCACACCCAGTATGTTTGAAAAATATGTAACAAATTTCCCTTGTGGATTTCTACTATGGTGTCTGTGCATGGGTTGACTTCTGTGATAATTGATACTGGGGAGTTAGACATCTTATTGTTCAATTCGCTGACTGTGCTGCTAAACTTATTCATTGCAGGAATTCGACCAGCGGAATCCATCAATAGATTTACCGGAACCAAAGTATCGACTGAGAAGAACAAGTTCAGCCTCATTCTGATATTCAAAGATGTTGGTGGGTTACTGGTGCTATATATATATATATATATTTAATAGGGTTTGGTTGTAAATTTGAAGTAAGTTAGAAATGGAAGAGCCTCTCATGTTTATAAGTAAATTAATGTAGGTATTGGTATGTTGGTTTGCTGAAAAAAATGAATGAAGAAAAGCATTGATATGATATGATATGCTAGTGTTGGTTGCTGAGTATTAGGGAATATAGTTGTGAACTTGTGATTAGAATCAGGAAAGAAAAGGCACAATTGCAGTATCTCCATGATTCAATGTCAAAGTCGTGGAGTGTTTTTTGGCGCCTAGGCATTCTCTTATTTTGTGATTGATTATTTGAAATTTTCTTTTTTATTTATTTGAATCTAACATTATATCATTTTTATCATAATTTTTTAAAAAAGAATATATAATTCCACATATTAATAAATATTTATATTATTATTATTTTTATATACTTTTAAACATTTGAAATTATTTTAAATATTAATTGAATACGTTGTATTTTTTTGAATTTTTTATTAAAAAATTAAAATTTTAGACTACAATTAATTTTTTTATAAATTTAAACTTTTTTTCTTTTTTTTTTTTTCAAAAATTGACCAAAATAATTATATTATCCCTATTTTGGAGTTTTGGTAATTACAATAGGAAAGCAGACAAAAAAAAATAAATTAGAATAGTAGTATTTTGCTCTCCTCTAATGATCAGGAATATAATTTTTTAATTAAAAAAATTAGTTTTAAATTTTTTTATAAAAAAATTAAAATGAAATGTTGTTAAAATTATCTAAAATTAAAAAAAAAAGTAATCTATTTTTTTAATGTATATTATTCGATATTAAAATTAAGATGTCTGTTTGTTTAATTAATACAAATATACAGTTATGACTAGGAATAGTTAATAAAGAGGATAAAGATACGTTGTAGTTGGATAAATCTTATCCACAGCTTAACATAAACGTTGGACACACGTACACCAGCCTCGCTCATGCTTATCGCATTATTTATTATTATTATTTTAAATTTATTTATTTAACTAACCTTATTTATTACTATATTCATTACTACTCATCTAAATTGCATCACTGTTTGTTTTACGACAAACAATTTGGACATGATATTTTTTTGTGACAAGTGGAATTCTGATATTTTCATGAGGGCATGTGGAATTAATGTATTGCCACCATGATGGTCGATATCAAATTCAATCCTTCCATACAAACATCAATCATATTTTACACACAGCTTTATTTTATTTTATGAGGTTTAGAGTCGTAACCATCCGTATAATTGATCTGGTATTTGAAAAGTAGAAAAATGAATGAATGTTTATCCAAAAGAGTAATTAAGTAAGAATAAATAGCTAACAACATAATGAAAGACAAAACAAAAGCAATGGGTAATGCAAGTGGAAGAGAAGACCCCACGACTAGATCCGCCACCACTCCTCCTCCACACTCACCATCTCCGCTCTTCCCTCCTCCGCAGGTACCATTCTTCTTTCTATCAATCCATCAACTCTTCATGTCATAGGATTAGAGCCTTTTTATTTTGATCTTAATTCACTCTGCTAAATTTTAGATTCTCAAGTGTATGTTTTGTTGAAGTTGAAGTTGAAGTTGAATTGTTTTGCTTGATTTGATCCTTTGTTAGGACTTTATTCATTCAATGTCATGTGCCCACAGGTTTATTGCTTAGAGAAGTAGTTTTAGAGGTTATTGAGGTCTTAGGGTTTGGGTTTATTTTCTGGCTATGGTTGATTTTGAGCTGAATGTGTATGTTGTTGGGTCAATGCAGGCTCCTGTTCCTCCCATGAAAATGGCAGATGGCTCTTCGGTTTTTAATCAAATGTGGCAAGGTGATTCTCATGGAGTTGTTGATAGTCCACCGGAGCAAGGAATACCGACAGTGATTATGTGGAATGGTGGTGGTAATGATGTGGCCGTTGAAGGATCTTGGGATAATTGGACATCTAGGTAGGTTTTTTTTTGGCACGAGTCAACTCTAGGTACTTTGTTCTTATGTTCTTCATAAGATCATATACTTGTCAGGATCTGTTTGGTTTGGATGTTAAATTTGATTATTCTCCAGGCATGTACTTATCGTGAATGTGAGATGAAATGAACTTTGATTTTGACTCAGATATATTATTGCTAGAAGCTTTATTTTGGAAAAAATGTGATGTGATTTGTTGCTTGTAGGAAGAAGCTCCAGAGATCTGGTAAGGATCATTCGATTCTTTTGGTCCTTCCATCTGGCGTTTACCATTATAGGTTCATAGTGGATGGTGAATGGAGATACAAGCCAGATCTCCCCTTTATATCTGATGTGGTGGCTGGCGTATGTAATCTCCTTGATGTTCATGTAAGTACTTTTATCTCCATTTGCTTTTGTGCTTGAACTTTTTAAGTTGCATTTACTTTTCTGTGCTTGTCTGGTTCTGTAAATTTAGTATATACTTATTTAACACAATTAGATGGTGATGAGAAAATGAAGGGAAGCTGTATATTGTGAGTGAATGTCGATATAATGCTTAGGATCATATTTGACACAAATAGGTGCTGACCTATTTAAACACAGAGATAGATGTAGGATCTTAGGAAGTGTATGCCCTTATAACACCAGTTTTCTTTTCAATTATTGTATGCTCTCGTTAACCTACGTGACGTTATACCTAGTTGGTACTGTGGCAATCCTCTTAACGATATCAACCTTTTATCAATGTAGACTATCTTGATAATCCTCTACAAATGAACTTTATGTTGTCTAGCTTTTGTGTGTAGTAATGTATACAGACAAAACGGAAGCTATAGGTGAAATAGATAGGTTTCTTTGCATAAGTACTTCAGTTCCATGGATTTATTCTTGCTTACATTCTATTCTTTTCAATTGTTTGATCTAGATGAAATATTTATAAAGGACCCCTTTTTCTTCACCGCTGTTGTAGTACATCTGCTAGCCTTGGGGCCAAATTAGGTGCATTAAGCTTTATTTGGCCCCAACTATTAAAGTGGCTGGCTAAATAGCTGTAGCTATTAGCTGATGAAATAAAACTTTAGGTAGCTGCTGCCGAAATTGTTGGATTGAGTGGTGATGGTAAATGCAGTTGTTGAAACAACTGTGGGATGTGAGATTTCTAAAAGTATTTTTCCCTTTTGGTTAAAAAAGTAATTTGGATTAGTGAATTCGATAAGTTTCTAAGATGCTACTTGAAAAGCTAGCATCATCCTCATACAAATCTTGAAAACTTACTCTAAGCTAAGCATCAGCTTCAAAGGGAAAGGTAAATCATTAAAACTTCATCTTAGATACATCATCAGTTAGTTTGAACTAATAATTAACACTTAAGATTTCAATCCTTGTGCATTTTGGGAAGAGGTTTATGTTGAAAGATGTCTTTTTAACTATAATGTTGACCAGGTTTAACCACCACAATAGTAGAACCATCCCCTTTTAACACTATATCTGCGGTGGTGCACTTGCAGAACTATGTGCCAGAAATCCTAGACAGTGTAGTGGAATTCGAGGCCCCACCATCTCCAGCTTCAAGTTACAGTCAGATGATCCCTTCAGAGGAAGATTTTGCAAAAGAGCCAGCAACAATTCCAGCCCAGATGCATGCGGCCGTGGTGGGCGTGGAGAAGAAGGTAGATGAATCGAAGCCGCAACATGTGATGCTTAACCATCTGTTTATAGAGCAAGGATGGTCATCGCAGTCAGTGGTTGCTTTGGGTTTAACTCACAGGTTTGAATCAAAATATGTAACAGTTGTTCTTTATAAGCCTCTCAAACGGTAGCAAGCACCTCTTGCTCGACTTTGTAAAGTAGTTTGGTTCTTTTGCGTAACAAATTGTAAATGTTGTTTCTCTGTTTACAATGTTTGGCCATCTTTGGCTTTTGAGACTGTACCATAGATAGTCATTGGAGTTTCAATCAAGAATGTTTTTGTGTTTTATTCTATATCAATGCTGTAGTTGAAGTGTCTTGAGGAATATGTTTACATATTCAATAGTTGTAATTAATTTATTCTGGATTCTCTTGTACAACAGGAGTATACTGTTACTAGAGAATAACACATTGAGCACGATGCTTGCCTCGCAGAGACCTGGAGCTGGACGAAGAATTGGCCTTCTTCTTTTTCTTCTTTCTACTTGTCCTTTCCCATCTGTTTTCCAAATCAAACAGACACCTCTTTTTAATCCATTTCTAATCACTTCTAATACTGTTTTAGATTGAAAATCCACGAAAAATCTCCTTACCTTTAATTACAGATTTTAGGAACATATCAAGTCCCAATTGTTTTTTTTTTTTCTAAAGAAATGGTCGTCAAGCATGGTCCAAAATAGACCAAAATCAAATCCCACTCATCGGAACAAGAAAGAATATATATTCTGTTCCATAATCTATTCACTAAGCTCATTTAGTTCAAAATATTATGAGCATAATCACAACTTTTTGCCCCAAAAAATCATATTTAACCATAAACAATAATCAATTTCAAACTTTATAAGGTCTACTTAGTGTCATCGTAATCGAATAATGAAGGGACCAATAATCAAAGTGCACATATTAAAGAAACCTATCTTTTCAAATAAAAATCTACATCATATCATTGGCAGACTAACGAATCAAAATGACTCGATCAACAAAACAAGACAACCAACAAAACAAGACAACGTATTTGTCATCTTTCCCTTTCAAAACCATTCACTTGAAATTGACAGAATTGTTCTCAGAATATCAAGTAGTGGACACCACAACAAAAATCTTAGTTCAAAAGATTCGCTTCTTAATCCTCTTCATGTCTCTATTGCTTTCTCACCTATGGACCTATTCCACCATCTCAATACCAACAATGGACACTTGAGCCAAAAACCAAGCCACACTGGGAACTGGAACATTATACATAGCTAGATAGAGAAGCTTTACCAAGTTAAACTGTTATGTTCTCTACAAGCCAAATTCATGACAGCACTAATGGAATTATTAACTATGTGACAAAAGGAAAGCATGGTAAAATAATACAGATAAAATATCAACAAAATTAGTCACTCATAGAAAAAGAAAACATCGAATGTCGCAATTGTTCTAGGTTCATAATGCCAAAGGAAGAAGAAGAAATAAAAACCAAATGTAAAAGATAAGACGCTAACAACCCAAACTACTAAACAGGGAAAAAACAGACAAGTCCGATACTAAGGACAATAAGACAAAATAATGCAAACATGAAAAACAAACAACCACCCAACAACCAAAGCTGATGATGTCCTATTGGGAAATAAAAATCTCATCGAACTTATCTGCATTTTCCCCCTTTTTTGCCTTCTTTAGACGTTTTAGTTTTTAGTTATGGTTGAGAGACCTCACTTAGCCATCATGACTTTGACAAACTCCTCGTAGTTGATTTGACCATCACCATCCACATCTGCTTCACGGATCATCTCATCAACTTCTTCATCTGTCAGCTTCTCACCAAGGTTTGTCATCACGTGGCGGAGCTCAGCAGCGGAAATAAAACCATTCTGGTCCTTGTCAAACACCCGGAAGGCCTCCTTCAGCTCTTCCTCTGAATCAGTGTCCTTCATCTTGCGTGCCATAAGGTTCAAGAACTCAGGGAAGTCGATTGTACCATTTCCATCAGCATCCACTTCATTAATCATATCCTGAAGTTCTGCTTCTGTCGGATTCTGTCCGAGTGACCTCATGACAGTACCAAGTTCCTTGGTGGTGATACAGCCTGTGGATAATCTCATCATCAATGCAATTGTAGGAACAAGCAGCAAAAATATTTATATATATAGGACCCAACATCTCCAATAATTTTTCAAACTAAAGTACACAAGCATCATTAGCAATTAAACTAAACAACATAGTTATAGTAAGCTAGCAGCAACATTGAAAAATATTTCAATAATAAAAACGTTAGCAGCTTAAAACAAAACCAATAAAGTAAAATAAAATAAAAGAAAAACAAATGAATGCACTAATAGAAGCTGCATAAAAATGCAAAAATAAATCATGGTTGAGACACATAATAACACTCTTAAAAGTTAGAGACAATACATGACTCGCCAACAAAGCATGTGATTGTGCACAATAAACAAACTAGCACTAGAAAACACAGAACTATAAGACACAGATCTTGGGCTTACATGATATCCAAATATATGTTCCAAACAGCCAATACATGTAATAATCGAGGACAAATACCCAATTGCAAATGACTCGTCAAAAATCACAGCCTTCGAAAACACGCCACAATAGAATCAATTATTTCTAAATCACGAAACCTCGAACATGCATGCATGATTCCCAGCTAAAGTTAATCTACAAAACAGTCCCGAGCCCAATATAACACAAACCAACACAATAATCCAAAGATTCCACCTCAAAATAGTCAAACAATGCAAAACACAATCTACACCAAACAATGAATCCCCAGATTCCACGATTCCAGTATCTCATTCATCTCACGAACAAAAATCAAGGCACCGCTAACAAGATGCGCATTGTGGAACGAATGTAGAATTCTAATTAGGAAACAAATATCATCCCGGAGTCTAATACAAATCAAATCAAACGCAAAATCAACGAAAGGATCCGATCGATCTAAGACCTCACAATCACAACCATCGCGCAAAAACAGCTAACGAAAAACAGATCATGAACGCGAAAAGAAGAAACAAACAAAAAGATCTAGAAAACCTAGATCCGAAACGAAAAAGGAGATCTGAGTTAGAAATCACCATCGCCGTCCTTGTCGAATAGGCTGAAAGCTTCCTTGAATTCAGAGATCTGGTCGTCGGTGAGCTGATCTGCCATTTTCGTAGAGCGAGAGGGAGAGAGGGAGAGAGAGATCTGTGTTGTGTGTGTCTTCTTCGCGTTTTTTTTGGGGTTTATTGGGTGTTTCGCTTATTAGAGGTACCTATTTATACAGTCTACCTTTTTTCAGGCATCTGATTCTCCATTTACCTTCCATTTTACCATTTTGCCCTCCCCCTTTTTCTCTTTTGACATTTCTTTATTCTCCATTCATTTGCCCGCCACCGTGGACCAGAATTTCATGATTTTTTGTACGTTGCGACACTGTATACTATTAGATGTAAGCCATTATCTTCTTAATATTAATAATATTACATGTTTAATCATGGTCCACCATAATGAATATAACCATTTTTTATTTTTTATTTTAAATATGATTGAAATTACGAGACTTTATATTCAATTTTAAAATTTTATTTTTAAAATAAATTAAAATTTATTGATAATAAATTTATAATATTAAAATTAAAAATATAAAATAATTTTTAAAATATATAACTATTTATATTATATAAAAATTAAATATATTTACTTTTATTCTTAAATTACCAATAATAAAATAATATACAGACATAAATTTAGAATATTTAAATTAATTTATAAATTTATATATATATTTTTTTAAAAAAAAAAATCATACCTGTAAGTCTAGAATAATAATAGCATTATTATGGAAAAAAAAAAAAGAGCAGATTTTAGTGCATGATGAACTAATGATATGAATATTTTTCTACGCAAAACATTATTTGGTTAAATATATTGGGATATGTATAATTGTATTTATTTCAAAGATAGCAAATCTTGATTTTAAGCAGAATTAATTGTAGAGTTGAATTGTACAGCCTACCAAAGAGGACCGTCACGCTACTAGTCAGGGGAGCGACAAATAATATGTGTATCGGTAGTATTTGGATAGATAGCAGTATAGTTTGTAAATTTTTATTTAGTGTTATTTGTATTAATGTATATAGCAGAATATTATATTTTATATTTATATAATTTATAACCAACGATAAATAAAATTAGGAGAAGATGGAAATATTTTATAAAATTGTAAAAATATTTTATTTAGTTAATTTCATAATTTTTTTATTTTTAAAAATTAGAGTGGACTTTTATAATTTTTATTTATTTATTTATTGATACTAAAAAATTTTAAAAATATATATTTAATATATATTTCAATAACATGGTCCAAAATTCCAACTAAATTTATAAGATATTATTATTACTCTCAGAAAGACAGAGAGATGAATATTGATTTTTAAATTCGCAAATCACTAATTTTATAGTCGAACATTTTATAATTTTAAAAAAATAAAAAATAAATTTATTTTTAATATTTAAATTATATATTAATTTTAAATTATGCTATTAAGTTAATAATGAAATTTATTTTTATTAAAAAAATTAATTTATATATTTGATTATATTTAAAATTTAATTAAATTTAAAAAGTAAAAAGTAACTTTTGTTAAATTTTAAATAGATTTTTTAAAAAAATTTAATTCTACAAATTCATTAAATTTTATATTTTATATTTTAATTTTATTTGATTTATTTTTTTATATTTAAATATTTATTTAATAAATTTGCGGTGCGCATTGCGCAATTTTTTTTTAACGAAACTAAACAAAGTGAGGTAAGCCTCACCTCTCTTTACATACACATTACGAGATTAGAAGAGGAGACGTTAGGAGGTTAGGGTTTAAGCAGTGAAAAGAATTCATTTTTCAAAGCTATGGAAGGCCTACGTAATGGTTTCGCTGTTTTAGCCCTCGACGTTGAAGACAATCAACTCCAACCTTCTCCTCCTCCTCCTCCACCCGCTTCTTCATCATCGTCTTCTTCTTGCAATTCTATCGACACCAAAACCTCTAAAACCTCTACCGATTACACCGATTATCGAATGCCGCTTGTTTGGATCGATTTGGAAATGACCGGTAATCGAATCGCTTCGCTCTTTCTGTTTCCGAATTCTCACTTCATTGTTAAATTGATTGCTTCGTCGTTGTTAGGTCTGGACGTTGAAGTTGATCGGATACTGGAGATTGCGTGTATTATCACAGATGGAAATTTGGCCAAGTCAGTCGAGGTACTACTTAGTTTAGTTCTTTAGTGTTCTTTACTATTATTTATATTCTTGTAAGTGAGTTTAACGGAGTTTGTTTGTCCAGGGGCCTGATTTGGTTATTCATCAATCTAAAGAGTGCTTAGATAGAATGGGAGAGTGGTGTCAAAGTCATCATTCTGCTAGTGGTGAGATTTATTTGAAGACTGGTTTTCTTGTGTTGTTTTATTACATTTGCGGAGGAATGTATATAAATTGTTGGAAATTTGATGCTTTTCTTTAGGGTTGACAAAGAGAGTGCTTGAGAGCCGTGTGACTGAAGAAGAAGCTGAAAAGCAGGTCTGTGATATCTTGGTTTAGTGGTAAGCTATGATTCTTTTGTCTTATACTTGCTCTATGATTTGTAAACTATTTATTGAGATGGAGTTCATGTTGTCTTTCAGTGTTGGAAACTTTCAACATGGATAAGTTTATAGTTGACAATCTTTTGGTTTGTAGAGTTTATGAATGTAGTGGGACAGGTACATAATGTGGCATTATTATGAAAAATGTGATCTTTGAACACAGTTGGTTGTGATGTTATTAATGTTGTGAAGGAAGGGAGGGGTTAGGGTTATTAAGGGAAGTTACCTAAATATTCAATAAAGGTGGACAAAAGAGACATACATCGTACAATACAATGTAAACAAGAACTAGAATGAAGTATATATGTAGTACTTATCAGAATAATATTTCATTTAGAGTGGGAGAGAGAAAGATGAAAACTCGTCATTTGAGGTTCTGAAAATTCTACTCCTACAGATACTCATAAGGTTCACTTGATAGAACATTAGCAAATGAACCTCAATTCTGACCCATTAGAGAGAGTTGCATTTATCATTTCCACCACTGAATCTCTTAATGGTTTAGTATCTATGAGCTTTTACTAAAAAAAAATATATATGATGGTCTACAGTTTGTCATCATTATTGTTTGTCTTTCTTCAATATAATGGATATGTTCTTTTCTTTTGTTGAATGCTTCCCTTTTCTTTCCCCTTTTGTTGCTGATATAATTGGGGAGATTTGATCTGACATTGCAGGTTATAGAATTTGTTAAGAAAAATGTTGGTACATACACACCTCATCTGGCTGGGAATTCAGTCTATGTTGATTTTATGTTTTTAAAGGTAATTCATTATCATTATCCTACATTTTCTATCAAACATCCCTTTTGTGCGATCTTCTGCTGTCCTGTATGATGCATCTCAGGGTTCAGTCAGTCTTAGATTATGCTAATCATCCTTTTCGTTTGAAAAAAGAGTAGGAAACTTGAATTGAATGAGAAATACAAATTAGATTTAACCAGAAGCCATTAATTTTCAAAACTGAAACGGCATGCCTGTACAAAAGCAATGCTGCTTGATAGATACATCATACTCTATTGATGATAAATGTTATATGATTACATCCACTAAATGAAAATACCTCTTTACGCAACAATCTCAAAATGGTTATGAAGTGGTTGAATGGATTTGATTTACAAGCGTCTTTTTGCACACAATACCCTTAAGGATTATCAAAAGCATACCATCTACAGAAACGAAGTCAAAATTTTTAATTTTTAATTTTATTATTATTATTTTTTTTATAATTTTGGAGTCTTCAATAATAAAATATGAGCCTCTCTCTATTCACGTAGTAGTAACTAGTTGTTGGAATAATACGTCTCCAAATAATTGACTTCCTTGCCATGAAACTAATGAGCCTATCAGCATAATAAACTTTTCCGAATAAGACAATAGATAAGTTTTATTTACTTCAACTCTCATAAGATCATTTTCAAGTTGCATTGTGCTTCTTATTGAGCCAGTTTAGCATTGTGTAAGGCTAAAATATAGCTTAGAAAGTTAGTTAAGAGAGGTACACAGATGTAGGATCAATGCTTTTCCTTTCCACAAAACTCAGAAAACATTAAATATATCTCATTAAATTGCCAATAGCTGTGCAAGTTATGTTAATTTTCGTGGTTGCTGGTTCTTTTATAGGCTTCCTCTTGCCTTCACTGATTCTGACAATGTAGTTCTGTAATCGCAAAATTTTGCAGAAATACATGTCGGAGTTGGCTAGTCTTTTCTCGCATGTAGTTGTGGATGTTAGCAGCATCAAAGCTCTATGCATTCGCTGGTATCCAAAAGGTTAGTTTGTCACCCACCCCATCATTTACAGTCAACTCAATATCTCTGACTTCCAATTTGCCTTCTCTTCTACTTACCTTAATTGATGATGGTTGTTGCTTGTATAGATAACAAGAAAGCTCCGGCAAAGGAAAAGAAACATCGAGCATTGGACGATATCAGAGAAAGCATCATGGAACTCAAATACTTCAAGGAGCATATTTTTAAGCCCAAGTCAAAGAAGTGATACCAATATATCTGTATCTAATGTGTACAAGAGCTGTGTAATATCGGTTCTCTTTTGTGGTGGAAACATGAATAGGATCATATATTCTATACTGTACAATATGGGTTTATTGGCTCAATTTTGTTGCTGGCTGGCTTGAATATTTGTTTTGGCGGCTAAGTACAGCACAAATCTGTATCAATGTATCGAATTAATAAGCTTGGAATTTCTTAGTTATTTGATTTTTGTAGTTATCAAACTGATGTATCTTTACAAATATCAACACAAGAAATTTCATTTACCATTTTTAATGTTGTCCAACATATTATAACATATCATCCATGTTTTCCAACACCAATACCATAGGAAAACACAATTGGTGAATACTACTAACCTAAACAAATAAACAAAAGTACAAAGAATGAATTTATACAGAGAGTTGGTAGAACAAACATTTGCTTAGAGTTTCAATTCAACACCAACCACTGTTTACACAACAGACAGCACTTTTACTTGTTCTCCTGCATGTCCTCCTCCGTCTTCCACACAACGTTGTCGAGGCTGGTCGAAAGGTTTTTATAGAACTGGGGAAATACATATTGAATAACATGTCATCTCAGGGAGGGAAGCAAAAATAGGAATATAGTATTAATGGTTTTGTAGAAATGTTACCTTATGAAACTCCAGAGTGTCTCCTTTCGCTTTTCTCACCTCAACCATATGAAGAGATGGTGCTACTTGAAATATCTGCTTGACAATAACAGACTGTTACATTTCCGGAATGTGTAAAGCAAAATCAGGTATGTAAAGGTTGGTGATTATGTAATGTACCTCTGTAGCGACGTTTAGATTTCCCTTTCGCCCTGCTTTCACATTTTCGAGCCTCAACTGAAGAAATAATACAAGTTCAATAGTTTTGCAAACCTTAACATACTTTTGATCATATTTTGTACACAACTATGAGAATGTGTGAAATATTTTTACCTTGTAGTTTTTCTTTTGAACATCAAAACCGAGAGGCTTGGCTGCTGCTTCAATTTTGTGGATTATCTCGTTAGCTGGACACTTTGATGTGAACCTTGTTTCACGCTTAAATCCCTGCACTCAACAGAAAAGAAAAAGAAATACTTAAACTGAAGGTAAGCTTAAACAAGAAGGTTCAACTGCATCAAAGATCAGGATATAGAAGTTCAACATAAAATCAAAAAATTCAAATAGATCAACACATTAGATTAACAGATAACTTAATCTGTGCAGTATAGTTTAGATACGAGGACGCATTTCAGACTTGCCTGCTCTGCATCAAACAAGTTCCCAAGATTTAGGCCCTTTGACATTGAAATTAACTCAAATGCATTCATAGCTGCTGGTTGTTCTTCTTTCTTCTCTGTCACATGGTGCTCCTGTTATATTACGGGCAACACAAATTTAGAGAAAGTGATTTGCACAGGTCTGTTTCAATATACAGATTTGTTCATTAAGTTTACAAGAATTCAATCAGCTTACTTCCGAGTCTTTAAAAACGGCTTCTACATCATCCAAATTTGTATCGCCTTTCTCCTCAAACACTGGAGGCTTATAATCTTTTTTAAACCATTCATCTTCCAAAATTTCTGGTATGGTAATACGCTGCAACAGAAATTAATCAGACATATGCATGATAGTTAACTCTTCATAACATTCACCTGGACCCCTAGAAATGGAATCAAAGTATAATGAAAAATGTCTAACATATGCACACATACAGACATATGCTAAAAGAAAACATGTATAACAAGGACCATGCTTGTATATCCTGTGCAGAATGAAATAAGGCATCACAATCATTAAATTTGCTACCTTATTACATCTTTTCCACACAGTTTCCAAGGAAAGCATTTCCAAAAATCTAAACATGTAGAACAAATAAGGTATTAGCATCGTGGAAATGTGCTACCTCTTTTGCAAACAGATTCCAAGTAAAACACATCCAAGTATCTAAACAACAGCCACATCAAATGCTCTTGTCATTTGGTAACTGTTCCATTTGTCCAGCATAAAAACAAACTTGGGTCGATTCATGGGTTATGTGGATGGAATCGAGTACCACTTACAAACTTTTTTTTTTTTTTTTTTAATTTCGCAGCGTTCAGCCCAAGAAAAACTGTACATGGATAGGTCTAAACTCTCATCCATTGCAAGCTCTTTACCTCCACCCCAAGTAGGATCCACCCTGGGGTGAAATTTGATAAAGATATAACAGTGAGCCAATAAAAAACTACATAAGCTACACACTTAGTAGGCCAAAGCTTAGAACACAACAGCAAGGGTAGGCTAAAAGAGTGCATTATGTTACTGGGCTAGGACATCATTCCTTATATCTGATAGAGATGGTTTGATTGTATAGGTATGAAGGAGTGTCACTGGATAGGCTAACTTTTTATGTTGGTAAGTACCAGCTACTGATCCGTTGATGTAGCAGCTGAACTTGCTTGATTAGAGCTTTTGTTCTCCAACAGTAACATGACTATCATTCATAAAGTATGTATCAGCAAGCAGATATTTCAACTAGCAACTCTTTGTGATCATGCAGACATGAATCTAAGATAAATTTGACAATTTGCATTTCACGACAATAACCTAAATATTAAACCTGGCTTCACTTGAAACTAGGTTCATCAATTCCTGCACAGATATTTTGGCATAGAGGGTTTAGTAAGGCAGAGTTAACATAGTAATGAGATATTTGCGGAATATACATTTCTCCTTTTCCCTTGCTGCAGGACATCTAGAAATCAGCATCCACCGTATAAATTTGTTTTACATACAGTCAATAAGAGTATAATTGCGTACCGTCATTGGGTTGGGGTCCAAGATACGAGTTATCAATTTCATAGCACTGAAGGAGATCCAAGAAGGGCAAGAGAATTCTGCTGCAGAAATCTGCATAAGGAAGTGAGTGAATAGAAAGCAGCTGGAAGAGCAGAAGATTGCTATTCTACAAAACTTATGAAATGCTCACTTTTTTATACAGGTTCATAAGATTAGAATCATCAAAAGGCAAGTACCCTGCTAGCAATACAAAGAGTATAACTCCACATGACCACAAGTCTGCTGTTGCTCCATCGTAACCTCTATCATTAAGAACCTAAATAAGGAAACAGTACATTATTACAAAACAAAGCACCAGGCATTTGACAATAAGGAGGAAGTATAGTTCTTTAGAAAGGCTTATCCAACCTCAGGAGCAACATAGTTTGGAGTCCCGCAAGTGGTATGAAGAAGACCATCGTCCTGCCACAAAACACCTTCAGATTATATCTCAAAATCAAACGATGAGGGAGACATTTATAGATAGGTAATAATAATTTTCTACATAGTAGATTGATGCAAAATTGTGTATGCTTTCCTAATTCAAAATTTCACAAGCTAACCGAAGAAATGTGGTCAATCAAGTGTTTGTATGTACTTACCGCTGACTAAAAATAAAATAAAAAATAAAAAAAAAGAGTTCAGAATTTGAGTTTTAATGACGTAATTCAATCATTCTAAAATAGGTACCAGTTTCCCCATGCCTACTTTACATTTAACTGCACACAATTTGAATGCAAAATTTACATTACATACATGTTTGTGCTTCCCAAACAATTATGTGGTCTCAGTTTATGCATTTCCTTATTAACATAAGTAGAGTTGGTTTTTGGCAACATATCAAGTTTTGTCCCAAAAAATGTAGAGTTGGTTCCATAAGAACGATACTTCAGAGAGACAATTAAATACAAACAACAAAATTGCATACAATACTGACGACCATGGAATTTAAGGAGAAAGAGAAGACTTCGTCATATGACATACCCTGACTTGTTGGGACAAAGCACTTAGTCCAAAATCAGAAACTTTGAGGTTTCCATAATCATCCAAGAGCAGATTTTCAGGCTGTATCAGGATTAGGCAGATATTAAGTAAATGAACATGCTCTTCCACTGATTGTAACAAGCATATAAACCACGACTGCAAGAAGTAAGTACCTTTAGGTCTCTGTGAAAGACACCCCTGCTATGGCAAAAATCAACAGCATTAATGAGCTGTTGAAAATACCTCCGTGCTTCATCCTCTCGCATTCGTCCATGATTTACCTTTGAATTCAATTTATAACATCATTCACATAGTAAAGAAAACATTATCATCTTGCACCAATTTTTCCAGCAGGTACAGGTACATAACATGGGGTTTCAATTAATTTAAACACACAGACACATTCAATACTTCAAACCTCATTAACCTTTGAACCATATAAAAGACTTTAACCTGTTAAAACTAGTTCAATAATGAGAAAGCTAATAAATCAAAAATGGGAAGAGTTAGCAACTTAACATGGTGGTCACCACTCACTGTGTAACTTAAGTAAAAAAACATAATTGCAAGAGTGAGTAGGCCAACGCAGAATCAATATATTTAAAAGATAAGAGAAAAACAACACCATCAGATTTCAGACACTTACAATTTTATCGAACAACTCTCCTCCGGTGACAAACTCTAAGACAATAAATATCTTAGTCTTGCTTCCCATCACCTGAAAACATTTTTTTGTCAGTCGTTATGCTATGCAACTAATTTGGTTTAGTCTTGCTTTAATTCTAGTTCAGGCTGTAACTCTTTTTTTTTTTCATCAGTTGTTCATGATAAATTTCACAGCAGTTACCCATATCTTCCACAACCTAGTCAATAAAGTTAGATTGATGCAGTTTAAGTTCATACATGTGTTTCAAAATAGTGTCTCCCAAAAAACATTAACAATATAATAGGTTCAAAAGTATTGATCAAATTCTTTGGGATAATTACATGTAATTAACGGCACTAACCGAATTACAACATAAACACACATATCAAAATAAATGAGAAAGTGGAGAGGAGAGAAAGAGAGAGACCTCAAATAATCTAACAACATTCGGATGCTTTATCAACTTCATTGTTGCGATTTCCCGCTTGATCTGAAAATAGGCAGAAGGCAACTAAGTAAATTCGAAAGTGAATCAAATAGATCTATCTGATACAAGTCAAACAAACTTTCTCTTTCGACACAATCTAGCTAACTAAGACCTTTTGAGCAGAAACAACAAGAATAAAATATAACCAAGAACGTTTTCAGTATTGAATTTGATGCATATTTATTAGGAAAAAAGAAAGGGAAACAACATAACCAACAAAAGAAAAGCACGAAAAAGAACCTGCTCAGCCATCTTGTGCTTTAAAACCTTTTCTTTATCAAGGATCTTTATAGCCACCGGGTCCCCAGTCTCGGAATTCCTTGCAAACTTCACTTTTGCAAATGTTCCCTCACCAATTGTTCTTCCAACCTCATACTTTCCAACTCTACGTTTAATTTTAGGTTGACTCATACTTGATTTACTCACAAAATTCTGCAGGCTTTGAACTCTTCTTCAAAAAGTGCACCTCAGTAATACTAATTATTCAACTCCTTCGAGTTTCTGAGCCAAGATACTGCAATACAATCGAACAAACATCAAATCACCATTGGTACATATCTGAATCTTACAGCTAGTATGAACAGCTTACAAGAGACACTACTAATTGCATCCGAAGTAAATGTTCATAAACTCTATACGGCAATGTCAGAGTATCATCAGGCCACCAATAGTTATTAAATGTTCATCCAAAGATCAAGCTCATTAGCAAATATCATCAATACCAACTGGAAGGTACAGACCACCAATGCATAATCTGCCCAAACATGTAAAAAACCAAAAGAGAAGTACATACTACGAATCTAAAAGAAACCCCCAAATGGGCACAGGCAAAAGTTCATTTCAAAAGCACCACCAATCAAACAAATCAAAACAATATCTAACATGCAAAACAAACAAGTCACGAAACACCCTCAAGAGTAACTGAAATCAAAACTAAAAGTAGAATGAACAGATCAGATAATCAAACTGAAATTCAACAATGGGACCATTTAACACAAATAGTAAACTATTAACCTCAGAATCAAAACCAAAATGAGAAACAAGAAAACCGTCTTCAACCAGCAGAGACAAACAAACCTATCCACCAAAAAAATTAAATAAAAGTAAAATAATAACACAAGAATCTTTATCTCTTCATCCAAATCCACCACGCAAATAAAATAAACCGAAAAGGCACCATTTAAAATTGAAAGAAAATAGGTCCAACCTCATACGACCAAAGATCCAGAGATGACACAACAATCTTCAATTTCAACTTAAATTAGTATAATTGAAACATTATTCAACCAAAAAAACAACCCCAAAATTATTTATAGACATGAAAACTATCACTATCATAATCAGTGAAGAAAGAATGTCTGGTACTCATAATTGAAAATAAAAATAATAAAAAAGAAGAAGAAGAAGAAGAGAATTATTAGAAAAAGAAAGATAAGAGGATATACATGAAATATTTTTGCAGAGAAAGAAAGATTGGCCTGTCCTTTCAGTTGGTTCAAAAGCCAAATGGTTTTATTATCATCATCTTCTTCTGCTTCAGATATGCACAGTGAGTGTACACTACAGACAAACACAACAAACCTATATATATATATATATATATATATATATATATATATATATATATATAACACTGATTTTTTCCTAACATTCAAAGTTTCTCCTTATTAGACTAGGTATTTATTACATGTGAGTAACTATTTTAATTTTAAAAAGTTATTTGTGATATTAAAAATTTATTGGAAAATTAATGTTCCAATAAATTTACTGTTATAAGGGTATTTCAAATTTCACGGTTAGAATATTCTATTTAAGATGATTTAATTTTAATAAAAATTTAAAATATATTATATAAATATTTTTATTAAATTTATATTTTATTTTAATTAATATCATATTTTTATTTAATTTTTTTAATAAATTAATAATATAATTTATTTGTATATTTTAACTAAAAAATCCAAATAAATTTATGATTTATGATATTTAAATTATATTTTTAAATAATTTATTTTGATTTTCATTAAATTATATGTTTTCCTAATTTTAAATCAGATATATAAAATTTTCTTTTTTAAAATAATTATTAAATATTTGTATTAAAAATATTTAATTGGACCTATTGGTTCCAAAACAGCTAGCTGTAAATATGTGGAGAAGAAAATCGTATTTAAAACGTAAATAATGTTGAAAGCAAATTCAAACAAAGTCCTTTCCATATGAAGTTTTGGAGTGTGCCATATAATAAAGAATATTCCTTTCTAAATTCGGAAAATCATTGTTTCTCTAATCATAATTAAAAAACGAAATTTCCTCCACATTTCTTATGTATTTGAAGTTATAAATAAAAGTTTTATTTAGTAATTTTTTAAAACTATTATTATAAATTTATATAAAATATAAATTAAATATTATAAAAAAGTGAACTATAATTATTATTTTTAATAATAATATTATTATTAATAGTCGGTGATTAATGGAAGTGAAAGTGATTGTGGACCATGTGTATAATGAATAATGTAATGTATTTGAAAATGGTCCATGCCATAGCGTCCTTATACAAAACAAAATAAGTTAGACAATCACAGCCTCTTTTATTGACTGCTCTAAAACATCTTCTCTTCCTTTATTACATTTCCTCCCAGCTCTTATTGTTCACGTGTTTAATTAGATTGGTATTGTTTGTTCGTAAAAATCTGCCAAATTTGTTGCTACTATTATAGTTTGGATTCGTATAAATTATAAAGTTTATACATACCTTTTAAATAATTTATGTATACTATATTAATGCTACAATCACATGACAATTTTACCCGCAAACGCATTTAACCATGAGTATCCGTCCGCTTACCCGCAATGGATTCGGGTAATTGGGTTCATGTATCGGGTTTGAATTTAAAAATAATACCCGTCGCGGGTTTGGGTTCGGGTAAAGAAAAATATCCTTACCCAAACCCAAACCCGTATAATATTATAAAAAATATATATTTATAATAAAATTTTAAAAAATAATAAATGTTTTTATTTATTTTGTTAATAATTTATCATATTTTAAAATATTTTATAGTATTTATCATGTTTAAACACTTTATTTTGGGATATAAGTTGTTTATTTAAATTATTTAAGAATATTGTTTTATTTAAGTTATAAATTATATGTATGTGAATTGTATAAATGTTAAAATTGGTGATGATAACATGATTAAATTGATAAATTGATTATTAGTATGATATTTTTTTTTAATTTTTTTTCGTGGGTATACCCACGGGTCAACCCAAACCAGCGGATAAAAATCAGACTCGAACCCATCAAATCTATGACGGGTTGGTATAGGGTTTGGATAAAGGATATCTTAATGGGTTTGGGTTTACTATGATCCGCCCAAACCCGATCCATTGTCATCCCTAGTCACATGCTATTCAAAGAGAATTAAGGTAAGAAGAAGAAAAAAAAAAAGAACAGATTTTTATATAATCTAACAAAAGATAATATATTTGAAATATTATGTTTCATTAATGGTCATGAAATATATAATAATAAACTACTTTATTTTTTTTTAAAAAAATCTATGAGAAAGTACCAAAATAATATAAATTTAAAATTTTATTTTTAATTTAATTTTTTAATATTGTAAATCCTAAATGGTGTAGGTGAAAAAGAGTAACAATAAGAACAATAATTTTTGTGCTCAGGTCCATCTAATCCATAATGTAAAAAATTTACCAACGAGAATACTTATAGAATAAGAATGATTTTACAAATTGAAAATACAATTTGAATTGATTTTTAATGAATTATGATTAAAGTTATATAAATGGAGAGATTTATTCAGAAAATTATATATATATATATACTAAAAAAATCAAATCAAAGTTACTAAATTCTAATAAAAATAAATTATGTCTCCTCAAAGTATATAAATATATTTGTTATTTAATAAATAAATAAACTAGTTCAAATATTTAAATACAAATTATATTTAAAATAATATATGTTCATATTTAAATTTATAGGAACCGACTCATTTTATAATTTTTAAGAATTTTTTTTAAATAAAAAAATTTTAAAAATATAATTATAAATATATTTTTAAAACTTTATATTTTAAAAAAAAAAATTAAATTTCACCCCTTTACCGTGAACTATCAGTTAGAGATTTTTAAAAAATTAAGTTAGGATGTATAAATCAATTTTTTTTAAAAATATTTGTAGTTTTTTTTTTTAAAATTTAAGTTAGGGAGTATAAATCAATTATTTAAAAAATTATTTGTAATTTTAAAAAAATAAATCTGCTATATATTGAAATTTAAAAAACTATTATTTTAAAAATTTATAATGATTAATTATTTTTTATATTATATCATGTTTATATTATTTTAATTAAGTATTAAGTATTGTAACTAGATTAGTTAAATTGAATATTATATAATTATATTACTGAATTTATTATAGTATATTATATTTTAATAATAATATTGATTACTTTTAATAAATAAAATTAGGGAAAAGTTCTGTACCAAATTTTGGGATCACACTCTAATTCGAAAAATCTTTTATATAATTTAAAATTTAAATATTTAAATTATTTTAGTTTATTAACACGTTTATTTTTTATTATTTTATTCTTTTCACCTTATTTTATTTATATTATCTATTATTATTATTTTATTTGTAACTTTTTCAATATTTATATTTTATTTTATTAATATTATATTATATTTTATTATTTATATTTGATTTTTTAATTTTAATTTTATTTTATTTTTTACTCTTATTATAATATGACTAGAATTATTAAAATATAGATAGATGGCTCCAAATAGAAAAACAAATTTACATCTTTCTTTATAATCATTTTTTAACACTTTTCTAAATATGATAAATCAAAATAATATAAAAATAATAATCTATTATTATTAATATAATAAAATAAAAATTAAATTATATAAAAATAATAATATATTAAGATAAATAGTTATTATAATAAATAAAATAATTATTTGAATAATACAAAAATAATATTATTATATAATAATTATTAATTTAATTAAAAAATTATTAAAATTGAAATTTTATATTATCATAAAATTTGTTATATTGGAAATAAATAAATTTATATAAATATTTTATTAATATATATATATATATTAAAATAAAATGGATAGACAGAATTGACCGCATATTTAAAAATGTCTAGTCAGATCAATTAATAGAGTTGGTCCTAAATCCGATATTTAATAAATAAATGAATGATGGATGATGTCCACCGTTAATTAAATGAGTTAAATTATATTAATATAAGATATTAAATACGTCAAAATTAACCATTATAGTTAATATAATTTAAACCACATCTCACCCTATGTTAATATCATTCTGTTTTAACCATTTCATAAATAAAATATTTTAAATTAAATAATATTATATATTAAACTAGAAAAAATAAACATATACACTATATGAATGGAGTTAAACTCAACCAACAAATAAATTCGTATCTTGTCGGAATATTCAATTTTATAAAGATTTAACCTTTTCTTATTGTCCACGAATTACCAACAAAATTATTAGTATAATTTATTAACTTTTTTATACACTTGAACTTAAGTTATGTTAAAATTATTTTGATATAGCAAGCCGTGTTTTATTAATGTAGTATCTTTTGGGATCTACTTTTAACAAAATGGAATCTTACCTATTTGTTCTCTTCTCGCAACCCAAGTGGAATGGTCTTCGTCCCACGCATCTTTACCAAACTTTTATTTAATTCAACCAGTAGGATTCACAATTTATAATTTGTTATCAAAGAAATCACTTGGAGCTCAGTTCTCACTCTTTTTATTTGCATGCCTTTAAAAACTTTGGAATAAATATAGAAAATTTTGAATTCATAAATTTTTAGCACCAAATACTATAAATTTATATATAAACTCTATATAAATTTCATTGGTACTTTGATTATAACCCACACAAATTTTTGGAGAGAAACTTTTGAACATCTTGAATTTGATTTATATATAAAATAAGATATATAATGTCTGTGATGTATCACGTTCCAACCACCCACACCTGAAAATCAACTATACTTCTTTTAAAAATCTATAATACAATAATAAAAATTCTAATATCAACCTACTTAATAGGAAAGTGCGTCGTTAAAGATTTGAATAAGCTATAAATCTCTCTAATCATCCTCTTCACATGTGTAGATTAATAAATAGTCGAATGCTCACTAATAATGCAGTTTGTAAAAGCAGTGAATAAGCCTTCTTTATATAATATAATAAAAAAAATTTAAAATAAATTATATATAGTAAATATTTTTTCAGGAAAATATAAAATATCCACGCAAATTCTATGAATTTATGTGGAATTATTTATATTTTTATACTTTTGAATTAGAAGGAAAAAAATTAAAATTATTTTTGTGAAATTATATATTTTTACATAAATTATGTACAGGTTTTTATATATTATTTAGAAACTATTGTCTGGAATTCCATTTCCGATCTTAGTTACATCAATTCCTCTTCTAGATTAAAAAAATAAAAAAAGTAAATTAAAAATAGTAACAAAAATGTGGAAGAAGCAGTAGAGAGGAGGTAGATGGTGAACGTAAATGGAGGAAGAAGAAAATGGATACGAGGTACAGCTACCTAAAGTATCCTCCTTACACCAAATAGGGTTTCTGAATCAACATTTCAACACCATTCAAGATGTCTCCCATTCACATTCGCATCATCTTCTTCAATCACTCGCTCATCAATCCTCCAATTTGGACGCTCAGCTCCTCCATCTCCGTACAAATCTCTCCAACCTCGCTTTCTCCTCCATCTCTCCTTCCCTTTACACCAAAATCGCCCTTCACTCTCTCCTCTCTTCCACCCTTCCATCTCCCAAAGGTATTCTCTCTCCTGCTTTCTCCTTGTTTTTCTAATGCTCACTGTTCTTCTTTCTTTCTAGATGCGATTGATTTGAAGAGAATTGGACGCGTTTTGGCTGATTTGCGTTCTCTTGTGGACGAGTTAAAGAGGATTCAATCTATTAGAGACTATCTTGGTAAGTTGATTGATAGCACATATTACTCTCTACTTGGAAATAATTGGATTTGTGTTATTGTGCATTGGATTGCTAAAATAAATGTGTATGATTTTAGCAATGATTTTTTCTTTGGAGCCAATTTAGGCCACAGCCTAAGCTTTCGGTCTTCCAGATACTGCTTTAAAGTTAGAGGCTTTGGTTGGAGATCTTGAGGATATTGTTTTCTCTTCTCTAAATCACACTCATGGGAAGATCATCATTGGAAAGCTCACTAACTCATCTTCATTTGCAGTAATGAGTTTCTCTTACCCTTTTGTTTTGATACACTAGATAAAGCTGAACCTTATTGTCGATCTTTTGCCTATTATGCAGGAATTCAGACGAAAAGGAGAAAAGTTACTTAAAGCTGTCAAATCTCTAAATGACATCAATGAGCTACTTGTTGTTACTGCCAAATTTCATCCTCATTGGCGTCATCTTTTGAAATCTGTTGATATTAGAGTGGATAAATCTTTGAATGTTGTCCGTTTGCAAGTTTTTGCAGATTACCGCTTGCTTCTTACTTCCATTAGATGGCCGCCAGAACTTGTAACGTCGAAAGCTGGATGGGGAGAGGTCTCAGTTATTCAAAATCCGCTGGAGTTGATGCGAGGTGATCTAAGGGAATGCTACTGTCAAAATTTCTTAGCACTTTGTGCCTTGCAGCATCTTCAGATACAACGTGAGAGACGACAGCTTAATCTTCTGCATCAGGAGCATGAAGTTGGTCTTTGGGCTGTTGATGAATTGGTATCACCTATTGCATCGCGGACAGAACACCACTTCCTGAAATGGATAGAGCAGCCTGACTTTATATTTACCCTTGCTTATAAGATAGCTAGAGACTTGATTGATGGAGTAGATTATGTTTTGGGGCCTTTGATTGATAAAGCAAGGTTGAGAAACTATAGTGCCAGAGAAGCTTGGGTATCTGCTATGGTTCAAATGCTGTTAGACTTCTTGTCCAAAAGAGTTTTTCCAGTTCTAGCTGAACAGTACAATGAGAAGAGTTTAAGATCAGAAGTCATAACCACCTGGCTTCATCTGATAGACTTAATGGTTGCATTCGATAAACGGATGCAATCACTTCTAAAGCAAGAAACTCGTCTCTTTTTGAAGGACTCTGAAATATTCAAGGAAATTTCAAGAGGTACATCTGTGTTAATGATATTCCATGACAGACCAGATTGGTACAAGATTTGGGCAAAGGTAGAACTCAAAGATGCCTCCAAGAAACTAAAAGCAGAACTTAAAGACGAAAAAGCTTGGTTTATTGCTGCTAATCGGACCGATGAGGACTCTGAACAGTTTCTACTCTCATCAAGTGAAGATTACAAATGCCCTGTCATAGCAGACTCCGCTGTTAAAATTGTGTGGGAAATGATTCAACGATGTCAAACATTTCCTGCTGCACTACCACGCCACCAGTTTATAAGGTCAACTACAACCAGATTCATCTGGTACTTTATTCATATATTGCTTCGACGATGCAAGGGAATCGACTTATCTCTTGACTGTCCTGATGATAACAGTTTTATGATAATATGTGGGTCAATCAACACTGCTAGATACATTGAATTTAAACTGCAAGAATGGGGTGACGATGTAAACTTTCTGGAATTGACAGTTTCTCAAAACACTTCAGACTGCAGTAGAGAAGACGGTAGCTGCTTCTTTAAGGAAGAAATGAATGGTTTAATTGAGCTCCAGACAAATTGGCTAATGGAAATAATAGCTGCACTTCTTGGTCAATTCGAAACTCTTTCCTATGACTACATTCAAAATAAGCATCGGTTTGAGGAGGAGTTACAAGAAGTGGACTCTGCAGCAGCTCTCTCTAGTGATTTTGTGGAACCATTGGATGCTTTGAGGAGCAATATCAGAGAAATACATAGGCTCCTCAATGGAAAGGACTTTGTGGAATTATGGAGAAGCGTTGCAGAAGGGCTAGACCATTTTGTGTTCCGCAGCATTTTTCCGCATGAGGTTCGGTTTTCTGAGAAAGGGATTGAACAATTCAGAGTAGACATGGAAGCATTGTTTGTTGTTTTTAAACCTTATTGTGCAAGGCCAGAAGCGTTCTTCCCTTGCTGCAGGGAGAGTCTTAAGCTGTTGAAAATGAGCATGGTGGATCTGGAGATGGTAAGTTCAAATGATGGAAGCTTGGCTCCTTATGGAATTTCTCACTTGTCTGTTGATCAAGTTCATCAAATTTTGAGGAATAGGAAAATGTAGATCTCAGGATTTGCAGATAATGGCATTTTTGATTTTGTCTGTTCTTGAAGGAAGTAATCATGATGTTAATAGATTACAGTCTCTCTTGATTAGAACACTCATATATTAACATTTAAAATTTCTAGGGTGAGTAGAATATTACTGTCCATGTTCAACATCGTTTATTCATTTTAGGATAATAGAGCACATTCTTGTAGCCATTTTGAATACAAAGATGAAGCAATGGAATATTTTGCAATATTCCAATTTTAACAGTGTCATTTTACAAAACTTCAAAACATTTTCCTCGACTAGATGTAAGTACAGACGTGGCAGCTCACTTCTACATTGTCTTGCACAATAATCTGTGAAAGGATTGATTTTAATTAAAAAATAATATTCAGTTGGAAATCATCTTAATATAATCAAACAAATAATTTTTTTTATACTTACACATCCACTACAAACTCAGCAATTCATATAATTATGGTAATATTATTAAGCGGAGACGTATAGGTCATTTACACATACAGTACACGACAAAGAAGCAACAAAAGGGATAATCTTAGCTTTTATCAAAATTCCAAAGCTTGTTCTATGTCTTGTTATCCACATAATAATAACAAAAAACAAGGGATGTTAAAGATGCTGTGCTTCACTCCATTTAACACTGTTTTTGTAATGGTGGATATATGGAGCATTATTACAGTAAATACAGAGAGAAACAGAGAGTGGTAGTGATTGAAGATGCAAATGCAAGTGAAGAAGATAAAACTATAAATGCAATCAGATGGGCACTGCATGCATTATCACTAAACTCTGGAGATCAACTTATTCTACTCAGTGTTCTTCACCACCAATGCAAAATTACAAGCTTGTTCTCACCTAAATTCAGAAGATCTGCTGCAGACATCTGTAAGAATATTTGATATCTTCTTCCTTTTTTAAGAGGAGATTGCATTTTTACAAATAAAACAAAACTGCCTAGATTACTCCTAATACTACTTTCGAATGAGGACTAGACATATAAATGGAATCAAAATTTACAATACCATAAATCTTGACTGATAACAGTAGAGAAATGGTAAAAATCAACATAAGCTTGAAAGTCGAAGACGACCAGAGCAATTATGAATTTCGATAAGTCAGATTCATTACATATTCTCATGGTTATCAGTTAACTAATAGAACTGAACTAACAATGAAAGGATCAATGATTAGATATAAATTTGATAGTTTTTAAGAAGAGACATTGATTGAAACTTGTTCATTTCTAAAAATTACTATTCCTTATGTATTGCTCTATTCTAGTGGGATGCAAAAGCAGAGTTGGGTCAAGTTCAATAATTGCAGCAAAGGAGGAGAGAATAATTGAGAGGAAAAAGAAATATGAGAACAACTTAGACCTCATTCAGATATCTAAGCTTTGTCAACTACAAGAGGTAAGAACTGTTTTCTCAATTTTCAGCCACCTACAGCTGTAAAAGTAGATTTTGTTGTCTTATTCTTTAATCTGAAAATTTCAGGTGGGATTCAAGATAGAGGTAGTTATAGGGCTGGCTTCACCTAAAGAGGTTGCTTTGATATCAGCTCAAAATCTAAAGCCAACTTGGGTTATACTTGACAGGTCAGTCAAAAAAAAACAACCATGCTACTGTTGACTTGGGTAATAGTGTTGTTGTAAGGATCCTTTCACCCAGCACACTTAGCCGATCACCACCTGTCCCGTCAGCACTCATCAACTGTTCTACCTAAGTTAGTTCCAGTAGATGGTTATATTAGAAAAAAGACTAGCATACAGAAATATTACATACATAAGTAATTTATAGACCCATCCCTTCATAAGATTTCATCAAATAAATTGGCATATGTTATAATTTGCACAAGAGAATAAACATATAGACTCCACAAATAGATAAATGAGATATTTATCAAAGTGCACATTTTCCAGTATAAAAGTATAAGGTTGAGAACCTGAATATTGATGCTGACAATGATGTGACCTACTTAAATATTGGTACAGGCAGATGAAGAAAGAGAAGAAGTTCTTCTTACAGGGGCTGTCATGTGGGATATCTAGAATGAAGCATAACAAGACTATTAAACTGTTAAGAGGACCAAAAATAGCTGAAAAACATAGAACCAGCGTCTCTTATGGAGAAATGATACCTGGATCTCCAGATGAAGAAGATCTTTTCAGCATTGAACTTTAAGCTAATCATTCAACAAAGTAAATTGCGCTCAACATCCACCATAAATGCATACATATTGTTGATGAAACTAACTTATAAGACATGGGGAATGTCATAGAGATTATAATCTCATCTCAATTATATTAGGATAGATCTATCATTTTAGTTGAGCAGGGTTTCAGCTAAGAACTACATATCTTGTTTCTTTTCAATCCTTCCAAGCTGAATTTAAGATTTATTGTAAAGAGTTAAACAATGTAAACATAAAAAGGAGATATTGAAGTTCAGTGTTGGATTACTAATTATAGTAGGTGACTTAATATGCAGTAAACACGAGAACATATCCATTTAGTTTCATCCAATATCATTTCCACTTGATCATTTTTAGGCTAGATCTTTTATTCCACATCAAGGGATACAAGTCTTAGTCCCAGATCAAACAGATGGGTTGCAAGATTATTCTCTGCTTCCACTTTGTTCTATCTCTAAATAAGTCTAAACCTTTTATTCAAATGCCATAAAAAATAAAAGTAACCAAATAAGAACATCCTAAGATCCAAGTACTACATGAAAAAAATAACTCTAAAGATGAAAAGGCATTGCTCTTATTCAAGAAAGAAATGCCTTCTTGGCGTGTCTATATGTAGTTGAAAATCCAAAAGTGCTCACTACTACATAATTGATGCTAATTCCAAGTACTAGAAAATTATCAAACAAACACCTAAGCAACTAAACAAAATGTGGTTTCCCTATGTGGAGAGGATCTGCACTAGCCCCCATGACCACAAGTTACAAATTCAAGCACCCACTGTCACAACCCTTTTGAAGATTTAAGGGTCATTAAGAATAGGAGCAGAGCAGACCCTTCCAGATCCAAAACATTCTACTCTAGGATTTAAATTGAGGCATAAAAATCCATATGGAAAGGGCTCACTCAATACCTAATTAGAGTCATAATTAGAGCCATGAACTAATAAACAGATACATGAAAAAAAAAATGCATAAACGACTGAACGTTTCACTTCAACTCTGAGTCTGAAGACGAAGAAAGTGAAAAGAACAGCAAAAGAACAAACAACTATAACTTTTATTTCACTAATTATAAAGCATACATAAATTTGCTTATGAAGAAGCATCAGATACCAAAAATGTGAAACTTTCAAATGCCTCACAGAAGATTATAGCATAACAAGAGCAATCATAGGAGATTCATTAATTATTCAAGACCCTGAAAGTCCCAGAATCAAACCTCAAGCTCTAAGAACAAAACCAGCACCAAGTGCAAGGATATGTTCCTTATTTACAATCAAAACTTTGGGTGCATATATATGCACTATGAAATAGGTTGAGCATGGAAACCGTCAGAGAGTTTCCATTCGACTTGGACCTTAATAAAATGTATTTTGAAAGATGATTTGGTAAAGAAAAACGTGGAAAAAGTACAAATGCCTCTGAAACTTTGTGAAGTCTCAAAGCTTTTCAAAATCCTCAAGTAGACATATCTGGTGCAGAAAACTGGAGGTATGTTCACATCATGAAGACAAAATAACTCTAACCTCGACCATTTGCTAGTAGTCGCTGCCTGTATCCTCACCAAGCAGTAAAGCAATTGGATCTTTGAAAATGGGCTTATCCTTTTTTAAGCTGTCAAACCATCCAATGCCGTTCCAAGAATCTTGATGCAATGTATCCATCTGATTTGGAGTTCCTTTCTTTTCAAGCTGGCTAATGTCGCATTCTGCAGGAAAGGAAAAGTTAGTTCCACAAAGGATTCAAACTCGAGAGAAGACAGCAGAATAGATGCAAAGTATTCTCACCCATCATTGTCTCGTCAGAAAGAGTTTTTTTCTCTTCCAAAGAGCTACCACTCACTGGAGTACATTCATTGAATATTGATGCAGCAGACCGACCTAGGGGAGAGTTTGGATCGCCACTCAACTGCTGTTCTGAATTCAACTGAGAAGAATCTGTATCTTTCTTCAAGTTTCTCAAAAATTTTGCTTCATATACTACTGCTTCCAGAAGACCACTGCTCCTAGGCGAACAAATTTCTAACGGATCCTGCCTGTGAGGAGACAGGACCATAGTATCACCAGACTCAAAGGAAGGCAATGGGGATGCAGGTCCCCAGCTATCGCAATGATTGCCTGTATATTGGAATGAAGGGAGCTCAAACTTTAGAGCCTCAGATGAGGTCTCTGAAGAAGAAGCATTGCCATTTATAAGGGCATGACTACCAGGTAGAAACTGATTATCAGGAGATAATTCAAAAGTCTCTAGAATCCTATCACAACCATCATAATCATCCAAGTACTGATCATTAAAAGTCGAAAGACCACTCTCATTAAAACAAGGAAGCAACCTATCCGACTCTCTAATACACCTTGGCCACATATTAGTATCAGCATGCGGTATATTACCCATGTTACTCACTGGAATATCAGTAATCATAGGCGAACAAGACAAAATGTTTTGGTTCATTTCTAATTTTTCAAATTCAACAGCAGGAATATCAAAATCTTGTGGCTGCTGGAGAGCAGGAGTTGGTAATGTACCAGTACTAGCCATATTCATCCTCTCTGAACCTGTATTCATTACTTGAAGACAGACATCAGGAGGATAAACAGGTAAACCAGCTCGTTGAAGTCTCTTAACTCTAGTATTCCAATAGTTCTTGATCTCATTATCAGTCCGCCCAGGCAACTGAGACAAACACACACACAACAAATCAAAACAATTCTCAATTTTCTCATATCAATAAACAAATGAAACATGAATGAATACCTCAGCAGCCATGCGAGCCCATTTATTCCCCATATGAGCATGAAGCTGAATAATCCTGCGCTCCTCATCAGAAGTGAAAGCTCCTTTCTTCAAGTCGGGACGAAGGTGATTGGTCCAGCGAAGACGGCAGCTCTTCCCGCAGCGTTGAAGACCCGAGTGCTTCTGAACAGCGTTCCAATTCCCTTCACCGTACTTGTTAACATGTTCGACCAAAATGGCGTCTTCTGTAGATGTCCAGGGACCTTTTTTCAATCCATTTTCGTCATCGTCTTTAATCTTAGTCCTGGATGACATTGTTGTTCTCTCTCGACGCAATTCAGTAACCCTAGCAAACACATGCTAATGTAGCAGTGATGGAAGGAAGGAAGATCGATTAGTGTTTTGATTTTTGAAAATTGATCATTTGTCAAGTGATGAGCGAAAATAGGAGAAGAAAACTTTTTTCTTTTTTCTTTTCTTTTTTGTTTTGTTTGTATATAATTTCGATTTTATATTATATATCAATTAATTGAAGGAATGACTCTTTGAAGGTTGCTGGTGGCTGCATCTGGGGAGAGTGGTGTTGGTGGAAGAGTTGGAGATCCAAATTAGTTTAAAAAATTATAAATGGGAATCCATTTTATGAGGAGCAATAGAACTTAATTAAAGCTATCATAATTGAAGTCATAATGTGTTATGCAATGAATTATTTAAATTTTCAATCTAAACATGTAAATCCAACATTGCTTCATAATTACTAACCTAGTGTCAAACATTCAAAACTTATAATTTTTTTTTAATTTTTTTTTAAAATTTTTATATATACTTTGTTTTAAATAAATAATTTTTATAATTTTTCATAAACTCTATAAATTTATGAATAATAATCCTAATAAAAAATTAAAAAAAAAATTCCTCAATTTTGCACGCGTTTATATTTATTTTACAAATATATTTTTTTAATTAATTTTTAGTAATTTATATAAATGGATTGAATTACATCCAAATGCACAATTAATAGTACTATTATCATAAATTATAATTTGTTATTTTTTATGTTTTATAACATTTTTATTATCATTTAGTACTAAGAGTGTGTTTGGTAAACAGATTTTTAATTAGCGATTAGATTTTAGATTAGCGATTTGGAAATTTAAGTGTTTGAGAGCAGCTTTTTGATTAGCGATTAGATGTTCAATTAGCGATTTCCTGACAGCTACTTGATGTAGCTGTCCACAAATCGCTAATCAAAAAGCTCCCATTCTACCCTTATCCAATTTTGGTTATTACCAAAATGTCCTAATAAAAATTATTCTTTTGAATTAGATTTTTTTATACGCTTTAACTATATTCTAATTTTTTAATGATAATAATTTAAATATTATTTTAATTTATTAAATGTGATTGCAAGTTTTTATGATTTTTTAAAATGTTTAAATAAATATTATATTATATATTTTTAATTAATTGATGAATACAATATTAAAGATTTTTAATTAAAAATCTTTTAAAAATCATTTAATAGATGAATATTAGTACTAAAAATAAAATAAACTATATTATAAATTAAAAATTATAAAAATAATATATTATCCTTTTACGTCATTTTATATCTAACAGCTACTTAAACATCTAATTGTTCTTACCAAACACTCATCTCAAACAGTTACTTCAATCGCTAGTTTAACAGCTAACAGCTAATCGCTACCTTAACAGCTAACTCAATCGCTAATGTAACATCTAGTGCCAAACACACTCTAATTAATAATTTTGGAATAAAATATTATAAAAGTTATGAATAACATTTATAAAGAAACCTCACTTATATAATTTCTATTAAAATAAAAAATATATATATATTAATACGATTGTTTAAATGAGAACTACATTAATTAAAATAAAATAATAATAAAATAAAATTATAAATCCTGCTCTTGTGTTTGATTACTACTGTGTGCTTGGGGCATACTTCAAAACATAGCTTTTCACAAGTTAATGCTAACACATTATGTACAGCCAAAAATGCTTGTATACAATACAACATAACATGAACAAGTATAGATACAACAATCTCTACTATCATGACAAAATCTGCAACTTCTTTAGCTGAACCTGCAAATACTAAAGGTCCAACATTTCACATTGGAGATGCCGTCGTCCTTCGAGGATGATTAGTATATTTGGTTCCTGGATTATCCTGCCTAACGTGTGGAGGTGTGCTTAGAACATTATTTGATGTAGAGATTTCTTCTAATCTGGACAAGACATCGTTCATTGCTGGCCTGCTTTTAGAATCAGAATTGAGGCACTCTAACGCGATGGCAGCAGCTGTGTACACGCCTTTCTTTGAGTACTGACCTCCCAACCTTGTATCCATGATTCTCAGAACTCGTTTATTGTCTTTCAAGAAAGGGAGCGCCCATTCGACCAGACTTTCTTCTGGTAGTCCACCTATTGCCTCGTCTAGTGCCCGTTTTCCTGTTAGCAACTCCAGCAGGACTACACCAAAGCTGTATACATCGCTTTTTGGGTTCAAGTGACCTGTGTAGAATTAAGTTGTTAGATTAAAGCACTGCAATCAAAATGCACAGCTTTAAGGAAAGTGTACTAAGACACTATTCCAGATGGCTGATATATACATTTTTGTGGATTCAAAAGTATTTGAATAGAAGTCTCGGAAAGATATAAATTGAGTTCAAAATGATTTCCAAAATTAATGACTTCAGCATAGACATTTTTAAATAAATAGATTGGAAGCCGAAAATTCATATACACTCCTCATGAGTAGGAACAAGACTAGTACTTATCACTGGTGTGTGTAATTTTTGAAACCTAAAAAGGTTGAGTATGTATTTTACTTTAAATTTAAATATATTAAGGTTTCTCCCCAGCTCTGCAAGATTCACATAAGATGGGGATCCTTATCTGAAGTCTTCCTTTCCAATTTATTATCTCAATATGGAAGTTGAAAGCATCCAGTGGTCTAAAAAGAGAAGACATTGAGTACACTTAGCAGACCTTTAGAGAAGGTAGAAGCAGTTACCTGTGGCAACGTACTCAGGAGCAGCATAACCCTGTGTTCCGACAACTCTAGTTGAGACATGAGTATTATCTCCAGTTGGACCATCTCTCGCCAAACCGAAATCTGAAAGCTTTGCATTGAAGTCCTATACAAGGTTTTCGACATGATTAGGTAAAAGGAAAATTATAGGTACTTATGCAGTCAATCAGGAAGAATACGGATGTTAAGGGGAAAAGAAAGGAAATAAAGATGTTCCAGCATACTGAATCTAGAAGAACATTTGAAGCCTTTAAATCTCGGTAGATGACTTTGGCATCTAAGCCATGGAGAAAAGCCAATCCTCGCGCAACATCTCCTGCAATTTTCATCCGTGTAGTCCAAGAAATTGGCTGAACACCTTCTGCAATGGAAAAAGGATTTACAAAAGTGGTATTACAAGAAAAAAAGAAAAAAGAAAAAAGACATAGACATATGCAAAGCAAATGAATTCATAGATTGCAGATACTTATTATAAGAAGATTGAAGTGAGATTGTACAAACAGCATTACTAATTCTTGTATATGTCACATATAGCAACATTTCTGTGTGCTTTCAAGTTAACAGCTACACAAACTTTTTCCATTAAGGTACTTGAACAAGAAAAATAATTATTTGTAAGAACGATTAAATTTAATTTAAAATAATCAATCAAAGTTATATATTACAATCTACCATTGCAATCATTTGCAAGTGAGTCTACCAGCAATACATAGATATTTGCTCAGCCAATCACAAGCATTTCTGTAAAAACCTCATTTGCACTTGCACTACACAGACATTCTTGATTCGTAAATATGGATGCATGTGTTAGGCAGGGTCTAAAGATGACTTGTAGTCTCAACATGTGTAAAGTCCTCTCCGCCTACTTAATAAGATCCCTGATAACACCCTAACAGTTGCATATATATATATATATACATATATATAGAAACTTCTTGAACTTGTACAAGAGAAAAGTGACTTACTTCTGAATAAATGATTCTCCAAACTACCCTTGGGCATAAATTCGTAAACTAGAAGTTTGTGCTCAGCTTCTAAACAATGGCCAATAAGTTTTACAAGATTTTCGTGGCGAAGCTGACCTAAATAGTTTACTTCAGTCTGACATTATTCCAAAGCATGAGTAAGTTTGAATAAGCATCAGAAAAGTAAAATTAACAGAAATAAAAAATAAGGTTCTGTAAATTGCCCGTACAAGCCATTCCTTGTGTCCTTGAAAACTCTGGGCTTTGAGCCTCTTGACCGCCACCACAATTCCAGTTCCTGGTCGAGTGGGAGCATAAGTGATTTCATCTATCCATCCTTTGAAAACACACCCAAATCCACCCTCACCAAGAAGATTTTCCTCTCTGAAGTTTTTGGTGGCAGTCTTGAGATCATTGAAGCTAAAGGACTTCAGATAGTTAGAGATAGACAAATCAACTTTAGATGCAACTCCTGAATGATTCACATTTTCAAAAGGTGCTTCCTTGTAAGAACTGGGAGTCTGTGAACTTCCTGTAGCTGCAGGCACAACCCCAGAAGCTAACATTATAAAGCAGTCAGCACTCAGAAATAGTTACATAAAATAAGTGGAAAGCAACTGATTAGTTTGGTCCAGAAGTTTATGATTGAATACACAGATTTTAGTTGAATTGACGTAATCAATTCTCACTTATTTAATATAAGTCAGAAATGACGACAAAACCAGTGAGAACAATATGTTCAGTCCAACTACATTTGTATTTCCTGACGCTGCAGGCACTACCCAGAAGCTAAAATTACAAGTCACAATGAGAATTGCACATGGAATAAAATTGTAACACAAAGCAAGAACAATCCAGTCCTGCAAACAACACTATTTCGTACTTAGTTTCACCGTATTTGTTCACCTTACATCCAGCATCTATCCATATGTGTTTCCTCAGTCCGAAGGGCACAACAGGAAAATAAATAAATAAATGGAACTTGGTAACAGGAAACTAATAAAAATAAAAAGTAAAAAAGAAAACCAAAAAGCGGCATGTGGAACAAGATCGTTCAAGAACCCTGAACAAGAAATTAAGATAAGATATCATTAGGATCCCTAAAAAAATAAGGAGATTCAAGTTCAAAACCAAAAAAGTGACTATATAAGACTTGCGGCAAGAAATAAAACGTGTCAAGCAAGAGGTTACAAAGTTAAGAAAATTGATTCAATTACTTCAGGATAGTCTTTAGAAATAATTCATCAGACCAAAATTTTGATTCCTCTTAATAAATTAATTGTGATCTCAACGAACAGCATAAAAACCAAACTTTAATTAATTTAGTAGATCGAATAACTTTCAGAAAATGGTACTACGACATTTTTATTAGGATAGGACTAGATTGTGAGTTAGAAGCTTCAAATGTCTTAATTGACTCCGGAGCAAATTAAAATTGTATCAGAGAAGGTCTAGTTCCACCAAAATACTTAGAAAAGACCAAGGATGCGTTATATGGAGCTAATAGAACATCCTTAGAAATAAAATATAAATTACCTATAGCAAAAGTTTGCAATGATGGGTATATTATAAAACACCATTTATACTAGTTAGAACTTTGACTCAAAATGTCATTTTAGGAACCCCATTTCTAGAATTGATAACCCCTTTCAAGGTTAACAAAGAAGGTTTTATCACATTATACGCAAAAAAAAGAAATAATACTTAGACTCTCACTCCAGACAAAAGACTTGAACCTTTTAAAAGATAAATCCATTTCAATGAACCAGACAATACATGGCCTTTAGAGAAAGGAGAAACATCTCAATGTTCTTAACAAAAAGAACAATTAAAAAGTATAATAGTCCAACAAATACAAGAATTTAAGAGATTTTAAAAAAAAAAAAAGTTTGTGCCTCACTCATAGGAAAGAAAGAAACACATAGTTGAACTCCCGTATCGTAGAGACTTCAATGAAAAACAATTCCTACTAAAGTAAGACCCCAGATTTATTATTAGAATATTGCAAGAAAGAGATTGAAGAGTTACTAAGCAAAGACCTTATTAGAAAATCTAAAAAATCCGCATGGAGTTGTTCAATCTTTTATGTCCAGAAACAATCTGAAATTGAAGAAAGAGCACTTAAATTAGTTATCAATTATAAGTCTTTGAATGATACACTTCAATAGATCATTCACGAAACGGATCCTGAGGATAATTTGGTCTTCGAATTTGTACAAGAAATTACGAATTTGTACATTTTTCTAATCTAGATTCGAATATTAAAATGGATTCATAATAAACGAATCCGATTATGAAAATATTCGCATTTAGATTCTATGTCTACAGATAAAAATCATTAGTTCACTTCTTAATCTAGGGAAAAAAAAACATTATATCTAAAAAGGATTAAGACAATTAATGAATCCTTCAATATATTCGGATACTTAACAAATCAAACCTAACTAAGACCAATGCAATCCAAATCATTAGGATATTCTAGAACAAACAAAATAACTTGTTTTAATATCACTACTTCTCTTGCTTTCTACTTTCTGTAAATTCAACGTCAACCCCACCACAAAACCAGAATCAGCAACATGAAACAGCTAGGTCAACAAATTTTATATGCATAAGTTTATAGTAATAATCAATACAAAAATATAATATCTCCAAAAAGGAGGGTAATAGAAAGGAAGAAGAAAAAAAATTGATAAATATTTGAGTTATGACATTCATTGAACAGACAGACCTTGAAACCGAGAAGTTGAAACATAAGCATACTTTGTGGGGGACTGGAAGCAATTCCCCATGGAAACGTTCATGGAAGTGAGCATAAGTGGACAGACAGTTCCATTACTTTTCAGAGGATTAAAATTCAACGCCCCTGATCAGCAGTCAAAGGTTGGGCTTAATGACTACCTGCTCCCTCATTTAATAATCATATATTGACTGTAAAAGAATTTCAAATTTTAAGCGCCCTTGGTTTCTGACTTCACACTTCTGCCATAATTTTGATTCTAATAGATACACATTAGTAAGGAGGGTTGGTTTGAGTTCCTATCAATTGAGATTATTCATCTTTGTATGTTAGTTACATAAGAAAGCCACCTAGGAGGTGAGTGAATAACCTAAAGGTGAAGATTTCATTGATGTCTCTTTTTAAGCAGGATAAAATTTGGTGCAAGTTGCAAGGCATTTAATATGTGTTTGTCCCATGCCCAATAACTGATATCGACTTCAGAATAACCAAACGGGTCCAACAGACCATCTAAAGTCAAATGAACCTAACTAAAAGCTGTTTTCATAGACATTAACTAAATGACTCTAAATAACTACCTAGGGTCATAGCTTCCATGAACATTTGCCTTATACTATATGCAAACAACAGAATCAACATTCACATAGGGTGAGAAAGATAAACTCTCTTACTTTGTCTTTGTTGCCGGCAGACCTATTGGTCAATTCTTAAATAAACGTATACAATATGTCTCCCTCTTCTCTCACCATAAAGTCAAAATTTTGTTTTTTGATTTTTATTGAAAAAATATATAGATTATCACAAATAAAATTGACAAGGGTTCCTCGGACATTTAAAACTTGTGTTGTGTTTATATGGAAACAAACATCAGATTCTATTATATTTTGGTGTTAGGGAAAAAAAAAAGAAATAAATTGGATTCACCACTAAATTGCTGATCTTGACGGTTTTATCCAAAATAGAAATCCTATAAAGATGTTTGACTATTAATGCAGGGTATAAATTATGTATTTAAAGAAAAAAATATAGAAAGATTTTAATAGACTCTCATTCAATGGTCATGACTCAGTAATGCATCCTTAATTATTCAGGATTCACAGTCCCACGTCATTTTTTAGTTTTTATCATGACTTTTTGAAGCCTGCACCGTTTTATACCTACACTAAAATACAATTCAAACCAAACCTTCAAACAACTCAAACAAACCAAATATAAACGACATACTCAATGCTTTCTCAGTTAACAACATTTACAACCCGGCGCTCAAAAGAAAAATAAATTAATAAATAATAATAATAATAATAATAATAATAATAATAATAAAACCATCTAGTTACAATATTAACGAACTTCAATTCTCACTTGCTTACTATTTCCTAAACATGCAAGCACAACCCCACAGACAACTAATTAGATTCAAAATATTAATAGACAATTAAATGAAAAATATGTTTTCCTGAAGTTTCAAAATTGTAATATAAGAAATTCATTTATCTGTGTTTGGTACTGCTGATTATGAATAATCAATTATTGACTTAGAAAAAAACCCTCACCATCAGCACCATATTTTTCAATTTCTGGTTCACTGGTAGTGAACCATACACAATTGGGTGAGTAATTACTAATTAGAGATCCAGGGTGTGGGCCATATACCAAGATAACAAATTAAATCAATCAAACAGCTTGCAATTTCTCTCCTAAAAGGTTCCTTAATGCATTCACACACATGAACATAACGAAATAATGTTAAAAAGCTAACGATATCAGTGAGTGAGGAATTTCATGGAACAGGTGGTGGAAAAGAGGACAGACCTTGAAACTGAGAAGAGGAAGCATGAGCGCACTTTGCAGGCTGGTTGAAGCAATTCCCCATTGAAGATGATGGATGTGTCAATGAAGTTGTTTGAAGTATATATGAAAACGACGAGGAAGAAAAGCTCCATTAGGTTGAATAGTCGGTCAATTGAGTGTATCTGTGAGGTTTTCAAAATTCAACGCCTTCCTAGTCAACAATGGTTACATGCTTTGATAGCTGCAGCATGACCTCTTTTTATTTTTATTTTATTTTAAGTATGAATCGTCAATTCCACACTCTAGCTTAGAGTCACTCTAGTTGAACGTCTATTTGCGATTTATACAAGGTGACGTGAGCAACGTGAACAATATTTTAAAAAAATTGAGCCTCCAATAATACTATCTATTTTGAATGTCCAACTGAGATGGTAAATTTTAAATTAGACATCGTCTATTAGAGAATGTTCAATGGTTTAGTGGATTGAGATATATGTGGCATAATAAATAGAAGGTGTGAATAATGATGTATCAAAAATAATATTTGTTGGAGAAAAAAATTAAAAATCACCTTGTCTATTTGAATTTCCCTAATTTATAATCCATTGGAATTAAACTTTTATTTCCTTTTTAATTTATAATTTAAAATAGAAATACGGTAATTATGATTTAAAAATATTAAAAATACTGATTGACACCGTTAACTAGGATGTAGAAAATAGAAGTTCTACTTAAGAGCATCTCCAATGGTTTAGTGAATTGAGGCAAATGTGACATGGTAAATAGAGGGTGTAGATAATGATGTGTCAAAAATAATATTTCTGGAGAAAAAAAATAAAAATCGTCCACAGTGGTTATTGTCTATTCGGATTTCCCTAATTTATAATCCATTAGAATTAAGTTTCTATTTCCTTTTTAATTTATAATTTAAATAGAAATATGGTAATTACAATTTTAAAATATTAAAATTGATGATTGACACCGTCAACTAAGACGTGGAAAATAGAAGCTCTACTCCACACCCTCTATTATTTTTTCTGCCACGTCATCTGCACATTGTAAATTCACATTGCCATTGGAGTGGATTTTTTAAATAAAAAATCCAGAATGTCCACGTGGATATGCAAACCAATAAATTCACATTCCATTGGAGATGCTCTAACACCCTCTATTATTTTTTCTGTCACGTCAACAGGACATTGTGAATTCACGTTACCGTTGGAGTGGATTCAAACTACTGAACGCTGTTATGAATTGAGACATATATGACATGATAAATAAATTATATGGATAATGATGTGTAAAAAATATTACTTCTGAATAAAAAAAAAATTAAAAACAACCCACAGTGATTATTATTTATTCTGATTTCCCTAATTTATGACTTATTATAATTAAACTTCTTTTTTTCTTTTTAATTTATAATTTAGATAAAAATAAGGTAATTATAATTTAAAAATATTAAAAATACTGATTCACACCGTCAATATAGAAGTTTTCCTTAGAGCGTCTCCAGTGGGATGTGAATCTATTGATTTGCACATCCACGTGAATATTTTGGATTTTTTATTTAAAAAATTCACTCCAATGACTATGTGAATTCAGAATATCCTGATGACGTGGCAAGAAAATAGAGAATGTGAAGTAGAGCTTTTATTTTTCACGTTCTAATCAACTGTGTGAATCGGTATTTTTAATATTTTTAAAATATAATAACTTTATTTCTATCTAAATTTTAATATATATATATATATATATATACATAAAAACTAAAAAGAAAAAAGAAGTTTAATTATAATGAATTATAAATTAGGGAAATTCGAATATACAGTAACAATTGTGGGCTGTTTTAATCGTTTTTCTTCAGAAATACTATTTTTGACATATTATTATCCACACCCTCTATTTATTATACCACCTATGTCTCAATCCAATAAACCATTGGAGATGCTTTTAAACCCTGTATTATTTTTTTGTCACGTCATCAGGACATTGTGAATTCACATTACTATTGGTAGAGCTGTAAAATGGATTAAATGGATCACCCCGCACGGGTTTAAACGGGCCGGGCCAATATAGTTCGAGTTTTAAAAGGGCTGGAATTTTTCCAACCCTAACCCAACCCTTGCGGGTTTAAACGGGCTGGGCCAGCCCGTATATATTATGACAGTTTATAATATAATTTGTTATCCTACATGTTCATTCATAATTACAACATCACTGTACATTTTAGTTTCTACATATTCATTTCAATAATTGCATGCATCAATTCTTCTCTTCCCAATGTTGAAAGGAGCCGATATATTAGCATCCATATTTATCATCTAATTAAAATAAAAAATAAATTATGTTAATTGTTAAATGGGTTGGCTCACGGGCCAACCCGTATAAACCCTTTTAACCCGCGGGTTAAACGGACCGGGCTAAAAAGCCCGTGTTTTAAACGGGTTACAAAAATGATGGCCCTAACCCTTTTATTCACGGGTTAAACGGGCTGTCCCACGGGGCTCGACCCATTTTTACAGCTCTAACTATTGGAGTGAACTTTTTAATTAAAAAATTCAGAATATCCACATGGACATGAAAATCAATAGATTCACATTGCACTAAATATGCTATTAGAGCATCTCCAGTGATTTAGTGGGTTGAGACATATGTGACATGATAAATAGAATGTGTGAATAATGATGTGTCAGAAATAATACTTTTGGAGAGAAACAAATTAAAAACAGGCCTATTCGAATTTCCTTAATTTATAACTCATTAGAGTTAAATTTCCTTTTAAATTTATAAATTAGATAAAAATAAGATAATTACAATTTAAAAATGGCATAAGAGTCTTATAAACCCCTGAACTTGACTATATTTTTCAAGTTAGCCCTCTAATTTTACGAATGGTCAATTTAACCCCTTAACTCTCAAATTTTGTGTCAAATAAGCCATTTTTGCTGATGTGGAGGGCTTAATTGACATTTGAAGTTAACATTTTTTTGCTGTTAGATCAGCCTCCACATCAGCAAAAGGGCTTAATTGACCCATTATTTGGAAGTTAATGGGCTAAATTAACCCTCCGTAAAGTTAGAGTTAACTTGAAAAATATAACCAAGTTCAAGGGCTCCTAAGGCTCTTATGCCTTTAAAAATATTAAAAATACTATTTCACACTCTCAACTAAGGTGTGGAAAATAGAAGCTCTGTCTCACACACTCTATTATTTTTTTTGTCACATCACCGGGACATTGTAAATTCACATTGCCGTTTGAGTGGATTTTTAAATAAAAAATTTAGAATATCCACGTGGATGTGCAAATCAATATATTTACATCCCACTAGAGATGCTCTTAGAGCATCAACAGTGATAGTTCTAGTTTTTGGTTTCAATTCCGCTACGTCAGCAATGGGAACTCTCAACAAGTTTTCCTACAACAAATTATCCTACAATAGTTGGTTCTAGTTTTGAGTTCCAGATAGAGTCTCCACTTATTATTTTACTAATTTTAATTTTATAAATAAAAAATTAATAAATTATTTTATTATAATATATCATTTTAAATATTTAAAAAATATTTAATAATTCGTATCATTAAAATTTAATTAATAATATTATTAAATTAAATTTGAATTTATATTTATCTTTAAATATTAATATATTTATTTTTTCAAATTTTATTTATTTATATAATCAATATATTTATAACAATTGAAAAATATATTTATTATATAAAATTAAAATTAAAAACATCACAAAATTACAAGTTTAAAAATATAACCTATACATTAGTATACCATATACTGATAACTAATTAAGCTAATAATATAACTTAAGTAAATAACATAGTTATAACTTATATTAATAATAATTATTAGTTGATGTGACAATTTTTAAAAAATATATCAAAATAATAATAATAATAATAATAATAAGTGGAACCACAAGAAGGGTTAACTCACTCCAAACAAGCCCTTAAGGGGTGAGGATTGCATCGATCATTATACAGCAACTATTAGCCCTTTAGCTAAGCAACGTGGGATTTTACACATACCCCCCTCATGCCCAACATAAGGGATCGATCATTATACAGCAACTATTAGCCCTTTAGCTAAGCAACGTGGGATTTTACACATACCCCCCTCATGCCCAACATAAGGGCATGGAGCCAACGGGTTACTCCCAGGGCGATCCATAATAAGACTCATTCATTCACACACGCGCCAGGCCAGCTCTGATACAATGTTAAGAAGGCTTAACTAGTCCTCAAAAGAGCCCTCAAGGGGTGATGATTGTCTCAATCATTATATAGAAGCTATTAGCCCTTTAACTAAGCAATGTGAGATTTCACACATTTCAAATCTTACCAAAACCACAGTGGCGAGGAACCAAAAATAAGTTCGCCTTCCTATTTTTTCACGGTTCCCAATATGTAGGAACCGCCATTACTGATAGTCTTATGGTAGGTTTTCAAGCGAAAATGAGTTTATATTATGAATTTTAACATCAAGGATTATGCATCTTCTGCTGTGAATATATGGTGGAGACTTTTCCATTATCGTTGGATTGCACAATGTTCAACCATAAGTTTGTATTTATTTTATTCTGGTTATAAATGAGTTGATCGAGAACTTGTAAGATAATGTATATTGGTGCATGTTATTTACAAGTGACATTATGTTTATTGATGAAATTAGTGCGGGAGTTAATCATAAGTTGGAAATGTGGAGAAAAACTCTTGAAGATAAATGTTTTAAGTTAAGCATTAGCAAAATGAAAAGTTTAATCTGAGAAAGAAGTAAGAATAAGGGGTGAAGTTGGTTGGGGTTTCGGTTATTATCATCAAACATTTTAAGTATCTCGATTCTATGTTTCGGAATGACGAGCACACACATAATCCAAGTTGGATGAATGAAGTGGAAGGGGGCACCGGGGGTTATATGCGATAAGAAAATACCATTTAAAGTAAAAATGTAAGTTTTATAGAATAATTGTTCGGTTAGCAATGCTATATGAGAGCAAATGTTGGCATCCATTGGATAACACCTTCCCAAAATGAATGTGACTGAAATGAGATTGTTAAGATGGATGTGTGAACATACCAGGTTAGAAAAAATTAGGAATGAACTGCATTAGACAAAAAATTCACATGTCCGAAATTAGTGAAAAAGTAAAAAAATGTAGACTTAAGTGATTTGAGCATTTTTAAAAAGATCTCTTGAAACTAAACATTGGGAGCTTATTCATTTGCATAATCTTTATTTTCCAGCATAGACAAAAATAAAGAATAAACAATATATATATATAAATTCAATTTTTTTTCCTTTTAAAAATAGTTGTACAGTTTGCGAGTGACGGGTGTCGAATCCGTCAATATAAATTTAACCTGTAATACAAATAAACTTATAGTAAACAGGGTCGATCCCACAGAGAACGGAAATCAATAATTGTAATTGTTAAGACCAAATCAAATAAAACTAGAAGTGTAGAATATAAGAATAATTAATCTAAAAATGAAATTAACAGAATGAAACAATGAATGATATTTAAACATCCAGCTAAGTCAACTCAACGTAGTGTTGATCATCGAAACTAAATATGTGTATGCAGTTTAATAGTCACAGTTATAACTATTGACAACGTGCCTAACAACCAATCTTTTCCTTAGCTATTAGACTGACCGGGTACGACCCTTCGAATCAATCACTGATCTAAAGTAGATCGCATTAAAAACTAGAAAAGACCCGTGACCATAACCAATTGAATCGGTACGACCGTTCTTGAATTATGATTATGCACTCTCAACATTACCTAGATCAAATTAACTACGATTTATTTGACATGCAATGTGTTAATTCTAATTAACCAATCAATTGTGCACTTAATTAACTAATTAGAATAACATGTGCATTTAACCATGCCCATAGAGAATACACAAATATTAAACAAGCATATAAATTAAAACACAATTCTCACAACACGTATAATTGACTTAGCTAGATGAGACTAGTTTAGCACCCCATGGGCACAACAAACATCATCACCTCAATAAAATTGCGTACAAAGAATGAAGAAACAGAGTGTTTTTATTGAAAACTAAAACTAAAAACTCAAACTGACTAATTCAGATCATTCAGAGTAAATATATACTCTGTTACAAAACTGAAACTCATTAAAAATCTCCTTAGAATCTTCATTTGAAAGTTCTAAATTCAAAATATAAAAATCCTTAAAATCATATCAGTTTATTTCTAAATATGTATTCAGATGAAAGCTTGCTGACTTTGACTCTGCTTTGGCAATTCTTGTCAATGATCCTAAAAAATCTTCATATTTGTATAATTGCCTCCAATCTGTCCAAAATTACAAAAATAGGCAAATTAATAGCAAATATTCAATAAGGTCTAAAAATAATAAACAAAATAGTACAAGAATAATGTCAATTTCATGCTTAATCAAATTCCCCCACACTATCTTATACTTGCCCTCAAGTATACCCAAAACCAACTTTTAAAAGAAGACTCAATCAAAAGGAGACTCAATCGGTCTCACAAAACTGCTGCGAAAAAGGAATCAACCATGTTCAACCGTGCCCACAGTAAAAGTTCACTTCACTCAAAATAATGAAAAATTAAAAGAAAATGGAGTTGTCATCAGATTAAGCACACATATTTAAATTTCATCTCTAATTAGAGCAGATGCAAGGAGAACAAACGATAATTCGCAAAATAATTCACTACACCAGTACCACAAGCAAATAAGAAAAACAATCAGCTTTCTTCACAGTTTAAACATCAAATAATAATACAAAACAAATTCTAATAGCCACTGGTCGGGTCTTTCTTTTTATTTATTTATTTTATTTTATTTATTTAACCCTAAACAACCAGCAAGACATTTCAAATCAACACTTTCAGTTATTTCTAGGTTTAAACGGCCCCAAAAGGTACTAAACCCTCTCCAATCACTAACTTCTCCATACATAAGCCACTTAAGGAGAATAAGTGCCGTGTCACCTATTCCGGCTAGCAAAGGAGAATAGAAAAACTAAAAATGTGTGACTTTGGTCGGATTGAATTCGGCCCATAAAGGGGACAATCCTTCTATCATCAGTGGTTCCATACATACAAAAACTTAAGGAGAATTAATGCCAATCCACTAATCCCAACTGACGATATTGAGTCACATGATCAATGTCTAATTTTATTTTTTTTTCTTTTTATTTTTGCTTTTTTTTTTTTATTTTTGCTTTTTTTTTTTGCTATACTGCGTACTAACTAATTGTCTTCTATTTTCACAAGTATCCTAGCATTGGTGAATTCTAAATTAAATTATCATAAACTCTAAAAGCATCTGCTAATATCTTATGCACACACAAAAATTAAGTCTCATATATTACACAGCTCCTAAATCAGTTTAAAAATTCATTATTAAGAGTGAATCAACAAAAAGGCACAAAAATAATTCATCTTAACGACAGCAGTAAAGAAGAACCAAAGACTTGGAAAAAAACTAAAAAGAAAAAAAATTAAAATCCTAAAAGAAATAACCTAAAAATCCTAAAAGAGAAAAAAATCTAAACAACCTAAAAAGAAAACTAAAACAAAGAAGCGGATAATATCCTCCCCCACACTTAGCAATTACATTGTCCCAATGTATAAGTCATTCAGTAAAACCAAAGAAAAGGTAGACAGATATTTCCCTGAATACTGTGGAGGTAGGAGCTGTGGGCACAGGCTGGCGAACACAACTTCGAATTTCATCCGATAGCCATTGCAGTATTATACTGAAGCCAATCTGATATTCCAACCCGAAACCCTTTGTAATATAACTTCAAATTCGGCACCTGCACAACAAAGGGTAGTCGTGACTTAGTTATGGGCATAAGAAAAAGTGAACTGGTACATACCGGATGTTTCAACGTGTCCTGTTCATGCGCGTCTTCATCCTCAGCCTCGTTGAAAGTTTCAAAGTTATCTTTTTCTTCACTGCCCCTCTTGGTCTCTTCAAGTATCCCTAGAAATCGTGGTTTAATTTTTAGGAATTTTGACTTTTCCAGTACAACACGATCATCGGTTTTGACATTTATCTCTTTTTCCAACTGACCCCATTCGCTATGGGCATGGTTCTTCCCCTGAGTTAGGGTTTCCACGTTTATTTCTTCTTTCTGCTATTCGCTATGGGCACAACGATCAGTTAGGGTTTCTTTGCCGTGGGCACAACGATCAGTTAGGGTTTCTTTGTCGTGGGCACATCGATCTGTCAATTCTTTTCCACTTCGCAAAGTAACCACACTGATATTCTTTAGGTTTAGCTCTGTTTGTGATGGAAGCTCCCCTTGCGATTCTAACCGGCCTACAGTACTGGCTAGTTGACTCATTTGCTTCTCCAAATTTTGGATGCTGACATTCGTCTCCTGTTGAAATAGGAGCGTGTTAGTTGTCAATTGCTCAATAATATCAGCTAATGAGTTACCTGGATATTGGTCATTCTGATATTGAGAAACTGGTTCATTCAATTGATAGTTCATTGACCCATATCCTAAATGAGTAATTTGTCCATCCTTCATCATATGTGCTGTAGTAGAAATCATGATTGTAAAATCCTCCTGTATCAATTTGTTCAGGGGTTTCATCTTGCCATGTTGGACACGCATCAGTCGAGTGTCCAGATGCACCACAAATTCCACAAAGCCTTGCATGTGGGCATGACTGTTGAGCTTCACCTGCAACCAATTGATAAACCGCAGCGGTTAATTCTTTAATCTGAAAATGGAGATCACTTACCTCATTTGTCATTAAGTCTGATTCTGAGTGCCATTCATGTCTTCCTATTATGTCAAACATCTTCAGGATACGTGTTTTGATCTGACGCTATGGGCACAAGTAAGGCACAACTGAAAAAAAAATTGGTCATAAACAAAAACAAAATTGATAAATACCGTTCCCCGGCAACGGCGCCAAAATTTGACGGGTGTCGAATCCGTCAATATAAATTTAACCTGCAATACAAATAAACTTGTAGTAAACAGGATCGATCCCACAGAGAACGAAAATCAATAATTGTAATTGTTAAGACCAAATCAAATAAAACTAGGAGTGTAGAATATAAGAATAATTAATCTAAAAATGAAATTAATAGAATAAAACAATGAATGATATTTAAACATCCAGCTAAGTCAACTCAACGTAGTGTTGATCATCGAAACTAAATATGTGTATGCAGTTTAATAGTCACAATTATAGCTATTGACAACGTGTCTAACAACCAATCTTTTCCTTAGCTATTAGACTGACCGGGTACGACCCTTCGAATCAATCACTGATCTAAAGTAGATCGCATTAAAAACTAGAAAAGACCCGTGTTCATAACCAATTGAATCGGTACGACCGTTCTTGAATTATGATTATGCATTCTCAACATTACCTAGGCCAAATTAACTACGAGCTATTTGACATGCAATGTGTTAATTCTAATTAACCAATCAATTGCGCACTTAATTAACTAATTAGAGTAACATGTGCATTTAACCATGCCCATAGAGAATACACAAATATTAAACAAGCATATAAATTAAAACACAATTCTCACAACACGTATAATTGACTTAACTGGATGAGACTAGTTTAGCACGCTATGGGCACAACAAACATCATCACCTCAATAAAATTGCGTACAAAGAATGAAGAAACAGAGTGTTTTTATTGAAAACTAAAACTAAAAACTCAAACTGACTAATTCAGATCATTCAGAATAAATATATACTCTGTTACAAAACTGAAACTCATTAAAAATCTCCTCAGAATCTTTATTTGAAAGTTCTAAATTCAAAATATAAAAATCCTTAAAATCATATCAGTTTATTTCTAAATAGGTATTTAGATGAAAACTTGCTGACTTTGACTCTGCTTTGGCAATTCTTGTCAATGATCCTAAAAATTCTTCATATTTGTATAATTGCCTCCAATCTGTCCAAAATTACAAAAATAGGCAAATTAATAGCAAATCTTCAATAAGGTCTAAAAATAATAAACAAAATAGTGCAGGAATAATGTCAATTTCATGATTAATCAGCGAGCTGACCCGATATTTAACCGATTCAACTTGTTTAATCTTCGGATTTCATTCATCACGTTAAAAAAGCCACATTTTATGCGAGTCACTCATTTTTCCGTTATTTCCAACTCTACTTATAATTCTAATTTAATGATCATTATAAATAAAAAAAAAATCCTAATACAATGATGACTATCCAGAGGAATGGAGCGTTTTCTTCACCATTAAATATTTTTATTTATTATTTTATTATAAAATATAATAAATTAATTAGGAAAACTAAATATTACAAATAAAAAAAATTAAACAATTAAAAAATTAATCCAAACTCAAAATATATATTATAAAGAAAAAAAATCCTTTCTAAAACGGAATTATAATTTTTTTTTCCTTTTTTTTATGATATTTATTATTTCATTGTAAAATACAATGAATTAAATTAAATTAGAAAAACCAAATATTACGAATAAAAAATTAAACAATTAAAAAATTGATTGAAACTTAAAATATATATAACAAAGAAAAAAAATCCTTTCCAAAGAGGAGTCTTAAATAATACATATATATTTAGGATTATATATATATATGAGGAAAATTATATTTATAATATCTCTCATATAATTTCTTTTTTAAAAATAATTATAAAATATAATTTTACGATAAATAGTAAAAAAAAGTTTGAAACAATAAAGTTAAAAAATACAATTATAATAAAATTTAATAAAATGAAAACAGAAAAGAAATTCTATATAATTTAGGTCAATTATAAAATATAAGTGGATTGAAAAATATTTAAATAAACGTAATGGCCTACATAACAAAACTCAATGAACAATAATGGTGAAAATAGAAAATCGTAGTAATTATAGAATACTTCGAACTTTCATTAAAAATAATAATAAAATCAAATCCTATAATCTAAATAAGGAAATCAAACAACTTAAGTAACAAGTAACTCCACCAATAGACGAAATAACCACATGATTTAAGAATATTGGACTTTTTAAAACTCACTCACAGAATCTCATTCAGATACAATGAACACACACATATTAAATTTATGATCCATATCAACACGTACTATATTTAAATCTCCATTTTATTATTTTTTAAAATAATATAATATTTAGATTAAAAAAAATATCTTATTAATTTTAGTAATTTTTTATATATGAAGTAAATTTTCATTTGTTTTAAAATAAAATATATGTTAATAATTAAAAAAAATAAAAAATAATTAAAATTTCCTTCAATGGAGGGGCAGATGAAAAACTAATTTCAAAATTCGAATAAAAGATAAACAGAAAAGGCGGTTTAAAATAGGAAATAGAATCTGAGTAGACTCGTAATTCAAACCGACTCGACTACTTGGACGTTAAGTAAACCTCTCACCACTACCACTATAAACAGGGCTCAGTATTTGCTCCCACTCTTCAACTTCCAACGCCATCAAGCCTAGGGTTCACACGACCCCTCTCTGGTATTTTCTCTTTTATATTTTTCTGTTTTCTTTGTATGTTCTTTTGATTGTTGTTTGACTGATATTTCTCTATCTTTTAGGTTATTTTGATTAAATTTGTAACAAGGAGTTGTGCTACATTACTTGATTGAAGTACGGTTTTGCTAGTTTGGGTTTGGTTTCTTCACTATGTAGATGAGTGGTACTGTTAAGGTAAGTAAATCCTATCGATTTTATTGAATTTTCTCCTAATTAATGTATATATATTTATTTTAAAGATTTTAGATATTAGGTTGCAGAGTGATACAAGGGTCAAGCGCTAGTTTGATTGCAGGTGGAGGAGAGATTTTAGGATATGAGGACTCTTGTTGGCGGTTTGAGGAGGTTGCAAGAACTAGTGCTGACCTATCAATGGGTATTATGTTGGGAGGACTAATGTTGACATGTTAATGGACAATTGAGATAGTTTAAGGATAGTCTCAATGACAATTGAGACAGTTGGGGAGAGGGATTTTGTAGTATTAGGTAAGAGTCTCAATGACACTGTTGGCGAATTCGTAGAATTATGTGAGGATCTCAATGACAATTGAGACTGGTGATAGCATGTAGGTTCGAGTAACGTGATCTAAAAGATCTATAGAAGTCATATAATTTATTGAATTTCCAATATTCATTTTGTATATTGGGTTTAAATTGATTGTAGTGACTGGTGTTATCATCTCAAATCATCTCATGTGGGTTGAGATGAGTACTATGATTTTCCATTGGGCTATGAACAATTTTTTTTAAAAAAGAAAACTAATTAATGGTTTTTCTTTTTTAAATCAATTGTCTACTTAATGATTCAAATATTCATAGTAGCAAATTCTTTTGAGTATTATATGCTTTTGGTGAACTTCCCATATTTGTGTTGTTTATCTTACATGCTAGAACTCGCTAGTTCCGAAGTGTATGTGGTTTATATTTGTTCTTTTTGTTAATATATAGATAGACATCTTTAAGGTTGGAATGACTCTTTGAGTGGGAGGAAGACCATTTTTTCACCCTGACATCTAACATGATCTCACCAAATCAACAAATTAGTTTGGATTCTAGAAGGCCAAGCTTTAGAGGAGTGAATGCAGTTCGAACATTTCCTGTAGGATTTGAAAGGTTGAAGTCTAGTAGCACTTCAAAAGACAATGCCAAGGAGATCTCTTTAGAAGATCAAGATAATGAGGATATTAATTTATCCTTTCAAGGGCATGAGGTTACAGGCTCAGAAGATGAGGATAATGCAATGTCTTCTATGGGTGTGAATCAATCCCCTCCCTCAAGATCTCAAGATGGTGATGATGGTTGGACAACAGCTCCATTGTATTCTCCATATGAGGGAGAAGGTTTGAATCAATCACGCACATTTGAAGATTGTGGAGCATTTGGAAAAGGGAAGAACCATTATGTTGATGAGAAGAAGGCTAAGATACTTGCAAGACAAGATGGGGATGGTCAAGTGGCAAAGTCATCATGCCATCAAGATAAGGTTGCTCAAGATTCGAATCACTCACCCTCTCGAACATCTCAAGATTACTTGAAATCAGGTAGAAGAAAGAGAGGGGTTATTTTTCTAGATAGTGATACATTTGTGCCTTCTCTAGTGCATCATAAGGTGCATATAAAGGTTGATGGTTCGAAGCAATCACCCCGTCCAACATCTCAAGATTATTCAACATTGATTCAAAGAAAGAAAGAGATTTTTTCGCAAAAGGCTTATGGTCAAGGGATAAACCAATCATATGTGAATCACAAGGAACATAGGAAGGATTCGAGCAAGGTTGAGTCACATATGAATGATTCAAGCAAGGCTGAGGTCAAAAAAGTTCTACATTTATTTCGAGAAGTTCTCGAAAGGCTTTTACATGATGAGGGGACCAAAGGATGCAATGCAAAATCAAGTTTTCCTATGAAGGCGGCTAAAATGTTAGAAATGGATCTAAGGTGGATAAACACAAGGCAGTGCATAGGAGACATTCCAGGAATTGAAGTAGGTGACAAATTCAATTGGATGGCGGAACTAAACGTTGTAGGTCTTCATCATCAATATCTAAGTGGTATTGATTACATGTCAAAGTATGGTAAAATCATAGCCACAAGCATTGTGGCTTCCGGTCGCTATGCTAATAGCTCTGATGGGGATACTTTGATCTATTCAGGACATGGTGGAAACCCAAGTGTTGTGCATGGTCGTCTACTTACAGACCAAAAGCTTGAACGAGGGAATCTTGCATTGAAGAATAGCATGGAAGAGAGAAATCCTGTGAGGGTTATTAAAGGCCTAAATTACTCCAAAACTAAGGTATATGTCTATGATGGATTGTATTATGTCAATGATTTTTTGGCAAGAAAAGGGTCCATTTGGTAAGTATGTCTTTAAATTCTCTTTGAAGAGAATTTTAGGCCAACCAAAATTGCCAAAAATTTAGGATAGAGTTTGAAAAATGACTACTTATTTGTATAAGTTGTTATTTTTCAGAATCTAACTCTTGTAAAATGTGTAGAAACAAGTGTTGTACATACCACTTTATTGATTTTCTACGTAGATGTTTCTAACTATTGTTAATTATTATTTCTTTTTTGTATTTTTTAAAAACAAATTAAAAATCTCATTTTATCAATTGATTTTTTAAAATTTGAAAATCTAATAAAATCTTAGAAAATTTTGATACAAACTTTTGATATGAAAAATTTTAAAAAAAAATTAATTAAATAAATAAAATTAGTTTGTTAAAAAATATTCTTTCTCCGTCGAATATTTACTTTTTTCGCAATTTTGAATATTGAAAATTATAAAATATTAAATTATGGTAATTTTAATTATAAAATTTTAATTATAAAATATTAAAAATTATGGTAATTTTATATTTAAAAAATAGATATTAAAACAAATAAAACAAATTTTCATTTCACTATATTTTTTCTGAAATAAAATTAGTTAATAAGATTAGTTGATGGATAGTGTACACAATTTTAATGTCTCGACTAATATGGGATACAGGTAATATATTTGACGATGTTAAAATCACAACTAGTAGTATAGATAAATTTATTTTCTTAGTTTATAGGATAAGAAATAGGATAGTATAACTTAATACGGAATATGTTTATTAAGCATTTGTTTATTGTTTAGAATATAATAAAATAATATTGAAGAAAATTTTATTCGCTACATATAGAATAACTTTATCATTGATAAATGCTCCGATAAATTTATCACGTACTTTTCGTATTTCGTATTAGATGTTTATTATTTTATAGGATAAGAAATAGGATAGTATAACTTAATACGGAATATGTTTATTAAGCATTTGTTTATTGTTTAGAATATAATAAAATAATATTGAAGAAAATTTTATTCGCTACATATAAAATAACTTTATCATTGATAAATGCTCCGATAAATTTATCACGTACTTTTCGTATTAGATGTTTATTATTTTATTACTAAATTATTCTTTGTTAAAATAAAAATAAAAATTTACATAAAATTTTGTGATAATTTCAAAAATTTCCATAGAGGGTTCAGAATTTTTTTTTTTCAAAAATTGAATGACCAAATTACTTTTTTCAAAAATTTTATTATTATTTTAAATTTATATTTTTAATATATTTTTAAATTTTATTTTTAATTGAAATTAAAAAGTGAAATGAACAAATTCCCTTTTAAAATTTGTAGAAAAAAGTCAAAATAATAAAGAATAGTAAATTGGATGTTTACTGATAGCAAAGTGATAAATTGAGAGGAAAAAATTACGGAGGTTTTTTGAGAAAATTGTGAAATTCTAATAGATTTTTTTAGGATTATTCCTAATACTTATTTTTCTTTAAAATATTTATATTATATTATATTATATTTATTTTTAATCCGTAAATAACTGTTTTATTACTTATCAAATTTTTTGTTTGTTAATTCATACTATTACTTATCGAGTTTTACCAAATATCAGTATAGTATTTTGTTATCTTATCTTGTTACTTAAAAGTAACGAGCCAAATAGAATTTGTAGATAACTGAATCCTTACACACAATTTTTATCCTGATCCTTTTTTTTATACTATATTATATTTATCTTATACGATGGTCCTTATGAGCCCTTAGTTATGGTACAAGTTGACCTCTCGGTACTAATATGATCGTTTGATGTGTGACAATAATGTAACGTGACCGTATACATCCCACATCAAATGGTAAACGCCATGTTGGCATAAATGAATTGATTGAAATAAAATCACAATTACATGTTGACGTGGAGATGAACTAACTAAAATAAAATTACAATTACATGGTCTAATTAAGAAACTGAAAATTTTTTACATGTACATTGGACCATTTATTATTCAACCTTTAATCAATATCATCTTACCAACAATTCTTATAGCAAGTTTATTTTCATTATCAATGATACTACAATATCTATATATATCAAGTTTAAATCAATATTCATTTATATCTAATGATGTTCACCCAGTCACACTATAGTCTTAATATTCATCATACACACTAACATTCACCAATAACATCAACCCAAATATCATTAATCATCAAATGACATCAATTTCAAATTAGTTCAACACTCAATATCATCACAATTAGTATCAATAATCATCATGCAAAATTCTATCTCACACCAATTAGTTTAAATAGACTCAAATTTTCCAATTAATCTAGTGTCATTAGTTTCTAATTGTCAAATTTAAAATCTTCCTATTATTTCTAATTGAATTTCATAAGAGTTAAAATAGAAGGTTAACTGGATAAATTTTTAAATCGATCAAAGGGAGAAATTTGACCTTATTTTCTTTTTGACGTTACATATATGATACATGTAATATCATGTTAAGCGCTGTCCTGGAAAAATAAAATTCGAGTAGTTTAACTCTATGTTGCTTATGAATGTGAAAGAGATAGATTAGAGACTTAAATAATTATATTTTCACTTGATTAATATGGCTGTGCTAAGTAAATGGTTTGGTTTGGATGCCTTTGTGAAATATTGAATAATTATGCAAATTGATACTTTTGGAACTTGATAAGAATTGATGAATTGATTAATTGGTAATCTTGTAACAACTTGATAATCAATGATTTGATGACAATGTATTGAATTGGATTATTGGAATTGTGGTACTCAACAACTTGACATAATGAGTATTTCATTAATCATAGTTAAGGGTCTTGAATTGATGGAAACATTGATTAAATGTGCTATTGATTATGGGAAAATAGTAGCAAACCAAATGCTATTATTGATGATGACATAAAAAAATTTGCTATTGAATGACATAATGACGATGCACCGAATTGGATTGATGGCCTAATGATAATGCGAGGATTCAAAATTGTTGGTCTTATTGAAATTGTTAACTTAACTTAATGAATATTTGGTAATAAAATAAAATTTTCTTAAACTAGCTTTAAAAGATAATAGTAGACAAGGCATAGATATGGATTAGAAGTACTTCAACATAAATAGATCAGGTTTTTGACGCGGATCTATATTTAAATATCAATTCATATTAGGACTTTTGTCCATATTGAAATTTCAATTCATAATTGATAAATAGATAATGACTTTAATAGTGAAATTGATAAAATGGTTATTAAGCTTGATAATAGGGGTATGCATAAAATTCGGACTGAAAATTGTCGGTCCACGGTCTAAACGGCCCGTTCCGGGCTAAAAAGTTGGGACCAGTTAAATTTTGAGTTCCCGACCGATGATGGTTGATAAGTGCATTTTTACTGATTAAAATTAGTTTGATTTGTTAACCTTTTAGTCTTTTAATTACCGTGATCTCTGATTTTACGGTAGAAATTGGGGTATTTTCGTTTTTACCTGATTTTTAAAAATAATTCGAAACCACACCCACTTTTAAGTGAATAGTGGTTTAGAATAATAATTTTGTGATTTTAGTCTATTTCTACCTTGTTTTCAATAATTACATTAAATATTTATTTTTATATAGTCATTATTAATCACTCACTAAATTATTTTATTTTTAATAAAAATAAAATTATTTCATTTTATTTTTTAAATTAAATAATATATAAAATAAATTCATATTTATTTTGTATTTTTTTTTTATCAAAATAGGAAAATAAAAATATTATTTAATGAAAATTTGAAATAAAAAATAGAATTATTTTTTATTTACATTTGTAAATAAAATAGTATATTTAAAATATGTTATTTTTAATTTTAAAAGTTCAAATAAAAATAAATTTAATTTAATTAAATAATAAAATAATACTTTTAATTTAAAAATCATATAAAATAATTTTTTTTATTTGACCTTTTAAACTAACAAGTAAGATAATTATATATTATTTTATTTTTACTAAAAATTGAGTTTTTTCATTAAGAATAATATATTTGAAATATATTATTTAATTTAAAAAATAAAATAAAATAAATTCATATTTATATTGGATTTTTCATTAAAATAATAAAATAAAAATAAAATAAATTTATTTTTATTAAAAATAATTTAATGAGCGGTTAATAATGACGGTATAATTGTAAATATTTAATGTAATTAATAAAAAAAATAAGGTAGAAATAAACTAAAACTACAAAATTATTACCCAAAACCACTATTCACTTGAAAATGGGTGTGGTTTCGAATTATTGTTAAAAATGTAAATTTTCAAATTATTTTTAAAAATTATATAGAAAAACAAAAATATTAGTAGAAATTGAGTACTACTATTTTATTTTTATTGATCGCAGGAAAGAGTTTAAGAAGGAAAAAAAATATTAAGCCAAAGCATGAAAAAATTTTAAAAACTTACTTGCAGAATCTTTAGAAGGAAATACAATTGAGTTATGTAACAAAACCACTATGTTTTTTAGGTGGTAATTGGAAGCGCGAAGTATGACCATGTTGGGTTGAAAAACACAATTTATGCATTGATCCTACAATTTCCATCCATTTTTGAGAATGGAGAGAGAAAAAAATAGATAAAGAAAGAGGAATTTTACGGAAAAATAAGAAGAGAAAAAAAAAATAAAGGAGATTTCAAGAAGATAAATAGGAGAAATCTCACTCGAGTCAAATCTTGATAGTTTTTTCCTTTATCTTTTTTTTTTTAATTTTTATTTTTAGTTGTTTTTTTTTTTTAATTTTTATTTCTAGTTGTATATTCTGGTATCATGTTTTCTTTGACATAAATGAACTTCAATTTGTCTTTATAACTTAATAGGATAATAGGAAAACACTTAGGTATGTTTGGGACCATGACGGAATAAAATTCTAATGTAGCCTAGTGCAAGTGCACACTGTGTCGTCAAGTAATAAAAATCGATCCACGGGGATTGACGATTTAGAAAAAAACTAATAATCAATTAATTTGGTTAAGTCACGTATCTAAATTGAATTGAGTTGGGAATAACTAAGGTCACTAAACTATTGTATTAACAAAATGGGTTGGAAATTTGGTAAGAAAGGGTCCCTATCTCATTGCTAATGTAATCTTGTCGTCCAAAAAATGTCAATTACAACCAAATGATCTCAAGATTAAATTACTACCTAATGCTTCCACACAAGTAGCTTAACTACCCTATTCCACACTTATGTCACTTAAGTGTAAGGATAGATTATGAAGTTCCCCATCATCAATCACTTAATTCCTAGTTCATATGTCTAAGCAACTATTCATTAAGACACATGAACCTAAATCTAGCATTAGCCACTCTTCCAAGCTAGTTTATACCAATAAACCAAGTTAGAGTTGATCAAGATCTACAAGCTTTAAGGACAATTCATGTGAAAATGGTAAGCAATATCATTCATTTAAATCCAAGGATAACAACATCACATTAGCTAAGGGTCAAGAAACCCCATAAGAGTTTTAGCTATTCATTACTCTACTAACAAAATCTCTACCCAAAAGATACATAATAAGGTTAGGGAGCAACTAAACCAAAGGATAAATGATGGCTTGATGATTTGAGTTGAATCCATTCTTGAACTTTTGCACTTATTCTCTTGGTAGATTGCTTGTAGGTAGTACTCTTCTCCTCCTCGTTTGTTCCTCTTTTCTTTCCCACTCTAGTCTCCTAGGTAGTCCGGCCAAAAGTCTCTCTCAAAATCCTATCACTTTGTTTTTATATCCTAGAGACTTTTCTCCCAAAAATACATTTCTTGACAGCCAAAAGCCACAACTTTTCAAATTTGGGCGTCCTGGTCGGCGGCCTGGCATAAGAAGCCAGGGCGCCAGCCAGGGCGCGGAGTCTGTTCATCTTCTTGGGCTCCCTAGTCGGTGGCTGGCACGAGAAGTAAGAACGCGGTGCCACTTGCGGTTCCATTTCTGGCGGCGTGGATGGCAGTGTGGTCAGTGTTGCCAGGGCGCAGTCCAGGGCGCAGATAGAGTTTCGGTACCATTTTTAGCGCCCTGGCCATGATGCTGGCGGCCTGGTCATATGTAGCCAGGGCGCGGGTAACCTACGGTACTATTTTGGCGCCCTGGTCATGATGTTGGCGGCCTGGTCATATGTAGCCAGGGCGCGGGTAACCTATGGTACCAATTTTGGCGCCCTGGTCATGATGCTGGCGGCCTGGTAAGAGGGGCCAGGTCGCGGACCAGGGCGCGATGAGTCTCCTTCGCCTTCCTTTCTCTCAATTCTTGCTCTCCTCAAATGCTTGAACTCCTTTTTGCTCAAATCTACAGCTTTATATCCAGATTTTCTTCGTTTTGACTACTCGACCATTGATCCTGAAATAATCGATAACTTGGATCACAATGGTTGCTAATTCAAGCTAAAAAGTGACTAGATAGAGCTTAACTTTGTGAACAATATAACAGATATCAAACCACCACGTAGAATTTAGGTTTGACGAATACACGTGCACATTAAGTGATGAGAGAGACAAATATTTAGACCATCTCCAATGCAAGTCTCTCATTCAAGTCTTTTATGTGGGTCCGTGTATGCCACATCATCAAAGAGACTTATTAATAGAAAATATAATAATTTCACTCCAATGCAAAGTCTCTCTTATTTATTTCTAAAATTTTTTTAAAAAAAAAGTCAAATATATCATGCTACACTTCTCTTTTCTCTCTTCACTTTTTTTTTTTTTTATGAACTTTCCACGTGTCTTATCATTATTTGTTAATTTTTCTAAAAATGGATTTCTCATTTTAGAGACTAACTTCTAAAAAACTAGTTGATCTACTGCAAAGAGACCAACACATGAGTCTCTTATCAAAAGAGAGACTCATTAAGAGACTCCCACCGTGGATGGTCATAATAGGATATAAATATAAGACTGATGTGACATGTATTTGTCTCTCTCCTCACTTAATGTGCACGTGTCAAGTAATGGTTGGTCAGACCCAAATTCTACGTATTGGTCCCGACCTACCTAAATCTTTTCCAAGATAATATTCCAACGGTTTTATTTTAATCTTATTACTAAATGGTTGGAAGTTTGAGTCAACAATCTTTATTGCTATTTATCTAACTTAGGATTTTTACTTTATCATTTTTAGACGTTGAATTTACACTAAAAAGTGGATTTGATATATTAAAAACTAAGATAAACTTACTTTCACAATATCTAAAAATATAATTATTGTTAAGTAAGCTAATCAACCCAGGTATCAAATAATTGGAGTCGATTTAATTCTAAAAAGCTAGTTTTAAAGTGGAATTCAATATATTACTTAGGAAGAATATTGATAGAAATATGATTGATGCATTTAGATTTGTAAATGAATTGGAAATGATTGATGGAATGGTAATCAATATTGGAATAAAATCTTGGAATCACAGTTTACTTTAATTAATTTGATATTAATTGTTAGTGTTACATGAATTTCACGTTTAATTGCTTAGTAATTTTAAACATAATACAATTCATTATTTTGACACCATTTCCGTTGATCGACACTTGAAAGCCGCAAGGAAATTCATATACTTACGAAAGATACTAATGGTTTAAGTGATGTGAGTTTAGTTTTTACTATTTTAAGATGAATTTATATGATTCCACCAAGTTTTAATAAGATTTGTTAGATCTTATATTCCCTGAGTACCAATTTTATCCTAAATTGAGTTTGTTTTGGTATTAGTTTGGTTTAATGGCTGATTTGGTTTCTATTTAATTAGTTGATGGGCAACTAAAGAGGTGATGATCACCGAGAAAATTATTTAATAATTTGGAAGAGAGATTTGTTCATTCTTTTAGCAATATTATATGCATTTGATATTAATTACTGTGATGTTATGATTCTAAGCATATCTAAATTATACTCTTTTATATATATAATATATATATATATATGAATAATATGAAAAATTAGACATTAAAAATTTTTTCTTCCTAGTTTTAGACTAATTCTAAAATTTTTACACTTTTAGATTTTTTATAAAAAAAAAAAAATTAAATTAAACTTTTTAATAAAAAATTACAAAAATGAGCTTTTTGGTCATCAAACCAGAAAAGCAGGCAAAATTTAACTGTTTCCTGGTGTCTGTTTTCCGGTCCGAAAAGCAGAACAGGAAAAACAATTATATTTTGCCTGCTTCCCGGACTAGTTTTCTACTTCCTGACGTAGTTTTGCTTCTTGGTCTGATTTATCCGGGAGACCGGGAAGCGGAGGGTAATATTGTCATTTTGGTATATTTTTCCAAAAACTTTTGAAAGAAGTTTAATTTTATAAAAAATTTAATTTTGTTCTAAAAATTTATTTTTTTAATAAAAAGTCTAAAAGTGCAACGAAAACTATATATGCTTGATATTTGGTTTATTAGTTTAATAAATGCTTATGATATTTGGCTAAAACATATAAATTTGGTAAATAGTGACAAGAATAATGATTAGAACCTAATTTATGATTCTTGTTGGTTAAAATGGTGATAATTATTCACCGTGCAAATAGAAAAAAATAAGATGCATGCGTGAAGGAATTAAAAGAGTGAATTTTGTTAATTATGTAATCAATAAACAAAGTAAAATTTTCGGAAAAAAAAGGAATCATAATAGAGCAGAAAAGACACTATAATTGAGACACAGGTTTCTGAGTCATAAATATGGTAAATTATAAAAAATTCTTATTTTTCAATCTTTTGCATTAATCCACTGATTTTAAATGTTATTTTAAAAAAAAATCGTTTTCGATTTTAAAATAGTATTTTTTAACAAGAAAAAAAAATCTAAAACTAGTGAATTAATAAAAAAAAAATTGTATAAATTAGAGTTTTTTTTTTTTTTTCTTTTTAAGAAACATTTGAAACTAATGAATTAATCTAAAATGTTTGAAAAAGTGATTTTTTTCCACGCAATGAATTTTTTTTTTTTTTAAATATGATAATAATTTCTGGTAGAAGTTCATAAATAACTTGAATTATTGGTGTTTGTGATATTTAGGTAAAGCTAATTTAAATGAGATCTAAATGGTGAATATAGATAGTAATTCACGTTTTTAAATGATTTGATCCGGTTTTAAAAGCATTTAAAATTTTTTAAACAGATTTACGTAAATAAAATTTAATTTATTGATTGGTGGTATTTTCTTCCCATATTACGGATTAAACTGTTATTGTAAAGAATTTATTATTAAAATTAATTTAATTCGTAAATTTACTAATAAAATTTTATTTATTATTTTTTAATTTACTTTATTACCCACTAATGACTCGAATTATGTATGTAGTTCTCCACAATGATATTGGTATTTATTTATTTTTAAAAAATTATGATTAATTATGTTTTAAATTAATTAATTAAAAATATTTTAAATAATTTAATTAATTAGTCATAGTTCATATTTGTATAGTAGACAGAGACGTGGTCGTCAGTGTGTAAAGCCCTAACTGAGTAAACACTACAATCTGCTCTCTTCGTCTTCTACTGCTCTTCTAATCAATCATGGGCTCAGGTAATTTGCTTTGATTTTCATTGTAATGATTTTTTAATCGTCATGTGATATTCTCACTCCCGGTTCAATTTCACAGATGCGGACATGGAAGACTACGGGTTTGAATACTCCGACGAGGAGCCGGAGGAACAAGACGTGGATATTGAGAATCAGTATTACAATTCAAAAGGTCCTATTCTGTAATTCTTTACTTCAATTGGATTTATCTTGCGCAAAAGGATTAGTAATTAGGGTTACTGTTAGAGAGTGTTGGTATCATGTATTCATCCAGAGTAAATGTTATGGTTGTACTTCCGTTTGGCTAGAAATGGGTCTAGGGTTTTGGGTATCTATTTGATGAAGTTTTTAGTTTCTCGTTTTAGGCTTAGGGCTCCATTTGTAACTCAAATTTTGTATAGGGAGTGTCAATCAGTGAAAAGTATTATAGTAGTGATGTGGATGAGTGTTTTTGATAGTCTTGTGTTTGGTTTGGTTAAGAAGTGTTGATGTGTTACTGATTTGTATTCGGAGAATTAAGAGTGGGAGTAGTGGGATATTTTTAATTCACTGTATTATATTTCTTTGAATATGATCTTAACTTGTATCTTAACATTCTTGCTTCTGTTAAAGTAATTATTGCTAGTAGAAGTAATAGTTTTGTGGGGCTACAACTAATCATTATTAGTTTCTGTTCAGCTTCCCCTCCATTGTTACACATTTAGGCTGTGGATTTTGTATGCTATTAGTTTCTCTTATCTTGTATGTTTGATTTTGTTTCCTTTCATATTAGGTTTGGTTGAAACAGACCCAGAAGCAGCACTTGCTGGTTTTGCTGAAGTTGTTGGCATGGAACCTGAGAAAGCTGAGTGGTGAGTTGTTATTTGGTTAATGGGCTTAGTTGTGCACTGTGTTCAAAAGGTTGTTAGCCATCCAAAATGCAATAAGACACTCATCTACAAGTGGATAAACAATGCATAATTTGCTTATTGACTTTACATTTTAGTTCTTGTAAAACTTCCCTGTGTTCTTCAATGTTCATGCATTCACAAGAATCATTCATTTGCATGGCTTTGGCTTTCTCTTTAGTTGAAAAGAAAGATCCTTTTTCTTTTTTACCATTATATATATTTTATTTCCTTTCAGGGGTTTTAAAGCTTTGAAGCAAACTGTAAAGCTTTATTATCGTTTAGGGAAGTATAAAGAAATGATGGATGCTTACCGGGAGATGCTTACATATATCAAGTCAGCAGTGACGCGTAATTATAGTGAAAAATGCATAAACAACATTATGGACTTTGTTTCTGGATCAGCTAGTCAGAACTTTGGTCTCCTGCAAGAGTTTTATCAGACTACTCTAAGGGCTCTTGAAGAAGCAAAGAATGAGGTTAGAATATAGTCCAATTATATGACATCATGATCTTGCCTTTTCATAGGAAGACGTATTTATTCTATGTTGCTATTCAGAGACTTTGGTTCAAGACAAACCTCAAGCTCTGCAAAATATGGTTTGATATGGGTGAATATGGGCGTATGAGTAAGGTATTCTTTTCTTGGAATTATGATTTTGTTCATTTAAAATATACTCTTGATATAAATAACATGTTCTCCCTTGTTAGATTTTGAAAGAGTTGCACAAATCTTGTCAAAGAGAGGATGGTACAGATGACCAGAAGAAAGGAAGTCAACTGCTGGAGGTCTATGCAATTGAGATTCAAATGTACACTGAGACTAAGAATAACAAGAAGCTCAAAGTAAGTTTCTTGTCATTGGTTTTGAAATTAAATTTTAGGCTTAATATTCGGTGAGGATTCTAAATTTATCCTTTGTTGCCATTATTCATTGCAAACCTTCAAAAATTTAGGGAATTTAAATTTTGTAAGGCTCTGGTTTGCTTCAATTAATTTTGAAGGATTGATTAGAAAGTAATTTGAGTATGGTTTTATCTCTATAGCTTAGTGCTTGGAATTGGACCAAGTGGCATCTGCAGCCTAGGAGTATGTTTGCTTATTTATTCAAACACCATTATCTGAATGATCATGCAATATGTCTCTTGGTGTGAGTTTTTAGTTGTTGAATAGAGTTATAACTTTTGCAATAGTAATCAATATTGTTTGCTACATTAATCTGGGGTATTATTTATTATATATGTACTTTAATGACATCGATAGACTTGAACTAAATTCTTTTATCGATTATTACTAGTTTTGGAAGTATATGTGAAACATGTGCTTCTACACTTTGATTTGGTGGGTTTTTATTTAATCTTTTTGGTTTTTCTTTTATTGTTTTTCAAAATTAATACATTCCATTTAGATGAAGATTTTTATAAATTGAGAAATATTGTCTCATTCTCATATGATTCAGTTTCTTAATTGCTATCCATGTGCATAATTTCAAGCCAATATTGTATGATTATATTGGGTTGAATTTACACACATAATTTATTGTTTAACTATAGTTCACGTATATATTTTTTCCTTAAAAATAAACTACTCCCATCGATAGAACTATTGACCTAATCTGTGGGTTGAGTTATTAGATTAAAATTGTTAAGATGAATCGGAATAGAACTATTTTAGTTGGATAATTTAAAAACTGTCTAAATATCATTGGTTTCAGTGCTGATTAAATTTTTATTTCAATATGTTTGCCCTTGCTTCTAGCGTTTTTGCCTTGCTACCATGTAAAAGGGTTAAAGGGTTAAGCTTAGTATTTTAAAAAATAAAGGTAGTAAAATAGGATAACAAATTATGGATTGTGGTGAGAGATTTTAATAAATCCAAAGAAAAAACAAAAAATCATTAGATTGGATATTAATTGGGTTGGATTAAAACTATGTACATTTAGCAAACGGAATATTAGATAACTTTCTTTAATTTATACATATTTTTATTGGAGTGGGACTTATTAATATTTGAAAATTGTCAGTAATATATGTGTGTTATATACACAAACACAACCAAGATGTTGAACCATATGCATTTACTTTCAAACCGAGTTTTAATATAGGGTAAATATTATATGGTTATAGGAATTTATATTTTCTGTAATTAAATTTTATTCGTCTCTGCTTAGTATCTCTTTTCATATATTCTGAAATATTCTGAATTCGGTGGTGTACCATTCTTTCATGGGCTGACTTCAATTGTTCATTTGAGTGCTTTATGAAGTGAAATATTGAAGTTTAAGAATATCAGTATCAAATAGTTTAAACTCCTGTTAGGTATGACTTTTGTGCTTTCAGAGAATACATTTACTGCCAAAAGCTCTAGGATTCTATTCTTTCTATTTTTTGGTGTTGTTTTAGTATCAATTTCCTAGAATATTTTGAGTTGATAGATTGAGCTTCTTTGAAATAATCTAGTTGTTACACATTCCTTCTGTGCATTTGGTGAATGCCAATGGTCTTCTACATAGCGTCTACATAAATTTATCACTGAATAACTTCTAAATCTGGAATGCAGCAACTATACCAAAAAGGTCTTGCTATTAAGTCAGCCATACCACATCCAAGGATCATGGGGATTATTCGTGAATGTGGTGGAAAGATGCATATGGCAGAACGTCAATGGCATGAGGCTGCCACTGATTTCTTTGAAGCTTTTAAGAATTATGATGAAGCTGGGAATCATAGACGCATACAATGTTTAAAGTATGTATCTATTTTCATTTCTTTATCTTTCTTATGGTCCTTGTTATATTTGTATTTGGTACCTCCAAATTTCATCGTCATCCTATCATTGCAGTAAGGATGTAAGCAGTTTTATCCCAACTACTAGGATAGAGTTTGACTTGATCTCATTACGTGAATTGTTGCTTACTTAACAGATATCTGGTTCTAGCAAATATGCTGATGGAATCTGAAGTTAATCCATTTGACGGACAAGAGGCAAAACCGTAAGGCTCATTTGACACAATATTTTGTTCTTTGTACGTCTCTCCTTCTAGCTACTTGGTCATGCCATTACTACTTTGCAGATACAAAAATGACCCTGAGATCCTTGCAATGACAAATCTGATTGCAGCTTACCAACGGAATGAGATTATAGAATTTGAAAAAATCCTCAAGGTATGCATCTGACAGTGCCTGTGTTGCGCTCGTGTGCTGCTAAGTGGTATTTCTTGTCTTGTCCTGTTGGAATTTCATTTCTTACCCCTCCCTGTTTTTGGATTGTCATTGTCAGAGTAATAGAAGGACGATAATGGATGACCCATTTATTCGGAATTACATTGAAGATCTATTGAAGAATGTCAGAACCCAAGTTTTACTTAAGCTTATCAAGCCTTATACAAGGATCCGAATCCCTTTCATATCCAAGGTGGTGAAGGCTGTAGTTTCTTTCTTCCCTCACAATATGTATTGATGGTATTCTTCAATGAACTTATTTCTGGACATGGCTTCTATGCAGGAACTCAACGTGCCAGAGAAGGATGTAGAACAATTACTGGTATCATTAATCTTAGATAATCGGATCGATGGACACATTGATCAAGTGAATCGATTGTTAGAACGTGGCGACAGGTTAAGTTTTATTTTCTTTCATTTGTACACCATTCTGCTTCGTCCCTTGTTTTGTGCCACTGAAATTTATTTTTGTCATCATGCTTTGTTGAACAGGTCAAAGGGAATGAAAAAATACACTGCTATAGATAAATGGAACACACAGTTAAGGTCTCTGTATCAAACTGTAAGCAACCGTGTGGCTTGATTTAATTGGAAATGAGGATTAGGGGACAAAGGTTATATTGGTTTTCTGGGATTTTGTTGATGGATGAGTCAGAAACATGCTTCATTTGAAGCTGGGATGTCACATACTGTAGTTAGAAGTGGTTTATCTGGTTTATACATATGCACTTGTGCTGATAGTTTTACCATTTTTACAAGTATGCTCTAGGTGAGGTTGATTCACATTTAAATCCAGGAATTGCACATGGACATGTCTCTGATACTGTGAGAATTGTGTCTCATGACTGAATTTTACATCATTATAACTTCTGGCAAAAATGTCCTCCAAACGTGGTCAGTTTTGTAGGTTTGACATTAAATTAATTTTAAAATCGATTAACCTAGACTGACTGAAGTCTCAGCCCTGGACCTTCTTGCAGTGTTACCTAGCAATAATACTAATTATCTTCCAGATCCATTTTCTCCCAAAATCATCCAGCACAACACAATCCTTGTAGTAAGAAAAACACACTTTAAAAGGAAGTCTACATTATCTAGGTAGCAAATAGTTCAAGTCCACATAAAAGAGAAATACGACACTGCATCTAAATAATATAAATAATATACGATAAACAAAAATTGTAGAGCAGGAAATTACACTTGAAAAAACTCATTCCAGACAGACTAAAATGGAAACTCTGGTGGCAAGTTTGAGATGACTCGTCATCTGGGATACAACTTTGAACTTCCAGATCAATTCATTGTGTTTGAGACCTTATTTTACCTGCGTAGAAATGTCTACGTTCATTTTGTTGTAATGAAAAATGGTACAACAAATTTTGGGGAATGAAATTGTTTCTCCATACCATCATGGCAGTATCTTGCGTCGACGACGTGGTGTCTCACGCTTCACATACATTTTTTCCATTTCGTCCAATGGTCGGCTGGATCCGTCTGGCATGCTTACGAACTTCCAGCCGCCGCCACCTCCTCGCTTGCCTCGTGGTCCTAATTTCTCCACAGTGATTTTCCAGCCATCATCAGAACGTCGTCTGCTGTACTTGTGGCATTTCACCTTCCCAGCCATCTGCAGAGACAACCATATTATTAAAAATGAAATTAGGTTGAAAAGAGCATACAATTTGAATCATATATAAGTACATCTATGTTCCGCTCCTGCTTAGAATTAAAAATTCATATCTTCAGCCCAACATCCATTGGAGGAAGAAAAAGCAAAAGACGTGATTTCTGGTCACAGTGTCATATGACAGGTTATTGATGAGTTAGTTGTTAAGACAGTTGACATTGCGAAGCAATACAACAGGTAAAGAGCTGAAAGTGAGAAGACTTCAAAAAGTCACAAATGTGGCACATAAAATTGAGTGATGTAACCTAGTAGACAGAAGAACCTTATCATGACCACTAGAAAGTTCAGAAGTAACTATCAACTCATCCCAACCATTATAAGAGAACATGTTTAGTTAAGTACCAATCTAGATACAAGTTCACCAAAAATATAGAATAGTAAAATGCTTTCATGTACATGCGTTTCTTTTACCCTATCTATGCAAGAGAGAGAACCAAACCCATAATAACCATACAAACAGCATAATGGAATATAAATACAACATTCTTAGAGGCAAATAAAAAAATCATTGTTCTTTTACCCCATATTTACTTCAATAAGAGTAAGCGAAAGATGAAAACTTACTTTCATTTTATTAAAGTTCATTCTTTGGACAAATTCTTGATAAAGCATTTCATCCTCTTTCTTAGAGATTTCATAATGAACTTCATCCAAATCTTTGATAGTGCCATCCCAACCTTCTGGCAATACCTTAAAATCAGGTTTGTAGGGGAGGGATGCCACATGAAATTCACGGTCATGGGAAATAAAAAATCTGCAACAAAGGAGAATAAGATATCATCAGAAACAGGCATATTTTACAGATATGGTACACTTTGTGAGGTGGAGCATTATGAGATTAAAAAAAACCAACTAACATGCAAGGGACAGCATGAAGGTTAATTTTCAGATGCTTAATCATGGAAAACTTTATTCTAACAGAAAGCACTGTTATATATAAATACAAATGAAAGTTGGAACCTGAATGTGCAAAAAGGAAGGAAAAAAATGCATAGGTAAAACATTTTGAGTATCTAGTTAATGAGAACAAGAAACAATATAATGCTTCCTTTTAGTTCTGGAGGTCACATCCAACACTACAGAAAGAGCAGCCTCCATCAGGAATGAGCATCACTGCCTTGCCTTTAGCTCAACACTAAAATGTTAAAAGTGAAAATGAAACCAGTATTTACTAAATCGAGCTAAAGAATAAAATTACTAAATACTATTCAGCAACATGTTCCAAAATACTGGGAAGCAACCAACTAATCGAGCTAAAGAATGAAATTAAATCAAGAAAAAAGAAAAGTAGATGCATCATATTCCCATTACAAGGGCAATTAGGTCAAAAATAAGAGAGGATGAGAGCTGTCATTGACATTTTATGTTAAGAAGTTGAGGCTTAAAAAGATTGCATGAACAGGCAGACTTCTTGATGTTCACTGAGTGATCATTACGGCAATACATACGTATGAGGAAAACTCATTGATTGTTATATGTGCAAAGCGAAACAGATGCACAAAACATTTCAGTAGAACCATCAACAATCTGAATCCTATTTTGCTACACTTCTATAGTTAGCAGTCTAAATGCCACACGCCTTAGGGTACTTGCAAAAACTACTTAACTGGTATGTCCTAGTGATGCCAAATTTACATTGATATAAATCTTTAGAGTACAATGTTAAAATCCTATTAATTCATCAAACCTTCAAGTAAACAAAAAAGAGAAGATGCAAATCTTACTCAGGACAGGCATCAAGCAGGAGCTCCACGGAGTCGTCCAGTGGATGGCCAAGCTTTTTCTCCTCTTCCTCCTCAAGTTCTTTCAGCCACAGAATTGCATGCACTCTCTGCCTCATAATCCTATAATCTTTAGCAAGCTTCTCAACAGTATAAACCTCAGGATTCTGTTTATGCAACCGATACATCTCAGCTTTCTCAGAATCCTTAAGATAAGATCCCCTTGCACCAGGCTCTTTTACTTGCTTCAATAGTATAGACGTCTCACGCATCCTCTCATCCCAACTATTGACAAAGGACTCGCTCTTGCGGTTCTCTTTATTCATTTCCTTTATTATATCTTCATATGCTTGCATGTCAGATACCAATTTAGACTGATGATGCTTATCCTCTCCACTATCAGCAGCCTGCTTACCAACAACCACTCCATCAAAATGCTCATTTGTCAATCCAATTGACCATGACGAACTTGAATCCCAACCCAGATCATCCGAAGCAGTCCCACCCGAAGATCCACCTACAGCCTGGTCCCATCCATCATTTCCCTCATTTCCACCAATACTACCACCCCAATCTGTTGAAAAAAATCGAGATCCGGTAACAAAACTAGCCTCTAATCCACCCTTATAAGCAACTGGTGCATCATTCCCAATAATGGATCCTGTCTTTCCCTTCAAAATTCTAGATGGTACAACAGCAGAACCAAGAGAAGACGATGAAAAACGAGAAACTAAACGAGAAAGATTATACATTCTGCAATACATTCGGTAAAAACACCACCTAATTAAGTATCAAAACACCATGCTACAAGCAAAAGTTACCTGAAAAAATAAAGAAACTTATATAGATCAATAAAAATAACAGCAATAACAACTTATAGAAGATAATCAAGATATAAAAGACAAACCCCCCTAATAACCATGACTTACAGAACATAAAAATTCTATGACTTGAGCTGTTCTACACTCCCAAACCACCGAGGAGATATCCGATCACTGCGAAGTTGGGGCAGAAATGGGGGTGAAGTTTCCGGCGGAAGCTAATCGGTTTCGAAGTGGGAGATGAACGAACAGTAGGTTGTGCAAAAGGGGGCGTCTTGGGGCGGAGACTCAGCCCCACCGGCGATGAATAGATGAAGAAGGTTCGGGTAGATGAAAGGCAGCAGAGAAAATGAGGGTCGGGTAGGGTTTAAAGCACCATTATTTTATAGCACTTGGGAAATTACCGAAAACCTTTATATTTCAATCATTTTCACTTAATAACTTTGAAATTTATATTCAGTTTTTATTTACACCTCTTTCAAAATTGACTATGCCGGTTAATTATGGAAAAAAATAATGCATTAAAAAAAATCGCTTAATATTTGGAAATTTATATTTAAAATTCAATTTAAATATCAAATTAAATGTAAAAAATTAGTCGGTCAAACCTGAAAAGTGTAATATCCCGGCTAATCTAACTCATCTGGTCTGGTAGCATTAGCTCTACTAGCTCCTGACTATTGGTTACTCAATACTTAGTGTGCTTGCGCATGATTATTAAGGTGGTAGAATATGAGTTCGAATATTGAAGAATGCAAATTTAACTGACTGTAGCCTAGCTAACTAATAACAAAACTAATACATTTAGATCGGACCAGTTAAACTAGTCGAGGTGTTATAGAAAGGGTTAAGGTGGAGCTAAACGTGTTTGAAATAATTTGAGCTCAAATCTAGTGTTAACATAACAAACTTTAAATAAAAAGATGTTAAAATCTTATAAAAATGGATAAGAAAAAGAGAATAATCTAATAATGTAAATTATATATACTCCAAAGAAATAGAGAATTAAGGAGAAAAAAGAATTCAGACCAAGCAAATCTCATAGTAGCCTGTTCATTGATTTATATTATATAACTCCCCTCGATGAAAATGTAGTTCTAATATAACATGAAGAGTCTTCGTTTTCTGATACAATGAAGCAATTTCTCAAATGTAGATGTTACTAATGTCTTTATTAGTAAATCTTTGGGATTGTTTGAAGGTCGAATTTACTTTACATCAATTTATTTAGATTCTTGGAGCTCGTGGATGTATGACAATTTGGTCAATATGTGCTTTCTTCTATCATCTTTTATGTATTTGTCTCTTACTTGGGCAATAGACAACATTACATTCATAAATAATTGATGACTCATTTGATGTTTATGGAATACCAACTGAATTCTAAATATGATGTAATACCAATCTCAACGAGACATATTCCCGACCAGCTTACCATAATTTCAGAATGATTTGAATATGAAGTCATCAAACTTAGATTTATGGATCAATAGAAGATATTTGTACTATTAAAAATATATCCAGTTTGAGAATGATCCTTACATGGATCCGAAAGATACTTAATATTAACATAGTTAATCAAACTAGAAGGATTGCTTGTTTATAAAATATATTGGTATAGAAAATAAGTTGAAAAAAAATAAAGTAAAGGTAAATAATCCTTCTAAATTCATAAAAATATCTGCATCCGAAGACCATGTGATTACATTATATTTTTTAGCCAATTCAATTTAAAAAACTAGAAGATAACTGTATCCAATCAATCCTAGATTTTTGTGAGAAAACTTAAGTTAGCAATCGGACTTTATATATTACAAATTCATTATTATTGTATTGTTTTCTAATGAAAATTCATTTATAATCAACCATTTCTTTTTAACCATGCGATTGGACATCATTTGGTGTTTTACTAATGAACCTAAAATCTCCTCGTCTATTCAATTAATTTAGTTCCTATTTGGATTTCTTCTTTCGATTTTGACCAAACATTCTGTTCCCTACCGTCATTTATGGATTGAGGTTTATAATCATATTCATCGTATCGATAACTACTGTATATGAAAACATATTATCAACAACAAATTTTTCATGGCTCCAAATTTCTTTTGTATAATTAATCAATATTTCTTCATTTTTGGATACATTTACCTCTTCATAGGTATTTTCTTCACTTGAATTTCCAGCTTCTACAATTTGTAAGTTTTGACTATTATCTTTTGGATGTATAATATTAATAATGTTCTCGTTTATACATTTTTTTTTCATTTTTGTGGTATAATGTCTTTGGATTTAATAGGTCTACCATATATATTTTTTTTTCCTGATTTTAGATGCTTCACCAGTTATCATTTGTTTTGATTTCTCAGTAGACATGTCCAGTCGAGCTAGTGCATTACAAGATGGAATATAAGATTTTTTTTTAAAACTTTAATTGTATAAAAAAAACTAATTGGTAATCGCTTTGCAACCATTTGTAAATGAATAATCTTGTGTACTTTATTTTCACTTCGACCAGTACGCGGATTATATAATATAACTTTTTGGACATAAGTGATAATGGGATCCTGTATCTAGAATCTGTACATCTCAACAATTAGAGGTAAATCTTCTTCAAAATTAATGTCAATTTCTGTTAACGGAATCTGATTTTTATTCTTGTTGTTTCTTCAAACAATCATATTTCAAATGTCATTTTTCCTTATAGTAGTTACAAACATCATCTGACTTAAGACCCTTATTGGATTTCTTCTTTTCCGAAATTCCATATTCTTTGCTAACATTGGCTACTAATATGATAACCTGATTATCTATATATGTACCAGTTGCCTAATGACAACTCTCCCGTATAAAAAGATGATGTAACTTCTTTCAGAGACATAGTAATTTTTCCAACAACAAAAGTTGCACAAAATTCCCATATGATAGTGTAAAAATACTAACAGAATTAAGGCAACATCCTTATCTTCAATCTTAACGTTAATATTATGCAGATCTAATAGAATCATATTGTTTTTGTCCAGGTTATCTCATAATTGTGTACCTTCTCGCATTCGTAGATTAAACAGACGTTGCTTTAAAAGCAACTTGCTGGTTAAAGACTTCGTTATGTATAGACTTCTCAATTTTAACCACGGACCAATAATAGATTCTTGATCTGCAACTTGGTGATGACATCATTTGCAAAATACAACATGATAGTTGAATGTGTCTTATCATTCAGAGTAGTCATCTCAGCGTCATTAGAAGTCATTCATTTTTATCCTAAAGGATTGACTCACTAACCTTGTTGTTTCAACAACATCTCATATCTTAATTTGTCAGAAACTGAAACTGTTTTTTCCCGTGAAAATATTTTTACGTTCAAATAAATATCTTTCTCACTGGATTATAAATCCTGATTAACTTTACTTTGATAACAGTTTGTTATGACGAATGTGAGCAAAATATTGATGAAACAGCAAAATAAAATATACACCAATTTTTTTAGTTCAATAACAATATATTAACTACCTCCACCACGACAGGAAAATTAGATTTTATTAGAGAAAAATAGATTATAATAGCACTATATTTTATTTTTATCTCTATATATTAGTTAAGAATATACTCACAGAAACATAAATCTTAATAAAACAAAAACTTAAAACATAATTAGAGAATATATAAACAGAAGTTAGAGAATATATTACCAGAAAAAATGCACTTCAAGAATGCACAAAATAGCATAAAAAACAATCATAATCCCACATCTTATGTTGAGTCATTTCATATGTGTGAAACATGCCAAAGATGGTTCAGCACATTTAGCAGGCCCTCATCTCATAGGATCATATCCAATTGTTTAATACATACATGAATATCACATGATATGTTTATAAAACATCATTTCAGCCTCCAAGTCAATTTAGATATGCCCTTCACTCACATTTGTTATATTACATTATCACTTAAATTACTTAATGTGTTTATTTGAACGTATTAATAGTGTCTTAAAAATTTAAATTTATTCTCTATATTTTGAGTGAAAAATATAACTATGAAATATAATTGTAACAACAAAATCATGAAGACAAAAAAAAATATATATATCAATCTTAAATTACTTACATAATATTACTTTAATTTTTAATATATATATATATATAAAACCTCATTTAATTCAAAATTTTATATTATTTAATAGAATCATTTTAATTTTAATATATAATTGTTTAAATTTATTTTAATATAAATATAAATTAAAAATATTAAATAGTATATAAATAAAAATTAAAAATTAAAAAATAAATATAATTAATTCTTACTTTAAATTTAAAAATATTTTAAATTATTTGAGTAAAAAAATAATTAAAATATTTTTAAACAAATAGCGTAGTTTAGATCTAAACAATCCACATTTTCAATATTTTTACATTGGCTAACACATCAGTACATTAATAGAATTAGCAGAGCTGAGCAGAGCAACCATGGCTTCTATGCAATTCCTCTGCAATCCTTCGTCACCTTGTTTCACGAAGAAAACAAACTGTTTCTCTTCGTTCAGATTAAATGGGTCAACTTCTTCTCAGTCAAAGCTTCAATTTTGCAGGACCCCACTTGTCAAATGCACCAGAAAGCAAATGGAGGTAGTTTGTTTCCTTTTTGTTTTCATTGGTTTTTTCAATTGTTAGGTTCTAAAATTCGATGGGTATTTTCCTTTTGTCGGGAATTGCAGATTGTGTTTGATCCTGATGACAAGATAAACAGACTTGCTGATGAAGTGGACAAGAATGCTCCTCTCTCAAGACTCACTCTATTCTCACCTTGCAAGGTTGTAACTTTGAATGCATTATTTGGTGTCAATGTTGTGTTTTTATGATTTTGGTTAGCTTATGGCATGCATGTGATTGTTCTGCTTTTGGTTAGATTATGTTGCATGTACATATTCAATGTGTCTTGGTTTGTGTATGGGAGGATTTTAGGTCCTAAATACTAGGAGGGGAGGAGGTAGACCAAAATTGACTTTCTTAGATGTAGCTAGACTTGATATCGATATTGACTCTAATTGAATTGGCAATAAGGTCTGTGTTTGTTGTTATTGTTGTTATATGTTGTGTGCATGAGTTCAATTAGCTAATGTATTGTGTATATTCCAGTTTTGGTCAGCTTATGCAGTATCTGTGTTCTGATTTTAGTTAGCACATGTTCTATTGTGTTGCGGATTTTGGTTAGCTTATGTTTTGTGCGTGTTGTGATTTTAGTTAGGTTATGCTGTGCGCTTTGATTGCAGTTAACTTATGCTGTGCTTTGTATTTGTGCTTTACAGATTAATGTTTTCTTGAGAATTACAAGCAAGAGAGAAGATGGGTACCATGATTTAGCATCACTTTTTCATGTAAGTTAGATCTGTGCATTGTACTTGAGACAGTATTCAAGCGTTGGAATAAATCTCTCTAATTGATTCTATCATGATGTTTGCTGAGATATATTATATATGCTATGTATGCTTGGAGAGTTTCTTCTATCATTAACATCAGTTCCGACTTTGTGATGCTTTGATTATGTAAATAATTTACACCACCAAGTATTAGTTATTAAAATGTGGACATATTAGGTGGTTCATAGTGTTGGAATTGATACTACTAAAATCTTTTTGATGTTATAATGGGATATTGTGTTCTTGTGTCTATACTCTATTATATACTGCAGTGTGATAAATTTTGTGTCTGTAGGTAATAAGTTTAGGTGATACTATAAAGTTCTCTTTGTCCCCAATGAAGACTAAGGATCGTTTATCAACTAATGTGTCTGGAGTTCCTCTTGATGATAAGAATTTGGTACGACATAAACATAATGAAAACATTTTGGGATCTGTTCCCCTATTTTATATCTTGTAAAGCTTCTGTGTTGTTATTTTTGCAGATTATTAAGGCGCTTAATCTTTATAGAAAGAAGACAGGCAGTGATAACTTCTTTTGGGTAATAAAGTGTTGCTGTTTAGTTTTATCTAATACTTTTTTTCCCCCTATATCTATGTGATAAACGAATTTATTTAGTGAAATTTTGAAAATGTACTGCATGTGCAGGTTCATCTTGATAAAAGGGTGCCGACTGGGGCAGGACTAGGTGGTGGAAGCAGTAATGCTGCAACTGCTCTTTGGGCAGCGAATCAATTCAATGGCGGTGCTGCCACAGAGAAGGAACTTCAAGAATGGTCAAGTGAGATTGGTTCAGATGTTCCCTTCTTTTTCTCCCGTGGAGCAGCTTATTGTACCGGCAGAGGTGAGGTATGTTTTTTTTCTTTTCTCGCGAGAGGTCTCAGATGTTTTTCGGTTCTATTCTCACGCTATGGCTAATGTTGTGAGTGGATACTGCAATAAGTTTATCACTTATTGGATGACTCTTTTTTCTCTTCATATTTTTTCATCAGGACCTTTGTCTTGAATCATTCTTTTCTAAACTGAAAGTGCTGTTATTTTTTTTTAACTCTTCTCTATATAAATCAAATGAATTGAACATATTCTCACTTAAGACCTCTTACCAAATCCCTTGAGTTTGTTGAGATATCTCTTGTTCTTCATTGGCAAATTATCCAGCCATTGTTCTACAGTGAAGTCACTCCTTCGGTTGAGAAAGAGTTAGAACAACCTTTTGTTTTAATATTCAGTTAACCTAAGACAATGTTAAGCCACTTCGGGCATATTGTATAAAAGTAATTAGCATTAGAGATATGTGGATCTCTTACTATATTTTCACTACCATCTAAAGCATGCTTACATAAAACATATTCATAGATTGACTTGAATTTTAAACTGCTAGTTGGCCTTCCCTATAATTCTTCACCAGAAATTCACTTTGAATATTTCAGGTCGTTCAAGACGTCCCCCCACCCGTATCTTTTGACATTCCAATGGTTCTTATAAAACCAAAGGAGGCATGTTCAACAGCTGAAGTATACAAAGTAAACTTTTATTTAGTATGTCCTTCAATAGTATTACGCTCCATTTCCTCCTCAATGCTTAACAAATTTATTTCTCAGCGTCTTCAAATAGATCAAACCAGTAAGATTGATCCTCTGGCACTGCTGGACAAGATCTCAAAGCATGGGATAACGCAAGATGTTTGCATCAACGATTTAGGTATGTTGTTTGTGAAGAACACTTGTATGGTTCTCCAATAAACTTGGTGTAGTCTAAACTGAAGCTCTACTAATTTGTTGGTTTCTTGTTGCACTGATTATGTTATTGAATCATTAACAATGAAGCATGAGTACTTAATTATAAATTACTTTAGAATTACTAAATTAGGGTAGTTCTTGGCCTACTTTTTATTGAGCTATATTGAAGTTTCCTATTATTACTTTTATAGAATTGGTATTTATGGGTAGTGGTAAACTCACCGGCTTAATCCAATTGTTATACTTCAAAAATATCTCAAGCAAATCACTATCACGCGTTCTTCTCATGTTTTCTGCAGAGCCTCCAGCATTTGAAGTTCTTCCTTCACTTAAAAGGTTAAAACAACGGATTATTGCAGCTAGCCGTGGACAATATGATGCTGTTTTCATGTCTGGGAGGTGGGATTAACAGACAAACTTTGGATTCTCCATTTTTCACCTAGCAATTTAAGGAAGATGAATCATTTTTTTTTTTTACACGACTAAAATTCTTACAATAGGCTAATGAATACTCTAAAGGGTTAAGAAATTGCTGATGCCTTTCTACTCTTTTCTGCAGTGGTAGCACTATCGTCGGGGTTGGTTCACCAGATCCTCCACAATTTCTCTACGATGAGGATGATTACCAGGACGTGTTTTTGTCAGGTAAGACATGGGGATTCAAACTTGTAGCTTACTAGGCATAATGACGTTGCTTGCTTAACCCTGAGCCGAATGACTATATCCAAGCAGTAGCTGGATAGTGTTTACACTAGCTTATATTCATAGTAATGCTTGAATGCGCCTGCATTTGTACATGTTCCTGAGAATTGTTAATGACAGTTTGTTCTTGTAATCCAGAGGCCAAGTTTATCACTCGTGAAGAGAATCAATGGTATCAAGAATCTGCTTCAACAAGTAATGTCGAAATCCCTGGGTTCACAACTGCTGAAATTGAGAAATGAGATACAGTTGGATTATGTTATCTGCATTGTAACACACAATTCTGGTTCAAATAATTGTTGTAAATGCCTTTGATTCTTGATTACTTCGATTCTGAAAGAGAAATTGATTGCTCTTTGTACACTAAGTCTTAAATAAGGTTTAGCTGCTAAAATGGATCAAAAATCACATGTATCTCCGATTTCAATGTCACTGCCTCGTGAAAGAAATGAAATTTTTTCTTCTAAGAATGCAACTAGTGACTTTAATGTATGAATTTGTGTTTGAAGAATTACTTTACGATTATAAATTAAAATTTGATTTCTCACCAGGTGATTAAGGTTGATATTATGCAAAATAAAGGAATGAACAGAAAATGAAACTGGTGAAATTAGAATGGACAAAATGAATGCATAAAGGACTCTCAGCAGATGCAACTTTTCAGACAATCAACAGACAAGAAGCAATAGATGAGAGAATCAACACCAACGTCAAATCCAAACATTCCATTTTTTTTTTAATAATAATTTTTCTTTTTCATTTTTGTGTTCTTTTTCTCTTCCATTCATTTTATTCACTTCCATTCTGTCCCCAACCCAACCCTACTACAGAGACAGAGAAGGAGAAGAAACAAACTGTCTGGGTAAGATAAAAAGATCTTCCGCTTCGAATGGCGAAGTCCATTCATGAGAACCAGCAGCAGCCGACGAATCGCCCTCTTTCATTCCTGGCACCGGAATCGGAACACTACTATTCCCATTAGCCCCAGTCGATCTCAACATTGTCGGGTTAGAATTTGAATCATAGATGACGGAAGAAGAATTCTTTACAGAGGTTGGTCCAAACCATAACCCACCAGTGGCTGGGGAGGACAGACCTCGATCCAGACTCCAGTCTATGTTTGTATAGTCAAACTGTGCCATCGACCCAGTAGTGCTCCAGTCGACTGGAGAAGTTGCACCTGATGATGATCCAGTTGAACCCAGTCCGGAGAAAAGTCCTAATGAGGAGGCAGCAGAGATTGTTGGAGCAGTACCCAGTCTTCTCCATGAAGGATTTGCACGGCTGATTCCAGCAGCTTCGACTGAGCTGCTGCTGGGAATCAGGTTCTGCTGCTGTTGCTGCTGATAGTGAAGCTGTTGGTACATCTGACTTGAGTTTATGTTGTTGGAACTGAAGCTGGTACTAGGAATATGCGACATGAATCCATTGGACTTCATGATTTCCACATTATTCGAAGGATACCAGCTGGTGGCTGTTTGAGGAGATGAGCTAATGCTGGAAGCTGGAACCTGTTTTGGAATGACTGACTGGGGTCGCTGCATCATGATAACCGGCTCCCTGACTGTGGACTGAATATTTTTTATTTCACTTCCAACAGCTACGTAACGAGCTTCTGCCTTGGCTGGAACAGGTGATGCCTGTAATGGTGATGCCAACGAGTAGGAGACAGAAGAATTAGATCCTGCACTTGACCACCTTTTCTCAGCTGAAACTACAGGTTTCTGTGGTTTTGCCCACTCCAGCTTCGGTTCTACTCTTTTCAATGGCACAACACCTTTGGTGGTAGATTGTGTTGATCCCCCCACTGAAACGGCTGTTTTTCTGTAGTTAATATCCTTTTCGTCTCTTCTTTGTTGTATGGTAGCAGGTGGATAAGGTTTTAGCTGTGACCTCACTGCTAAGTTGTGATTGACTGCAACAGAAGCTTTCCCATTCACATCACCACCAGTTGGAGGATCACCATTTTCTTCTGGCTTTGGAGGTGCAGACGTAGGCTCTTGTTTTGTCACTCTCAAGGTTTCTGCGGCCTTCTCTAGATCACCCTCCGCAGAAACAATAGCCCTTTCAACCTCTTGTTTTGTGCACTTATATCGTATCTCCATATCTGCAATACGAGCAAGTTCTTCAGATATATCGATTTTCAAATTACCACCACCAATATTCGACTCTTTGTGCTTGTCTGCTTCTTCACCCCCTTCAAACAGCCACGCAACAGATTCCTCTACTTTGCCTTCATTTAAGATAAGAGCCATTGTTGCCCGCTCATGAGAAAATCCCATAGCTACAAGCTGTTGTGCCAATGCCTCAAGCTTTCTTGACATAAGATAGCCACTACACCGCTCATGCAGTTCCTGAGCTCGCCTCTCCTTCTGACGCTGATGCTTTCTCTCATTTTTCTGACGAATTTTTTCACGTTTGTCATTATCAGCACCAGGAATTGTTTCTTGCCGGACAGGTTGATTTGAGGGTTTATCTTTATGATCTTCTGACTCACCAGACCAGCTACCATTATTGGAAACAGAATCATATTCCACACCATTTCCAACTGAGCCTCCTCCATGCTCATCTGTTTCATCTATATTCTGGAAACGACCATTACTATGGAGCGGGGATGCAGAGGAAGTTGGCACTGAATCAAGAGTATGAAACGTTCCAAGCAGTGGATTATATGCACTGGCTGGAACATTGCTACCAGAATTAGCAGCTCCAGATGGCTTAGATGGGGTCTTTGAAGTTTCCTTGCTGGCCTTTTTGTCTTTGGACTTAGACTTGGATGCGGGAGACATCTCCTTGAGCAGCAGTTGTATTCCTGTTATAAACACAAGTTTCATTTATCACAAGCCCAGTATTAAGAGAAACATCATTTAGTCCAAAAAAGAGCACCTACATGAAACCAAACATTTCTTAATCTCAATGTAGGCGCTGCTGGCAGACTCATTGGCCTAACACATTTATTACCTATACAGTAACAATGAGATTGCTGAAGTCTGCAAGCACATACACCAGTCTAGAATTAACACAAGAATCGTGGAAAAGATATCATTCAATATACATGCCATGCATTAATACATTTTGCAAGAATACAGATAACCCACAACTTAGGAAAACACTGGTTCATCAAATATCTTACAACTATACACATTAATAGTGAATACCCTTTGTCCAAATGATGCACAATGAAGTAACTCTAAACCCTAGAACATATCACTCTCTACTCTAAGAGCGAGAGTCAAGAACTAACATAATTTGTTAGAGATCATAAAATCAATATATTTGTTAGTTTTACTAAATTAGTCAGTTCTAATTCTTAGAAGAGAAACAATAGAATAATGCATTAGTATTATTTTCCATTATCATATTGTAATCTTCAATATAATTTGAAGTTTTGTTATTAATAAAAATAAACAAAAAGTATACAGAAACCAGACATTAGGTTCAGATGTCCCTTCAATGAGATCTGAGGTTGGAGGTCCCTTTTAAAAGCTCCTCTAGCTACCCATATTGTCTATCCCCGTATATATCTTAATGGTGATTCGATTTGTCACTCAGGATAATAACATAATTCTTCCAAATTTTAACTTTAGTCCCTCAAACCCATGATTTAAAAACATTCTATACATGCAAGCAATATGTCAATTTCACCACCAACAACAGAAGGCAGAACTACAAGAGTGTATAGGGTTATGAAAGATATGGGGTAAACCCAAGTCCCCAACAACAAACCTCCTCACTTAACATTTATAAAATCAGATCCTCAGCATAAAAATAATTGAAACAGAATTCTAAAAACTAAAATCAGGAATCTTCAAAAAGACAACTTCTCGCAGGTCAAGCTGTCTTCCCTCTAACTAGTAAAATGATGCGCATAAAATAATAAGAGTTAAATCACAAAGAAGTTAGGTAGCTGATTAAGACAATCAATTCAAAAGACAAATCATAAAACCATAGCATGTATTCGTCATTTTCTCAAATAAAGTCACAATATGATTAACTACATAAAGTTATTCAGGATGTCAAATTCATATAGCAAGTAACCTTCCACCACTCAAAGAGCTAGCAACCAGTGGGTTATGTAAATCCAGAACAGCTCTTCCATTCACCACGAGATGCATTTCCAATCCAAATAAATATTCCACTCACAAAGAAAACCACTATAGTCCTCTCCTACTATGGTATCATGGCATTCATCTAATGAACTATAGAAAATAGCATTGATATTCAAAACCATCCACAAATTTCCACTTAATCTTAAGTCCTCAACATACTTAAAACTAGAATTACTTGAGCTAACTAATTTGATTTCTTTCTTCAAAAGACTAGTCCTCTTAACTGATAGCTTACTGAAGCACTTGTATCAAATGCCATTGATTGATAAAACATTGACCAACTCCGATCTCGTATAGCCTCAAGTCATAGCTTCTAATTCTAATTTCATCCTTCATAACAGATTCTAGGATACATGCATTAATCAGAAGAATCAGTATTGAACAAATCTACTGACCCTAATAATCTTCCTTTACCCATCACAAAACAAATTTATTCTTCTCATTAACTTCAAAGTCAAGACTAAGTTACTAGCATCAAACCTCTATGTCTAGCAATCCCCAACACAGAGCAAGTAAATGAAACCCTCAGTCCCATATGATCCATTGGCAAGGAAACATTTAAAAGTTTTAACTTGTACTTCATTCTCAAACAGTCAAAATTTCCAACGAATATTAAAGAATTCAACAATATACCAGTACTATTTACACAATAAAACTGCAGAGTACAAAGAATATTCAAGTCTGCCTAGGTCAGACAAAACATTAGTTGCTTGCTGATTATATACCAAAGTTAAAATTCTGAATAATGGAATAAGGAATACTAAGCAATCAGCTAGAAACGTGAAATGAACACAATGCATGCTCAACTATTCACAGAACATTTAAATGACTGGTACACGCATTTCAAGCATACAGAAACCCTTGCCAAACCCTAAAACAAGAGTCCTCGCCTCATATCCAATCAATCACTTAGAAGAAAAATCAACAATCGATAATTGATCAGCTAATCATTTTCTATGCGTCGGTATGAGTCGTCAATCCAAAGTTAAACCACTAATTCAAAATTGAAAATGATGATCAAAACCACGGACAACACAATTTCGCACATAGCATCCAAATTGACAGCCAATGACACACACAACCACAAATCTTGACGCCGCCGCAAATCAATCAACGACGAAACAACACGAAACAAAAAGATCCGTCAAATGCGACAGAAATGAGATAAAGACCGAGATGTCACCTGTTCAAAGAGCGACTGTTAGAGGCCGAAGATCGGAGGATCTTGATTCGATATGCGATCGGATTAGGGTTGTGAGAGAAATGAGACAGCGAGACAGATAGGTTTTTCGAGGCCCAAACTAAATCGAAGGAATTAGGGTTTTGTTTTCAAAAATAAAATAAAATAAAATAATTCATATAAATACTGTTTGAATTTATATTTATATTTTTATTTATATATTTAATAAATTAAATCGTTTTGTCGCGGTTCTTCTATTTTTTCACTTTTTGCTCAACTAATTACCGTTTCTGTTACTTTAGCTGTGATTATTAGTATTATTTTGTTAATTTTAACCGTGTAAATTATATTTGTACACATGAATGATATGAGGATACATCATAGATATCTCATTTCTTAATGATAAGATCATTACATACAAGTAAATTTTTAAAGATAAGATTATTACATATTATATATGTAAGTTTTTAATTAAATCTTTATCCTTATCAAATTGATAATATTACTACACATGTATTTATTATTTTATTAAAATAATAAAAATATATTATCAAATAAATTTTAGAGTTGTTATTATAGAAATAAATTTTACGGTATTTTTAACTATTCTAATAGAGTTATTTTCAAAGTTTCCACTTTTTCAAACGTTTTATTCCGAGTCACCTTTTTAAAATCACCCAAAACAATTAGTACTTTTAGGATTTGAATAGATAGTTTTGGAATATTATGATATTTTAATATATTAAAATAAATATTTAAAATTATTAAATAAAATTAAAAAAAATTAAAATATGATAATTAAAGGGTTATTTAAAAAAAAAACTCATTTTTTTAAACGTTTTATTTTGAACCATCTGATTTGGAAACTTTTGCAAAATTACCCCAAATCCAAAACAACTAGTGATTTTAATGTTAGATGAGTGGTTTTGGAATTTTGATGGGTGATTTTGGAATATTATGATATTTTAATAATTTAAGATAAATATTTAAAATCATAAAATGAAAATTTAAAAATGATTAAAACATCATAATTATCCAAAACCATCCATCTAACATTAAAACCACTAGTTGTTTTGGATTTGCGGGTAATTTTTCAAAAGTTTCCAAAACCGGTGGCTCAAAGTAAAACGTTTGAAAAAATGAATTTTTTTTGGAAATAACTCTTATCCAAAACCACTCATCCAACAACAAAAGCAACAGATGTTTTGGATTTGAGGGTGATATTGGAAAACTTTCTAAAACCGATGACTCGAAGTAAAACGTTTGAAAAAGTGGATTTTTTATTTAGAAATAATTCTATATAAAATTATTCAATGTGTTTCATCATTTTGAATTTGAATTCCATCTTGCATGTTTCGGACATTCGAATCTCCAATTTGCATATTTTCGTGTTTGAATCCGCACTTTACGTTTTTTAGCGTAATGCTCTATGAATTAGAACTTTTCATCGGTGATTCGAGGCATGTGCAAGTACATATACCCATGCGAGGATTTTGTACGAAATTGATTTCAACCGAAAGTCTCTTATGTAAACTTACATATATGGATATTTTCTTGCATACTTACATGGGTCTTCGTGCCACTGCCAATAGGCTTATGTGGGCTTTTACTTCGTCCATTGGTGGAGACTTACGAGAATTTTACTTTTGCTTGATTAGAACTTAGAATTCTTAATCCCCTCGCTTTTACTGTGTATTTTGCCTCTGATAAAGACTTACAAGGAATTTACTTTTGCTCTATTAGAACTTAAAATTTTCGATCTCTTTGCTCTACCGCGTATTTTTACTCTGCCGGAGACTTACGAGGACTTTACTTTCGGTTAGAACTTAGGATTTTTAGTCCATTTGCTCTATCGCGTATTTTGCCTCTGCTAAAGATTTACAGGAACTATACTTTTGCTCCGTTATAACTTAGAATTTTTTATCCCTTTACTCTACCGCGTATTTTGCCTCTATCGGTGACTTATGAGAACTTTACTTTTGCTTCGTTAGAACTTAGGATTTTTTTGTCCTTTCGCTCTACCACATATTTTGCTTCTACCAGAGACTTATGAGGACTTTAGTTTTGTTTCATTAGAATTTAGGATTTTTTTTATTGCTTCGATCTACCACGTATGCTAATATTGGAGACTTACAAGAACTTTACTTTTATTTAGTTAGAACTTAGATTTTTGGTCCATTCGCTTTACCGCAGGTTTTGTCTCTGTTGTAGATTTACAAGGACTTTACTTTTGCTTGGTCAAAACTTATGATTTTTGGTTCCTTTGCTCCATCACATATTTTGCATGCATGTACAGGATATCCATGAGGCAAATGGGTCATTAATGTACCTTATAATGACTTCGCGAAGAGAGGTGGTTTTGTTCCCTTTCTTTTCCAAGGTTTTATCAAGCTCCGTCCACTTATTCTCCATCCATTTTTCCCCATGTATTGCCTCTATTTGATTCGGGTTCTTCCTTTCTCTTCCTCATCAGAGTAATATTTGTACTATGTGTTATCCCCCTCTTCATTTTTTGTATTGTTGAATACTAGTGTTTTTGTTCACCAAGGGACTCTTTGATGGGTATGCCTCCGGCTCTATATTGCTATTTAGGTTCTTTGTCTGGTTGGTTCCTAAGGCTTATTAAGTTGCATTATCAGCTGTCAATTATCCCGGTTTAGCCATATGTGCTTTCAATTTAGCCCTTAATTTGGCCATTTGCTCCTCCATAGTTGGTTTTGAACTCTCATAATTTTCCATGTTTATGTGGTTGATGAAGCTATAACAAATATGTACTTAAAAGTCTTCTAGGCCCACGGTGGACGCCAAATTGTGGGGACCATTAGAAGTGTTTTAAAAATCTCATTTGAACGTTAGACGATGTCTAAACGCCTAAAAAAAATGGGTTAGGCGGCAGTTCTATACATTCATCTGCCTAAACGGTGCTTAGGCGGTCAATATTTTATAAAAAATATATTTTTTAATTTTTTTGATAAAATATTTAATTAAAATAAAATAAGACTATATATTATTCAAGTAGATATATTTTTCATTTATTTTATATAGATATATATATATTATAATAATATAATAATTTTTCATAAATACAAATAACATGTATAATTTTTTTACCTTTTAGATTAAAATGCCTAAAATCATTGACTTCCGTCTTACCGCTTAAGCGCTAGGCATCGTGTGACAATCTAACACCGTCTACCATTTTAAAACCTTGGTTGTTAGAAGTCACAATCAGAAAGTTGAGAGATAGACATTCTCATTTGTTTTGCAAGACTTCATAGATTTGTACTTTGAGAGGATTTCAACCACGTTTTTGTAAAGTGTTTTCAAATGAATTTATAGCCCGTAATAACTCTATTTTTAGGGTTTTTTGGGAGAAAATATATTTTAACAATTGGATTTTCAATAGGAATACAATAGTTTATTTCTCTATATGATTATTTAATCATTAATGATTTAGATTTTATTTTGGACAGCTGGCCCAATATGGACTTCAACTTGCATGATGACTTCTCGTGATTTTGTACATACAACATATTTCAAGTAAGAATGTGTCAGATTTGGTCCAAAGTTAGATTCGACTCTAAGTCTCGATTTCGGCCATTAAACCTTCATTTCGAACATAAGCCTTCATTTTAGCTACATGCTTTCCTTTCGACTCTTGACCATCATTTCGGACCTAAAGTCTTCATTTCGACATTAGAGCCTTTACCTCGACTGCATGCCTTCATTTTAATCATAAAACTTCATTTTGGTCTGAATCCATCATTTTGACCCTAAGGCATCATTTCGACCATAAACCTTTATTTTGGCCCTAAAGCCTTGATTTCGGTCATATACCTTCATTTCGACCCTAAGCCATCATTTCGACTCCAAGCCTTCATTTCGACCCTAAATCTTTATTTCGGCCCTAAAGCCTTTATTTAGCCAAAAACTTGCATTTCGACCCTAAGCCATCATTTTGATCGTGACTCAGAAGGCATCATTTCTACTATAAACTTTCATTTTGGCCCTGAAACCTTTATTTCGACTCTAAAACCTTCATTTCGGTCATAAGCTTTCATTTCGACCTTAAGGCATCATTTCACCCTTAAAGCCTTCATTTCGGCCATAAAGCATCATTTCCGACCATAAACCTTTTTTTAAACCCTAAGCCTTTATTTGAACCCTGTGCCATCATTTTAGTCTAAAGGCATCATTTCGACTATAAACCTTCATTTTGACCATAAAACATTTATTTCTGCCTAAAGCCTTCATTTCAGTCATAATTACTCGGATATAGTAATTGCGTTATTCTAGAAGCATTTTTCAGATAAAACTTTCTAATATTAAACTAGGCTGGTCTAGAGTTTATTCTTAAAACTCTTCCGCCGAAGGTTCAACGATCGAAGACTTTAAATCATTTTACTTGACCATTCAATTTAATACCAAACAACTCAGGAATAGTCTCCTAAAATTTGAGCCTCGCATCTTTAGTCTATTTTCATCTGTACTGTTACAACTCAATTTTTTAAACCCTAATTTACTATGGTTTTTTAATATCATTCCAAATTTATTTTATAGCCATTTTTTAAAAATAAATTATATCGGTTAGACATTTTAACCGTGACATAATATTTTGGAAACCATTCCTTCTTACTCGTTCCCTGCACTGCTCTTTAATAGCATTTTACTTTCAACAAAGAATGAAATTTAAAAAAGTTACAAAAATAAATTTTTACCAGAAGAAAAGTTTTCACAAGAATGTTCTCATAGTTGAAATCTTCAATAATTACAGCAGTAGTCACTGAGTTGCTAGGTTGATCAGCTGTAGGAAAGCAATCGCCAAGCGTCCACATCTAATTGGACAAACGACACAAAAATGGTGGCCCACATTATCCAACTCTTACAACACTTGCGATCATAATCTCGGAGTTCATCTCCACCACCCCATCACAGTGACTTCACTTACCTACATAAACCCCAAAACCCCAGGCCAAAAGAAGAAAACACTAGTTTTACAATGTCTTTGCTTTCAGTTTCATACACAATAGCTCCAATTTCACTTCCATCAAAACCCCAACTCAAATTTTCAACAAAACCACTTCAGCATCAACACCAACAACACACTAGACCTAAATTACTAGTAGTACCACTCAAATGTTCATCTCAACAACAACAAACCCAAGAATTCCAATTTGAGAGATTGTTCTCAAATCTCAATAAAGCCACATTGAAGAGAGAACCTGGTATTTGTGTCATTTGTTCAATTTCAATGCACACTGATACACTACATTCTCTAAAGTTGTTCAATTTCAATGTATTTGAATGCTGCTCTCACTTCAATATTGATGTTTCTAGGCAGTTTATCAAGTTCAATATTTCTTGTAGCTGGCACAACAGTATGTATACTAATGTCTTCTTTGCAATGTATGTATTGAAAATTGAAATTTTTTTTGGTTGTGATTTTGTTTGTGGAATTTCAAAGGTTGGTGCAGGGATACTTGCAATTCCTGCTGTGACACAAGAATCTGGATTTTTGGCCTCTGCTGTTGCTTGCATTTTCTGTTGGATTTTTATGGTAAGAATAGGTTAGCTGCATTCGCCACAATTTTGCCCAGATGTTTTGTTAATGTAGTGTGACAGACTGAGATGTATTACAGGTCGTGACTGGATTGCTTGTTGCTGAAGTAAATATCAACACTATGTGTGAATTGGGTTCTGGTGGTGTTTCATTGGTAAGTATTGCAGTGGTTTTCTAGGTTTTGGTTTGGTTTGGTTTGGTTTAATTGAGTCATTGGATTAATGTCATAAATAGATTGATCAGCAAACTCATTGTACTAAATAAGGGTATAGAACCCTGCTTCCGGACAGCATAGTTTTCCTGTGATTGTGTTCCTGAAATCTGGTCGCCCTGTTCTTGAAGTTATTGTTTATGGCGTTGTTCTCTCAATGGTCACTTGTGCATTGTAAAATTGAGTTTCGTTCATATAATGATTGTTGTAACTGCTCAAGCTTTATTAGCTTTCGAGTGTCATTCACTGAGTACAAATTTGTAAGCTTTTCACTAAAAGTTATTATTTTTGAAGCTTCCTTTCATTTGATTATTTTTCAGGTATCCATGGCGATGAGAACTCTGGGAAAAGTGGGAGTGCAAATTGCATGGTAGGTTAGTTGTGATATATTGTGATTTCTATAATAGCCTGGCTTTGATTGAGTCCATTCTATATACCATACAAATGCTACGAAATACGTAAAATTTGATGGATAAAGACCACAAGTTAATAATTTGATGTGTATTATTTGTCAAACTGTGATGGTTTGCTGTTTACTTGCAGCTGGTCATACATATTTATACATTACGCCCTTCTCGTTGCCTATGTTGCTCGATCTTCAGATATTTTGGCAAATTTTCTCGGCATTCCATTGTATGAACCATAAAACACCATCATGTGCCTGCATTTGCACTGAATGTGTCTTTCTATCTTTGTGTTGAGTTCCCATGCTAATAATCTATTATTTGATTTTATAGAACGTGTTTTGAGTTCTGACCAGCGGCATTTTGGTTGTAGATGGGAGTGTGCCACTTTGTTTTCATTGGCTTTTGGAGGCTTATGCTACTTTGGAAGGTCAGTTTCTATATTCCGGCTTTTGGGACTATGCGAGCATAAAGTGGAACATTACATATTTACATTTACACTTTCCTTCAATCGTTAGAGTTAAAATATGTATATTGGGTTCGAGTCAGTCCTCAATCTTAAAATCTTACTTTCAAATAAATGAAGCATATAAGTACAGAGAGAAGAACAACCTAATTGCATTTTTTCTGAGAATAATTTGCTGTCAATAAATCTATGAATGCAGCCAGCGCGTTATTGGTGCTGTCAATGGAGTTCTGGTAATTGGAATTATCAGTTCATTCACTGCTCTTGTGGTAAATTCAATCTCTTTGTCAGATCTCTCTGTTTCAAAATGTTTTTTCTTTATAAGATATTGAGTTTACTCTCTTAGGTAGTTGCCTCTAGCGACCTTCAATGGAATGCACTTCTCAAAGCAAACTTTGAAGCTGTTCCTATGAGTATACCAATAATTGCACTTTCATTCGTTTATCAGGTAACACACCAACAACACCCTTGAATTGATTCTGTGCTAACATTATGGATAACATATTTCCTTCCTTTGTTTTCTCCAGAACGTAGTGCCCGTTCTGTGTACTAATCTAGAAGGAGACTTGTCCAAAGTAAGGTGAGGAAAGGAACATTTCCCATATTGTTTGATTTAAATATAGCCTAATTTAATGTTTAATTGATTCATTCTTAATGTTTCCAGGACTTCAATTGTTCTAGGCACAGCTATACCTCTAGCGTTGTTTCTTGTATGGAATGCTGTCATTTTAGGCTCATTTACTGGCTCTGACATTGGCTCAGGTCAGATGATAGACCCCTTAGAACAATTGCGATCTTCCAATGGTGTTGTTGGCGTAAGTACCTTCTGTTGAACATGAAACCAGACATGGATGATATACTAACAGTCAGGTTCCTGTGTCATGTGCAGCCAATAATCGAGTTGTTTTCACTTCTTGCAATCGCTACATCATACATAGGATTTGTTCTAGGCCTCTCCGACTTTCTTGCTGACTGTAAGCCATCCTCCATCGAAAGCTTTTACATAGATCATCAATTTTTAATTCAAAAATCTGTTCTAATTAATTGTGTTCTCCAGATTTTTAATAAGTCACTCTTTTTCCGTTAAGTTACTTTCAACGCAAGTAACACTCATGTTCCGTTTACATGTTCAGTGTTAAAACTCCCTTCTGGTGAGAACAGTCCTCAGCCATACCTCCTGACATTGATCCCACCATTGATTCTTTCATTGCTCGACCCAGAAATATTTTTCAAAGCGTTGGATTTTGCAGGAACATATGGAGGTAAGTATCTCTTTTCATGTTATCATATAAAAATGTTCTGTAATACATGTGGGAATGACGTTCTATCTGTTGTTATGCAGTGTTGGTATTATTCGGAATCCTTCCGGCAGCTATGTGTTGGTCTGATAGGTACTCAAATCCGTCCCCAACAGTTAAATTACCGGAACTTGTTCCTGGAGGAAGGATTACACTTTCTCTTGTCATGGGAGGTGCTGGATATATCATTGTTTCAGAATTACTCGACAAGATTCATTAGCTCAGATACATGGGGTAGATATCATGATCCTCACATCAATAAGGATGGGGTGGGCTTTATAGACAAAACCAACACTTTCACATATTTTAACATTGTTATGTTGTGAAATACATACAGAGTATACGGAGTTTCAAATGGTAGCTGGTATTGGTTAAAAACAAAACATAACCCATAATTTAACCAAGCTCCGTACGTGTCAGGATAGGATCAAAATTCAAAATCCCCAATCCATCATAATTATTCAAACCATCGATGAGAACACAGGATGATGAGCATTAAACGTTATGATTTCCATTTCATCTCAAACATTAAAAACAGAGTACAAACACATTGAAGGAGAATAGAGAATATTATAATGAAAAGGAAAAATTCTAAATCTTTGCCAAAAATACTAGTCTTAAATTTTGTTGAAGGCCACAATGTCGCAACTCTGGATATATTCATTGCATGGCTCAACAGTGAGACGCTCCTCGATGAGTGAATCAACAGAAACAAGGTCATCAACAATGGTGAGCATGATCTGGAGTTTCTTGATCCCATAACCAACTGGAGCTAGTTTAGCTGCAACCAAGTTTGACTAGATCAGTTAACTTTATACCAAAACAGAATGGTGTTAGATATATATAGACGTGTTATAAATGAGATACATACATGCTCCCCACAAGAGACCAGGCATCTCTATACTTCTAACAGCCTCTTCCAACTTTTTCATGTCAGTTTCATCATCCCAAGGCTTGATATCCATGAGAACAGAGGACTTGCCACCTAAGAAAACGTGGAAATATTAGAATGTGTTATACAAATAACACAACATAAAGCGCAGAGGTGGTATTAATAGCAGATTTTATAATGATGGGAAAAATCTATCTCAAAACATTGACGCCTTACTCTCTTTCTTGGAAGGCTTCTTCTTAGCTGCCTCTCTCGCCTCTGCTGCTTTCTTTTCCTCTTCTGTCTCCTCTCCAAAGAGATCCACATCATCATCATCATCTTCAGCAGCCTGTGATGGCCAAGAGTGGATTAATACATATAAATAACTACTAAAAAACACTGATAGACCAGTTTGAGAAGATTCAGACTACCATAAATCTACAGTTGAAATCACTGTATCACTTACAAACTAGATACATCACTAAATTTAATGCTCGGTCACTAAATTCCACGCTCACGCTTACCCTATTTGGATATCTCAGATTCCTACTATCATCACATTCCGATACTATTGACCACCAAATATTACAGACCCAACAAAAGATCAAGTTTAAACGATAAAAAGTAAGTCCCTGTGACACAGTAAATCAATCTAATACAAGAATTCAAATAAATGAAGTGATATCAACTAAAAAGAACAATAAAAATGATGTCTACGAACACCACAAGAAACAAAAACATGAACCAAGTGGCAAATCAAACACAATTCGCAATATCTAATCAATTAATACAAACACATCAAGTGAAAACAAGAGAACAAATCAACTAAAAACAAAACATAATCATTGACTAGAGATTAGAGATGTTAACGTACAGCAGCCGGAGCAGGTGCAGCGGCTTCAGCTGGAGCAGCACCACTACCACCAATTCTCACACCAGCGGCTTTCCCAGGGAAGCTAAAAACAATAAACAAACAAAACAAGATCAGAAAAAAAACATCGACAACAGATCCATATGATCAACAATTCATATATCAATTGAACGTTAAAGACAACGAGCAAACACACCTTGGAGCCAACAGAGACGACAAGCTCTCGTACCACTTGCTAGCGTTGGGAAAGGCGTCACCTGGCTTCTCCAAAACGGCGCCGTAGACCTTGATGTCATCCTTCGTCACTTGATTTCCAGAGATGTAGGATTTGGACGAAAGGTGCTGGTCTAGAGACTTGAGACCTGCTTCGGTGTGGAGATCTGTGAAGGTGATGGCCATTGCTGATGAGTAATTTGATGCTGAGAGTGTAGAAGAGGACCGTGGCTATGCAGACTGAGAGAGAAAAGAGATGACCAGTGAACTCGTTCACTGCTATTTATACGCCGCATCCTGCAAACCCTAGTTTTATTTATTTATTTTTTAAAATTTATTTTTTAGTGAATGGAATAATTCGATTTTATTCCACCGCTTAAACTACATTTTCATTTTTTTTTTCCTTTTTTTAAAATTTCATTTGGATTTTTCTTCCTTTCACCATAAACATCTTTTAATTATTTTTTATTTTTACTTTTAATATTAAAATTAAATTGAATGATATTTTTAAAAGAAATTAGTATTTTTACATACATTAGAACATCTCTAGTAATATGTCTATTTACAATTTCTCCACATCATGGACAATATTTTAAAAAGTAGAATTCTAATAGTACCGTCTATTTTGAATGTCTAGCTGATGTGTCAATTTTTAAAATAGACATTGTCCGTCAGACCTTCTATTTTAGACGGTCAAATAAACATGCTGGCTCAACCTTTTTATATTATTTAATTAAAATTTTAATGTATTTCAAATTCTTTTTGTTATAATAAAAGAGTTTAATTTAATTAAATTTCTATTTAAAATTAAAAAGGAAGAATAATAGACGTTGACCACTGCATGATTATTTTTAAACTATACTGTCTATCAATAAAATTTTTGCAACATCAGCATTCATGACTTCTATTTTATATAGCCATATCATCTAAAGCCTACGTTCCGTTGGAGATGCTCTTAATTATTTAATATAATAATTAGTTTTATTTCAAATTGTTTTCATTTTATTGATTTTATAAATAAAATATTCATAAAATATTTTTAAATTAAAATTTTTTAAATAAAACAAAAAAATTAAATAAATTAATAAAATATTAAATTTTATAAACATAAATAGATATCAACTATATATATATATATATTTATTTATTTGATATATACTAAAAATCATAATTTTAATAAAATATTATTAAAATTTTGAATATCAAATTATAATTAATTTACATATTTTAATTAATTATTTTATTTAAAGTTGTAGATATTTAGAATAAAAATATAAAAATAAATTTTTACTAATTCTATTTTTAAAAAATAGATCAACTTTTTTTTTTTTTAAAAAATTATTTTCAAAACTAAATTATTTGTATATTTTTAAAAATTATATAATTTTAAACTGTACTTTATAAATTTAAAAATAAAATAATCTTCCAAATAAACTATGACTAATTTTATCTTTATTATTATTTTTTATTTTTTATCTAAATATAAAGTCAAACTTTTCCTAGTCAAAGTCAATCGTGGGACACACGAATGCGATTCTTGTTGATTCGGGAAAATGAACTGAAAGGATAAGAACACAAATATGGTAGTGTAAATTTATTTATAAAATACAGTAGATGGACCTCCTCTTCTCGTGCCCTAATTCACTGTGAGAAGACAAAGACCTCCACAGCCCACTTTTGTTTGTTTGCTGTTTTTCAATTGCGCAATGAGGAAGAAACTCGACACTCGTTTTCCCGCTGTAAGTTTATTATTTTAACACTATTCAATCATGGCTACTGTATCTATCAATCCTTCAATTTACTGGTAGTGAAAGTTAAATTGAGCCCACCTAACTGTACGGCAACAACGCATTACAATATGTGTGCATGTGTTGGTTCTTTGATATGTTGATTTCGTTGATAATACTTTCTAGGGTTTCGAATTGTTTGGTTATTCATCTGCTTGACAATGGTTCTTGGGTGTTTTGACCGGTTCTTTCAATTTAGGGCTCATTTTAATCTTTGTGGTTTTCCCTGTAATCTTTGCTGATATGTGAAATATTGCAAATATGTGTATTAACCTGATATATTGTCACAATGTTCCTTTAATTTAGTATCTACTGTAATCTATGAGATATTTTGTGTTTATTTGTTATTTTTTCTAGATATGATTTTTTCCCCCTTCAATTTTCAGAGATCTTCGGTCGGCATATATATTTAAAAATTATCGACCATATGTATGATATGAATTATTTTGTAATGAGTCACTCACTTTGATGAAATGTGGGTTGTGAATAGTTTCATATGCAAGGATACCCAAGTTTTCTTCTGGGATCCCTTGTATACATGGTGGTAAAGGCGTTTTGATTGAGTGGATATAAATTGAATATTTGATTATGCAGGTTCGGATCAAGAAAATTATGCAAACAGATGATGATGTTGGGAAAATTGCCATGGCCGTGCCATTGCTTGTCTGTAAGTGATTTTTCCATATTTTTATGGCATTTCATGTTTGTCTGTTATCTTCTCATGTATTTGGCCTTTCATGGTGTTTGTATTGTATACAAATATTAATAAGATAAATGAATGCCATGAACAGCTAAAGCATTGGAGTTATTTCTACAAGATTTGTGCGACCGAACGTATGAGATAACTGTGGAGAGGGGAGCCAAGACCTTGAGTTCTTTGCATCTGTAAGTTTTTATTTATACAGGAAAATATTTTTATTCACATTTTGTCTATGCATGCTTCCATGTCATAATAGTCTTATAGTTGAAAGCCTTCACTGGGGCTTCTAATTATGTAGAAATACATATGACCGTGATATACATTTGTATTTATTATCTTTGTTAGGACAAGGTCTCTTTTAGGAAAAGTTATATTGTTTGTCTTTTTTCGGTTGATTATTTATATTATTACTCCTTAACAGGAAACAGTGTGTGAAGAAATTCAATGAGTTTGATTTTTTAAGAGAAACAGTGAGCAAGGTTCCTGATTTGAGTTGTTCTGATGCTGCTGGTGAAGATCGTTCTGCAACAAAGAAAAGGTTTGCAATAATTTTTATCATGTTTTCTTGTCCGTCAATAGAGCATTGAGTACTCAATGATTAACCATGTTCCAATAATTTTCAGGAAAATTGATGATGATGACACTGATGATGAGCTCAAAAGGAGCAGAATGGTTAGTTCTTTTCTCTAAACATATACACACTGTATGCATAGATATATGAACTTCTTTGTCAAGTAAACAGGTTGCATATGATCATCTGATTTCTTTTTGCTCCCATTGCAGCATGATATTCGTCACACTGGTATCAGTGGTAGAGGAAGTAGGGGTAGAGGTAGAGGGAGAGGCCGTGGACGTGGAAGCCGGACAGTGAACCAAGAGTTTTCAGCAGATCATGATAAGTTTGAAGATGATGACATTAAGCACAATCAAGGCCTGGAAAGACAAGACACTGCAGGAGAATCTGTTGGAAAAACGGGCAATACTACTTCTGCACCTGTCAGATACTTTGACCTCAATGCAGACTTGGATGAGAATGGTGAATTGATGATCATGTCCCCTGTCCCTGCGTCTGCCCCTGATCCTGCTGGTTCAACTACGGTTCAAACTGAGACTAAGATGACAATTACCTCTGAAACCAAGGATGAAGAATTGTCCGATTGGCCGATGCCCAACTTAACAATCGATCCAGTTCAACTCGCCCAGTTAAGCAGAAGGATAGATGAGGAAGAAGAAGAAGATTACGACGCAGAAGGATAAGATGAGAACAGAAAACCTCAGTGGTATGAAATCTGACTATAGGTTTTAGTGATACACCATGGTAGGTAGGTTTAGATTCAGGTTAGTATAGTATTGTAAACACGTGTTATTAGAATTAATTGATAGAGACTCCATTTTTCTTTTTACTTTCGTGTGGCTAGCATCTTGTTAAAGATCTGTTCATGTGTATAGTTAGTGGATAAATCATAGTTGAAGAATCTCTCTTTTCCAGGTCCCTGGATTCTGTTATTTTGTTTGGGTGCCATTAATATATTTTAACTTCATGATGGTTAAGTTAGATAATTTACCAATTTAACACCTAATGTTTGGATAATCTATTGAGTGCATATTTGGTTTTTTCAATTTAACACTTGATTTAAGTGACTTGATCATAATAAAGAACACATGTGGGACATAAACCACATATAACATACTGTTTTCAATTTATTTATCAGAAACTGAAAATGACTTCGACTATAGTCTGATAATCCACTTCCAGTTTGATACTACATACATTCCAAGCACCTGAAATCCAAACAAAAAACATTATGAGGTATACGATATGTACTTCTTTTCTGTTATTCCGTAATCTACACAGAAAATTAAAAGAAAATATCATAATTTAGGTACATAGTGGTTTCTTTTTTAACTCAAAATGTCATCTACTTCGATGCATTCACAAGCTGTCCAGATAATATTTCTATTTTGTTTGAGAGGTGTGTGTGTGTGAGGGTGGTCAAAAACTTCTACTACAATCATAAGCGAGCTGTATTTATACCAATATATATATATCCATACATGTTCATGCATTTGCACCATATTGTATTAAAAAATGTGTATACCAAGTAACAGTTGTCAATAATTGTTAAATTAGATTAGATAAGGTGGTCAACAACTTCTATTACAATCAATATCATACAAAAAGTCAGCAAGACACAAACTTTGGCGAGATAAATTTCCTACAAAATTTCAAGAATGTGTATTAGCAAGAAAACAACTACTACCATCACTAGACGCCCTAATTTTACTTGACTAATAATAAAGATAGAATTGTGGATTCAGAGAGGGACATTTACCATTGGGAGGGATAAAATATATGAACCCAAAATCTACTTAGGTCTTATTAGTTAAAAAGTAGAAAGGTAATGTTTGGTTCAAAGAAAATTACATCTCATAGTCTGTATTATCTTAGTAGATCATCTGTAGATCACCTATCCAAATTAAAAACTGACAGCAACATGGGCCTATCCCTTACCTATCCAATAATTTATGTATCTTAAAGCTAGACCAATCACAACTGGGAAGATACATAGATCTGAGGACAAAAACAATACATCCAAATGCCCATAAAAAAGAGACAATTTTGCTTTCTTTCTAAATGGTTAATTTCAATTACAGGGATATGCTGCTCATGTCCATACACACACCACATAGTTGGGGATTTGATCTTAACTAAAGTGACAATCTTTATCTAGTACCCAAGCCACTTTTTGTTCCAAATTCCACAAATTCAACAAAAAAACCTTTTCCTTTTTTCTTCTTCATTTATCATTGCTTAATACGAACCAATATGATCAAATATTAATACATCTCATTATCAACTTCTTAACCACACTATAGCCACTAAATCCGCAATCAGAGTAACACGAACTAATATGATCAAATATTAATACATCTAACCTCACTCAGATTATTATTATGCATATAAAAAACGACAAGAGAGCAATGGCATGAAAAACGCGAAAACAACAGAAATAGAAATAGATATCAGTTATAAAATATCAAAAGGAGGACGTACGAAGCTGATCAAGCAGAAGGTGGATCAACAAGCTTGAATTCCTGCAATTCCTTGAAATTCATCCACGGCTTGGTCCAGACTTTGGCTTCATAAGTTTTCTTAGCATCTCCATCCTTAACCTCGAGGGTAATATGGTAAATAGTACCAGAAACAACCTGTTGCTTTGCACTGATCACGCCTCCGAATTGAAGCAACGCATTCTTCAACAACAAAAATCGAATAAAAACAAAGAAACAAACAGACAAATGTGTTCGAATCGAAATGAAGCGTGAGTGAGCGATAGAGAGAAGTAAGTGGAGTGATTTTACCTGTTTCTTGTTGTGCTCGTCGACAGCGAAGCGTGCGAGCTCGTCGATCTCCAAGCTGTTGGCGGATCCGTCGACCGCACTGACTCCTCCGACTTTCGGCTTCTCGGACTCCATGATGATGATTGATTGGCTTTAATGGTGTGGATATGAGTGATGGGAGTGGGGGTATATATATATTCGCTTGAAGCGTGGAATGTACTGTAAGGCGTTTTTCGTCAATTTTGGCGCCCAGTTTGGATTATTTTCGTTTATGCCTCTAATGTTGCTATATTTGTAATATATTCCATAAAGGTTTGTTTATTTGTAAATGCAGTCTGTTTTGCTTTGAAACTGGGTCGCATTCCATAGCAGCAACCTGTGTTGACACCAATTGTAGCTGCAACCTCAGCTACAATTAGCAAGCACAACTAAATACAATAACTGAAGATATCGAAATTCTTTTCACTAACAAGGATGAATTTCCCCACAACTACTTATTTTGTTTTTTATAGTAAAAATACATATAATGAATAATTAACCGTCACCTACACTAAATGATTAAAAATTATAAATACGTCAATGCATTGCCATAACAGAAAGTTTATTTTTATTCATATTTAATAATTTTCACTATAGCATGCCAAAATATAACAGTAAAACACTACTGAGTTATATAAACACTGTTGAAACTCCAGAGCAAGACAAATGTTCAGATTCCACTGCATCACTAATGATCGTACACCAAAAATATCAGTGAACAAAGTTGTTGATCAAGCATACAAAAACTGGATGTCTATTTTGTCATCTGATTATTCCATATCAGATGTAACTAAGTCCTCCGCATCAGCAAAATGAACATGAACCAGTATACCAAAATTGAGAAACTTTTGTTTTGTTCAAAATCCAGAGCTGAAGATCATGCAAAGACCAAAATTACTGGTCTTTACAGAGTTTCGTTTTTGAAGTGACTATCTCCGACAAAAGTGAAAAAGAACCACACAGCCGACTATTGCCTCTTAAGTGAAGGAAGCAAACATTCATACATTCTCTCCAAGCGCAATGTTACCTTGAGTTTATAAGATGTGGGAAGGGCAGGTTTCGCCAGGTCTAATATATCCTGTTTCAAACTGTTTATTGTAGTATTGCCGGTCAGAGTTTTGCTCAGGGTGAGATTTTTTAACACAACATTAAATGAATGTGGAAAAGTATATCATGACATTGATTAATTATACTCACCATTGCCATTCACCAGTTGCTTTTGCATGCCTCTCAACGGAATGGAAGAGGCGGTCCAGACTGTATAGTGCCAATCCTAACATGCATTGTGCATCCTTTTCCTGTTAAATGGAAGTTGCAAATAAGTGGTGATGCACACTGTTAAAGAAAAGATTCCCTGTACGGCAACACTATGCATGCTCAAGCAAACAAATAAACACGCTTCAGAAGAAGACTGTATTCTTTTGAACTTCCTAAACCGAGTACAACAAGCAGTCCACTAAGGACCGCTAGGCATATGATACAACTAAGTTAGGAGTTAGACATCAAACACACATTTAAATAATATATGCACAACAGAAACAAGACAAAGTGTATATGGATGAATATAATTATTATCCATTATACTCTACAAAGCTAAGCAAATTGCTTGGAAAATACAGAACAAAGAAAATAATGAAGGGAATTTTCAATTATAGTTTTGACTTCTTACCTGTCCTTGGTCAAGATAAGTCTGGTACTCAATAATCCTTTTCTCAATTTCAACAAGGAGTAGCCTCCTCTGGATCCGAGCAACTCTTCCCCTTCCTTCTGCTCTGGCATCCTGATTTAGGGAGCAGGAAATCAGATAGCAGACAAACAGGAAAAGGACAACAGCAGAAAATACATAACCAGATGATCAATTTGGGATATGACAATGAGGCGAGTTGCCATGTACTCGGCAAGAATATTGTCATTTAAGAAACTCATTTGGAGCAGCACAAGCTCATATCAAATCATATTCTCTTTTGATACATGCAAGCTTGTAAAAACAGAAGAAATTTCAAGAAAAACTAGAAAGAGCCTCAAATGCTTGCAAGAAAATCATTATCCTAGCTATGTGACAGACTGCTAAACTATCATAGCATTATCAATTCAGTTGGCAAAACTATTTCATATCTCATAACCTTATTAAAAAGAAAAAGATAAGACACATTCATGTACAAATACTTTCCTGAAATTAGTAATAACAATAAGTTGAGTAAGTTGACTGCAATAATATAAATGAGTTCTGTACTTTTCTTACCTGCTTGAACCATGCACGCAACAGCATGAGCAAGATGAGGGAAAGAAAGAAAGCGGGCAAGGCAGCCAAAATAGCAAAGTTGATTTCATTAGCTCTGAGAATCTGATTCAGTTCAAGCATTGCCCTGCACAGATTTTAGTCATGAGACTCTAGGATGGTGAACCGATAAATCATCAGTAAAAGGCGATATATATCTGAGAATAAAAAGTTCATCTAACTCACGTCTCAATATCTAATTTCAGCTTCTGAACCTGCAGTACCAAAACAATCAATCACATGAGCAAACAGTAAACAACTTCCAAATACTAAAAGCGAAAAAAAACATGCTACCTGTATGAGCAAAGCCCGAGCAAGCTCTCCACTCAGAAGATTTTGAATAGGATGCGTAAGTTCTTTTTCGTATCTACATTCAAATAAGACATCTAATAGTGACGAACACAGGAATCGAAGCACTTCAAACGAACACAGGAATCAAAGCACTTCAAACAAAAACACAGTGAATGCTAGAACATCGACTTGAATTAGGGGGAAAAAAACTTCCCTAAAATATATGAAAGTTCCAAAATTTGGGTAGAATGCTATTTCCATAATGTTTTCTATTTTTCATAAAAATAAAAAATACTTCTATATAGGTTATTTTCAGAATATCCTTGTTTAAATGGCATTGATAGCTTTGTAAAGTGTTGTAGCTGCAGTTGATTATTCACTCATTCCAGTACCAATACATTTGAGAGTTATTCTACTTGTAGGCTAGTGAATTGAAATAGTAAGTGAACCCTAGTTAAGGTGACCTTATTAAAGTCAATCCAACTATATTGGATGAGTGTGGTTTTTTTTTTTTAATGAGCAAATTCAGGTTTCTAGTGACTGAAGTTGGGTCAAATTCAGGCTTTATTGTTGACGAAGTCAGAGCGAGCTGTCGACTAGTTATTGAATCCTTAGATAAACAAGGTCCTGAACACCATGTCTTGGACAGAAGATTTCAAGGATGTCATATCTTAGGCGGAACCATTTTTTGTATCGCTCTAAATTGAACAACTCTTTATTCTATCACATTCTCATTTAACCTCTTCCCATGAATAAGACAAGGGTAGAAAATACTTGAAGTAGTGGTGTAAGAGCAAGTGTTACGGAGACTTCTCAACACACTGGAAAATACAAATTAACTGCCAGACATAACTAATGAAAATCATTATTCTATGCACACCATAATACTTGACTATCAATTGATATAGGATACCTCACCTTGACATAACTATTTCAAGCATTTCCTGATCCGATGCGCTCTCTGGTAACTTTTGACCTTTTGTTTGCTCACTAAAAGCCAATAACATCCTGCATACCATGGAGATAAAGAAGTTAAGATCTAATCAATATCAAACCCAATATAGGTTAAACAAGCATTCAAAGAAATCAGGCAAATATATGAGAAATCTATTATACTACTTCAAAGTAGCAAAACAAGGAGGCATATTGTAAAGAGGAGAATATATAGTCATTCCCTCACACAATTAAAAAGAACAAACAGGGATGAGGGATTAGAAGAAATTGTAGAATGAAAATTACAAAGTGAGAGCAAAATAAACAATTTTAGCCATCATTTATAACAAAGAAAGCAACTTCCATACTCCATTCCAATAAGGAAAATGAAATACTGTTGAAGCTATCTTATAAGAATTTCTGACAGAAGATCTCACTGTGCCAAAGGACAGATCAAGATTTAAGCACAATACTTTACAGAAAGTATTTGATAAGATGGCAGTGGACTAGTGGGAGTTAGATAATTTACTATGTGCAAATATAATGAGATCTCAAACTTAAATCCAACTATGTTAGGTGTGACAAATAGCTCAATTCATAATAGAATGCACAGATCACACAGCCATTGTTTTAGGCAACCTATCTTCTAAAGTGAATAATTTTTACCTAGATTTTATTACATGATCATTTCTCACTTCCCTAACCTAGGTTTCAATAGTTCCATTTGAATTAGAGTGGCAATGGGATCTTTTAAGTGTAAATAATTGAGTAATATCAATTTATTCCTGCCGCAGTCAGTGTTTGGCTGTTTTCAATATCATCTAGCTCTCTTTATACAGACACAGATACCTTCATAAACAAAGACTAATTACACAAATAAGAAGAAACATTCATTGCAATTACAAGACAATTAAGATTTTTTCATAATGAAAATTTGTTCTTTAATATTTCAGATAAGAAAATGATGCAAGTCAGACTTTAACCTATGCAGAGAATTTGAAGTCAACTGTACTTCTTCAATGTCCATCACACCTTTGTGCCTTTTCCTGAATGTCTCAAAAAGTTCATCTCTAATAGCCAGAAGCTAGTGATAAGTAAAGTTAGGGAACAATTCAAATCAATCAAGCATAACAAAATAAGTTTTATACAAATACATGAAAATGAAGGAAAATGAAGGACAAGATACAATGCCAGAAAGAAGAAAAAGGACACATCACAACTTTCTGGATTAGAATATATATATATTTGGATTTTACGATTCAGATTTAGGCATCTCTTACTTCTCCTTCTCTCATTTTTTTTTCTTTCCAAAGTTTCCATTTTGACTTCCTTGGTATTATTACCTTTATGCTATTTAATTATCATATCAGCTAGCAATTTTTCAAGAAAAAAAAAAAAAACAAACTCAGCATTAAAATGAAGAAATCAAATCAAATTCAAAAAACTTGGAACACACCGGTTGCTCTACATGACTACTGAAGAAGCTAATTGTTGAGTCTTTTGCTTCACGGACCCAATTCTCAAGATCACGACTACCCATAAGACTACTATGTCGTGCCAGCCACAGAGAAAAAACTGACAAGCCAATGGCTCCACATGCATACCGCATCCAATACAGGGTTATTTTCCTGGGTTTTCGGTGTTCAGCCACCTATGGTAATAAAAGACAGGTAGGAAACAAAAAATCACAAAATGATAAAACAATCCATACTCAAATGGAATAACAGATAATTATTGACAATTATAAAGTAGCATAAATCAACAGAATCCTTACCACTTGATTTATGTACTCATCTAGCTTTCGTAAATTTTGGTAAACCAAATTTACAGAATCTCTTATTTCACATTCTGTCCGTTGAGACCCTTCTTGATTGACTTCTGGCAGTTCCTGTAGTAGTAAAGGAAATGAATAGCTCCCATCAACAGATGAATCACTCTGCATAATCAGCACAAGAAAAAGAATTCAGAATTTCATTTACAAGAAACAATATAGGTAAAAAGATGTAAATAAAGATACTAGCACTACATAACCTAAGACAGTAACAAAGCAACTGATAATGATCAGAAGAAAACCGGATGTTACCAAGTACTCCCATAAATACCTGTCGCAATGAATGTAGATGACCAATCGATGCCTCCAACTTTGAAAATAGATTATTGATAGTGACCAGCAGAGAGGTCAATGACTTCTCAGGATCCTTCACTAATTCCTCACCACATTTTTCAACTTCAATGTAAAGCTACATGATCAGATAAATTCATAAAGTACTTGGCAAAATTTAGATTTAAGAAAAAAGAATGATGAATATGTATATCATAATGCAGAATCATATAAACAATGAAAGGACTGTAGGTATGTGAATCCAAGTTGTGTATGAGCTAATTTGTTAAAAGGCAATGGTAGAAACAACACACATGCACTCATAACCAGCACAGGCATTACAAACATCATGTTCCAAGAATATCAGCTCTCTTCAAGACGTATGTTTAGGCAAATGTTGCCTTGTCAAATAAGTTTTGGTCAATCAACATTCATCTACAAAATATAATCATATATCTACATACCCTGGAATATCAACAAAGTCCCTAATACAAAAGCATGAGCCCACAGGACATCTGCTTCCCAATACTAAGCAAACAAAATAAAAGTAATCAGAATACCATCATTCAATAATATTTCATAACAGCCACAAATAAAAACCAATCAGTAATCTGCCTTCACGTAACAAATTTTACAGAAACAATTCACGTAATACTAAATAACAAAATGCATTCTTTTTTTGAACTTCCAACCATAGTTCACACACTAATAAATGACACTCCTAACTCCTCTTCATTGATGAACAGAATAATATTGATAAATCTCCATTTCTTAATCCGGGTAAAAAAAAGCAAATTTTCAAGGACATTTTGAGCATAACATTCATTAACATGAGAAAAAAATGGTTTCCATTCCAAAATTGGAATAAACAATACAGAATATCTGATGAATGTCAAAAGACTATTAAATGATGAACATGGATCATTTTCCAAAAGAGAAGGAACATATAGAGACTGATATGAAGAAACCTGTGCCAAAAAAGTAGCCAGGGCACATCTCAAGGTAGAGAGCACAGCAATCCTTTCAGAAATATGCGCTGAAGCAGACTGAAACAGATGCTGCGTCGATAACCCCTCAGAAAACAATTGAGTTGTTCCTTCAACAAAAGCCTTTGGCCCTCTCTCACAAACCATGAAATACACTTTCCGAGCAGAAGACCCCTATATACAAACACACAAGCAAAATGAACATAAAATTCCACAACAACAACCAAGCAAACAACATCAAATAGAAAACACACAAAAACTAACCTCAGCTCTTAACTGCCAGAACTGCAAATTCTTCTGTACAATATGCAAATTACAAAACATGTGCTCCATAATCTCCTCCAACACATCATACGTCCTACCTCCTTTTCTAACTACTCTACAAATGAAAAAAAAAAAAAACAAAACAAAACAAAAAAAAAAACAAAAAAAAAACCCACACAAATCACACACTATCAAATATCAAGTCGAAAAGCAAAACAAACGAAAACAAATAGGTACACGTCTTACAGAGAAGAGTCGAGTGTAGAGGAAGGCAACGGAAGAGGGAGGGATACAGTGCGTTTGCGAGATGGTAGTTTGACCGTTGACGATGGAAAAATGGCGGTCAGTCTGTTCCATAGAACATTTGAGTAGAATGAGATTAGGGTTTTGATGTCATTCTTCGATTCCACTCCAGCTCGCGATTCTCCGTCCATGCTTACGAATTTACCTTTCTTGCTTGGAATGGAATCTCTATATTCATTTCATTTCCAACTCTTTCAGATTTTGAGCTCCGAGTTTTATATTTACTTTTGCACAGAGCTTATATTTACTTTTGTATAGACCCTTCTATCTTCACAGACAAGTAATCGAACATTTCATTCCATCTCATTTAATGCAACTTAGTTATTAACTTAATCACATTTTAGGTTATTAAATTTCCGTTGACATTTATGCTCTAGTATTTACACCCAAAAATTCAACGTCTTATTATGCCAAAAGCTGTGTAAAATTGTCAACAAGTAGTTTTATATTTTCATTTCATAAAATGAAATTAATAATTTCCGGTTCTAAACTGGGCTTTAAAAAAAAAAAAAAAAAAAAAAAAAACCTAAAACTGTCCACTCAATCATCCTTAGAAATTAGAGTCACATACACACACTACAATCAGCAAACTTTCGAAGTAAAACATTTCATTATCCCATTTATGTTCTTACAAAACTCTAAAACATGGGCTTCTGACTAACAGCATGACGAATGCCTTATGTAACATAGCCACCAAACAAAATTTTGCTAATGTACATACTCTCTATGAAACCAGAACACATTACATTCGCTACAAGGAGCACAGTTGATCTCAAATATGCTCGCCAGATGCCAAAAACCTGTCCAACCCAAAAATTTGACTTCAAGATACTGATATTATGGCAAAGTGCCAGAATTGGCTAAGTTTCGATATCAAAATGGCTTCATAACTTGCAATTTGATCTCTATTATTATCTCTCTTTTCTAGCCAATGATTCTCCCTTATAATCGCAGCCTGCTGAAACCACAAAACCTGCTCCAACCTGCAATTACAACGACAATATTTATTTAACCACCATAGGCTGAGAACACAGAGCGAGGGGGGACACAGAGAGAAAGAAAGGGAGATTACTTGACAATCTTTCAAAACTACACGCTCTTGTAGCTGTACGTTGCTGCAAATAATGGAATTTTGTATGGAACAGCCATCAGCAATTGTAATGTGATTCATCACCACAGAGTTAACAATCTGCACTCACATGAAAAGACTAGTATTAACCGAATGATTTTCAAATAAGATGAGATTAATGTCCTAGTCACGCGACTAGGGAAGTAATGTGATTGGATATTGCGGTTTTACTACCAATTATTTTTAGAAGTCGCCATACCTTTACATTGGAACCTATTCGGCAGTGACGGCCAATTACAGATCGTTTGACACTGCACTTATCACCCATTTGTGAACCCTCTCCCAGCACACAGTTTGGACCCACCTACAATTATGAAAACCATGTTGTTACGTGAATGCATTTTTTCAGTTATAGCAACAAATCTTTCAAACTGATTCAATTTGAACCATACAGTTGTTTTTGACCCTAGCTCCGCTGAAGGGTGGATAATGTTGTTATGTGCAGAGAAAGTGTAGCCAGACAGATGACTTGCCTCGCCTGTCACCTGAGAGATTTTCATTGATCAATAAATGAACAAAAATGCAAAAATGCAAAAATGAAGTAGCCTAATAACTGCAAAGTTCAGCATTCGACACTTACATCACGATTTATGTCCATAAATGCTTGAATAGAATTCAAGCGGGTGCAGTACTTGTTGCCAGCAATATATACACAACACTTGTGAGTTTTTCTAACAGGGGTACAACCACTGTGATTTGATATGCTGAGTTCATGAAAGCTAGGTGCAGATGCGTTAGCCATGATTTGAGAGAGCAACATGAAGTTGTTCTGAGCAGTATTATTTTTCTCATTTCCGTTTTCTTCTGGTAAAGCTTGAGGCACGTTATTCACCAGTACTGCTGAATCCTATAACATGAACAAAAGAAAATACATACTACATCACTGATCAGGAGGAAGCCAAACAGAGACAGAAAGAGATACAAATGCCTACAAGACTCAGTTTGCAGGGACCTATCAAAACTAACCAGCTGACTCCGAACTAGATAAGGCAGCACATCATGTCTTAAGCTCTGGTATGCATCCTTCTGACGTAGAACTTCCTGAAGAACAGACCTGCCAAAGAAGCAGAAAATAAGTATAAAAGCATGGAGAACTACAAAATAGATAAACAACTTAGAAGAGAAGTAAAAGGATCAAACCTCTTGAATGCATACAAATGGGCATCCATTAGATCAGATCGAACTTCCATCTAAAACATTCAAAACAAATAAATAAGTAAAACTGAATAAGAAATAGATGTGTCAAATTAACTAGCATTCACGGGAATTCGAACATGTATTTTACATGATTCAAACTTAAAACCTCATGGTACAACAACAATAAGAAATTCAAGCTTTGGTCAAAAAGAACAATTGGCACCAGCTACATGAATTCTCTATTTCCACTCTATTTTATCTCTAGACAAATTTTCCTCGAGTGCTCCCAGATCATGGAGGTAATGCCTAACAACATTGATTATATTTTTTATTATTTCTAATAGCAAAGCTAAGCACTTTATTTAAGAAGATAAAGCACCAGAACAGAGCTTTAAGAAAAAGAATGCTGTTACAATCATATTTATAAATAAGAATTTGTGAACGGGTATGCTCCAACTTAGAAAAAAATTGATAATACTACAATGCCCAACTTCTGTACTCAAGCTCACCAGATTACCTGACCAACCGCACGGAGAGTGCTCTTCTTGATTCTAGTATCTTTTTCAATTTCAGCTCCTGCCAAAAGTTACAAGACATTAGAAAGAGCCCGCACATCTTTTAATCATTAAAAACAATTTAGGGATTGAAACCTGTTGCAATATATAACAAAAATTGCTTGGAGGGATCTATCCCTATAATGTTGTAGCGCCCTTGTTTCTTGGCTTTATCTTTTCCGCCTGAGGATCCTGAATCTGATGGGCCACTGACAGGAGCAGAGCAAAGCATTGCAGTCACTACTGCATCATGTCGTCTATGAGCAGCAGCGACCGCACCAGGAGGAACATCAGAAACCAGATCGCCGCTCACAACCTGCAGGAATATTAAGCAGCAAAGGCAGTAACATATCTGTTCTATGTAACTCAGAAGGATATTTGTAACTCTACTAACCAATATGTCTTTTGCAGTCAACTTGTGGGCAATTGAACGAAGGGCACCTGCAGTTCCAACGTCCTCATTGACTGCTGCAACCTGCAAGATTGTAACAGTAATTACAATTTCCACTGATTTCAATTGTACTAATCATGATTCTTATAAACATGACAGTGACAGCATCATTGATAACGAAAACAGAATAATACTCAATGAGTCTTCACTACAAAAGTAGTGTTTGACATCAATTAGGATGGAAATAGAAGTAGAACATGGATAAATGCACAGAAGAGACTGCTGAAAGCTTTCAGAATCAAGTTCGGCCATCCTAGTGTTCTTATGGCATAAAAATGTGCTTTGACTAAGTAAGTAGCAAACCTAAATATAAATGTTATTGCAAAAATTGCAAACGCAAAACTTTAGTCAATCATGTAATAAAAGAAGTTAAGAGGTACACCCTCATATAGAAACATCAAATCTAATTGACCCTGTCTTCAAACTGGCTTAAGAAGCAGAAAGATCCATGTCACTTGCCAATCTCAACTCTATATCAAGTAGGAATTTAAATCTATAAAATTCTCCTTCCCAAGAAACATTCCTGGATTCTTCAACCTTTCTCCTAAAACCTATGGTCTCAAAATTTAACCAACTACTTAGCAAATGCTTGTTTTTTCATTTAACTTCTAATTAGTCCTTACATTTTACCATTTCACCCATGCGATAGTGAAAATTTTAAAACATTTGCTAGATTCTTATTAAAAGAAATAACAACCAGCATCATCCTAAACCTACTGCATCATTCAAAATATCATCCACAGTAATAATATTATCCTAATATCACAAAACACACATCAAAGAAAGCAAAAACTTCCCGGCAAAGAAAAAACTCAACAAACTTTCTTCTAACCAAAAAAAGTTCACCGAATTTGTCCAACCTTCCTCCTGTATATACAATCAGACCTTTTCTGCTGTATCAACTAAATCAAGAACTAGCTAAACATATTGCATCATTCACAACAAAAATCACTTTTTAATATCATAATAGCCCAAACTATAGTATTCAATGAATACACTCGTTGTTCAAATAAATACCACAGACCTGAAAACAAAGAACATTTAGCTAAAAATAGGTTCAAGTAAAGAACAATTAATGATAAAGATCAACCTCAACACGAAGACGATCAGCAAAAGCCCCAGAAATCCAACCCTCAACCGACACAGCAGCATCTTCCCCTTCAACAACCTAAAACACTCACAAAAATCCTAACTCAATAAACCACCACTCAAAACACACAAAACAAAAACCGAAACTCACAACAATAAGATCCTTAAGATTGCTCAGTTCCAGCTGCTCCAGAACGAAAGAAAGCACAGGCCGGTTCGCCACGGGAAGCAAAGCTTTAGGAACATCCTGAAATGGCAAGAAAACGTAAGAGAGAGAAATCAAAAGATAAACAAAGAGAAGGCAGCCGTGGAAGCGAACCTGTGAGACGAGAGGGACTAATTCCTTAGAATTGCCACCGGCAAGCACAACCACCTGGAAATCCATGGCTGCTGCTGCTTCTGTAAATGAGAGTACGGAAAATTAATTTTGGATTATTTTAAAGAATTGGGTCACAAGGAAAGTGATGTACAGTTGCAGCAGTACTTTGAGGAGTTGTATTGTATTTCGTTTTCTTTTTTTGGTTGAATCTGATTGGATTCGGTTTTGGTTTTTTTAGGTTTTTATATCTTTTCTTTATTTTTTGGACTCTAGTTTTGGGCCCAAAATACTATTTCTAAGGCCCATTATTGGGCTGCTCTTATCTGTTTCCATTAATTAGGGTACACATGCAATGGCCTGTATTGTGAAAGGTACACGCTACAAAACATACACCTAACTTTCACATTGTGAAGTTAATTTGAAGGAGTCTTGAGTCAAAGGTATTAATTAATCAATTACATAAGGTGAGCATAAATTCAAGATTCTTTTCCCTTTCTTAAAAAGCCGAAACAAATACATCATGTTATCACAATTATTCGTGTCTGCTAGTACCTCAACAATATTAATTTATTCAACTTAAGGCCCAGGGTATTTGTAAAAGTTTACATTTCTATCAACTTCTCATTTTCACAATAACCTTATTCTACCATAAATACCCCTAATTTTCGCATATTACACCTCCACTCTACGTGAGACTAATTCTTAACACAACAATAATGCAAGTCAAATAGCCTAAAAAACCAAAACCTCAAATTGAGAAAATAAACCAATATGATAAGAAATGAGGGACTGAAGAAGAATAATCATCACAAATAATTTCATGATCCTTTCTTTCTACGATCTCTAGTAAAACAAATCGACACAGGCGGCGCGTGTAATACAATCAGGAATATCAGGGCCTCTACTCCACTCAGCGGAAGAGATATTATAAACCAAAACAAGACTCTCCTTATAACGCCCTCTGTCTCCGCCGACATTTCGCCACAACAAATCGTCAATACACCCCATGACCTGAACCAACATAACCTTATCTTCCACTCCCACACAACTGAACCTCACTCTACTGTCCACTCTCAACTGCCCCGCCGCCAACGGCGGGCTCTTTATCCTACTCCACTCTCCAAATCCTCCTCCTCCATCTCCTCTCCTCCGTCCATCGAATCTCCAAAACGAAAGCTCCACCGCATGATTCGCGAGCACATACACATGTCCCATCGCGGAACAAGCTCCAACAACACACCCTCCGCCAGGCAACGCACGACTCCTCAACCACGTGCCGCCATCCACGTCGTACAGATCCATCGAACTCGCATAAACTTGAGCTTCTCTTCCCGTAACTCCACCTCCACCACCACCGAGTCTCAATCCACCGATTATGTAAAAAACACCATCCGCGGCAGCTCCAATGCAACCGTATCTGACTCTCGGCGCGTGGGTGACCACGCGCCATGTATCTGTCTCCGCGTCGTATTCATCGACTGTGGACGGATGTCGGGAAGATCCACCAGCGACGTAGATTTTATAGTTGAGAACCGCGGCAGCGAATTTTTTTCTCAAAGACAGCATTGGAGAGCAAGAGAGAATAGTTCGGGTCCAGGTGTCGAATCGGGTGAGAGAGTCGGGTCCGATGATGAATACGTAAGGACCGATGGATGTGAGACGAGAATGGTGAGTGTTGAGAGGATGAAGACAGGGAGAGAGAGTCCATGAGGAAGAGGAGTGGAGAGAGGCGGAGAGAGTGGAGGAGAGAATGAGGAGGGAATGGCGGAGGCGGCGGAGGCGGCGGCGGTGGTGGAAGAAGGTGAGGGAGTGGTGGAGGAGGAGAATGGACCAACGGCGGCAGACGAGAGGGAGAGAAGGGAGAGAGGAGGTGGCGACGCGGGAGAGACATTCTAGTAGTAGGTCGTCGGGAAGGGAGGAGATTGGTGGGGTGGAGACAGTGGTGGTGGTCGTTGGGATTATGGTGTTGATGGCGATGGTGGTTTCGTTAGGGAAACATGATTTCATTAGCCAAGAGAAGTGGCGTGAATTGCAGCTCTCCGACATTTTTGATGCTGGTGGATTTGGTGGTGTCTTTTAGCTCTGTTTCTAATTCAACAGTAGAAGACACATTCATCAATTGAGTTACAGCATAATCTAGATAAGCAAAATTCATCATTTGCATATTTATTAGTCAGGATGTGATTTATATGCATGAATGCGAAGCTTCACCTCTTATTTTCCATTTCTCCGGGACATAAATGACATTTAAAAAAAATCGGTGCATAAATAAAATAAAACGGTAACTAATCAAGAGCAGTAAAAATCAGATGGTAAATAGTACTATAGGTGCGTTGGGCCTCAAATCAAACCCAAGACCTAAACAAATTGGGCCTAAAATAATTCTCAAAACGGCCCACTAAAACCAAAGCAGAGCAGAGCGAGCGTACTACCCCCAACGGCTAGAAAAATCCAAAACTAGAAAATCGAGATGGTAACCGTTAGATTAAGAAAAACAATCCAACGGTCTAAAATTTGCCAGGAAAAATTCGACCGTTGGGAGAGCTTCGCGTCCCTTGAAAAAGGATTCAACACAACGGTCACTTTCCAATTCGCATCCCAAACGAAACTCAACAAAGAAGTCTGAGAAAAATTTTAAAGAGAAAAACAAGAAGAAGGAGTGATAAGACTTGCTGAGCAGAAACACACAGACAGACGGTGGCGGACCTCAACGCAGCAGAGAAAGGAGGAGGAGAGGAGAGACTGGGAAGAAGTCGTCTCCAAGGGTTGATCTTTTCACTGTTTGCGAGTATTGGCGGAGTCTTTGGCCAAATTCAAGACACCCCGTTGTCACAAGAATCAGATATGGCTTCAAGAGTTGTCAATGAGAACAATAATCGTCACCATCTTCTAAATAAAGGTAGTGTTTTCTTCTAATACAGTTCTTGTTGTTGTTTCGGTATCTATTGTAAGTTAATTTGGGAATTTGACGATTCTGCTAAATGCTTTGATGTGGCTTTTGACTGTGACGGAGAGTTTTCGGTTTTGGGTTTCTGGGTTTGCTTTGTTAAAGTGTGTGTTCTTATTTAAATTTTTTTGGTCAGGAGAAGTGAAGCAGAAGAATGTGATGGAGGGAAGAAATAGAAGAGTTCTTAAAGATATTGGTAATTTGGTTCCTGAGAGAGTTGCACAAGGAGGCAAGGTAGAATATTAATACAGATCTACATCTGTGTAAAATCGATATGTATGTATAGACGTGCTTTGGCGATGATAATGAACTTTTATTTGTTTGTTCTTCAGAAAAACAACACTGAAGTTGTGAACGTTGTGAATGCTGCTCTGAGGAAGAAAGAAAACGTGGTGAATCAGAAGAAGGTGGTCCAGAAACCAGATCCTGAGACAGTGATTGTCATAAGCTCCGATGATGAGAGTGATAAGGGCAAGTTTGTTAGCCGAAGAAGGAAGGGAGTGGAACTGAAGGCCTTCTCTTCGGTTCTATCTGCTCGAAGCAAGGTTTGTTCGAATTGATTGAATAATTCTTGTTGATGTGTGTGTTCTCGTTTGCTGAAACTGATGTTGCTGTTGTGTTTGTCAAGCTTGCTGCTTGTGGACTTGCTGAAAAGCCTAAGGATCAGCATATCAACATTGATGCAGCTGATGCTGATAATGAATTGGCAGTTGCTGAATATGTAGAGGATCTTTATGATTACTACAAGCTTGCAGAGGTATTGTGTTATTATTATTACCTCTTAGCTCGTTTGTGTGAGACTCTTTTTCTCTTTTTGTGAAATTGACATGAAGCTTCTTCTATTAATGCAGCATGAGGGTCAAGTAGAGGACTACATGGATGCACAACCAGACATTAATGCCAAGATGAGATCAATTCTTATGGACTGGTTGACAGAAGTTCATAGAAAATTTCAGTTGATGCCAGAAACCCTATATCTCACTGTAAACCTTGTTGATCGTTACCTTTCGAAACATTATGTACCAAGGAGGGAACTGCAGTTGGTTGGTATCAGCTCAATGGTCATTGCTTGCAAGTATGAAGAGATTTGGGCTCCAGAGGTAGTATTCCAATTCTTTGTCCAATACCAGGCACTCTAGATTGTTCAGTTTAACTGATATTGGATCCTTGTATCTCAGGTGAACGACTTTGTCTTCATATCAGATAATGCATATGGTAGAGATCAGGTTCTGGTCATGGAGAAATCAATATTGGGAGAGTTGGGATGGTATCTCACGGTTCCTACACCATATGTTTTTCTGGTGAGATATATCAAAGCTTCAACTCCATCTGACGATAAAGAGGTATGATGAATCAATCAATAATTAAAAGAACATTATGATACATGACATTAAGAAACAACTCATACTGATCAACTCTGTTGAATTTCAAATTCAGATGGAGAACATGGTGTTTTTCTTGGCAGAACTAGGACTGATGAATTATCTAACTGTAGTTTCGCATAGTGCCTCTATAATTGCTGCATCAGCTGTTTATGCTGCAAGATGCACTCTGGGAGAAACCCCCATTTGGACTGATACTTTGAAACATTATACAGGCTACTCCGAAGATCAGCTGAGGTATAAAGTTGGCTGATCTTTGCACCATTTTTTCCATTTCTTGTATTCAAAATCTTGTTGATTGTGTGATCATCTCTAACTTGAGGGGGTTGATTCTGTAACAGAGATTGTGCTAAGCTACTGGTGAAGTATCATTCTGCAGCTTCAGAGAGTAAGCTCAAGGCAGTGTACAAAAAATTCTCAGATCCAGATCGCGGTAGTGTTGCTCTTCTCTCTCCTGCCAGTACCCTTCTGCCTGAATCACCATAGAATCAGGCGTCTCAGTGTGTGTAGGATCTCTCCTACAATGGTGGTCGTTTCAGACTATCCTCTCTTACCTGTGGAGATATCATGTTTGCTTTGTGATGATGTCTTTCTTTTATAGTTTTTTGGTTTGTTAGTCAATGACTGAAAACAAATGCTTGATTTGTTTAGTAACAATGCTTGATTTGTATAGAATTCTATGTCTCTCAATGCTTTTGATTTGATTGATTAGTTGAAAAATTACATTGTGCCGCACTTTTGCCTTGCAAAGCAACATTTATTATGCAAAGAAATATGGCATGTATTACAACAAAGAAGCAATGAGTTGAGTTAATTTTCGTAACACTCTCATCCTTCCACCTTGACCTTACTAGCACAACAGGTCTTTCTATCACTTGTTTTCACTTCAACTTTCCGTTCACAGCAACTGTCTCCATCCTTACCAAGAGTGAGTCTCCTTTCTGTGAACTCTAAATTCTCCTTCCAGACTTCTCCATTAGCATAAACTTCCTTCTTCCATATTGGCACAGTTGCCTTCAATTCATCAATAATGAACTTGCAAGCATCCAGAGCATCAACACGATGGACTGCTGATACAGCAATGAAAACGCTTGTTTCTCCCACAGGAACAGTGCCTAGCCGATGAGAAACTGCAATGGAGTGAAGATTCCAGGATGATCTAGCAGAATCACAAATAGATTTGATGCAGCGAATTGCCATTGGGACATACGCTTCGTATCTTAGCTCAACGACTGTTTTGCCTCCAAAGGTATCTCGTGTTGTGCCGGCAAATGTTGCTATAGCACCAGCTTGTGGAGCACTGACATAAGTTATGTACTTGGCCATGTCAATTATGTTGCTCTCTTCTAATATTTCAACCTGAGTTCTCTCCTCTTCAGCCATGAATCTTGTTTTTCTCAGCTTGCAATAGCTCCCTCACTACAAAAACACAACATGATAAGTTGGTGAGCAACCTTATAGGCTATTTGGCCCAAGTAGCCTTACTCTTCTCTAAAACCTAATTTATGAACAATTGAACACAAATGCTCAAAACAGAGCTCATCATCTGGTAAAAGAAGCATACAACTGCACA